>BSBK01005667.1:0-335371 GCA_027943335.1 Chamaecyparis obtusa
GAAACCAGGAGACCTTTGTTCAGTGCAATGTTTTAGATGTGACAAATATGGTCACAGTGCAAGAAAGTGTCCTGACAGACTTAGAATGCAAGCTTCCCTTGCTGAAGTAAATAATTCAAATGTATGTTCAGAGAAATGTTTATTCTAAATGGAATTCAAGATACCTTATGTTTGAGAGGGAGTTCACTGATAAAAGATAAGAACACTTCTAAGGTAAACTTGTAATGATTATTGATTATTATGTTAATGTTATTTTATAATTATATGGTCCCTGTGTAAATCATAAGGAAGTGATGACTTCCAAATGATTATCATTTGTATTTGTTAAAGTTATTGGAAGATGACGATCTTGTAATAACTTTTCTATTGTGATAGATATGGTTGTGATAATTAAACATATCTTACTCGTGGATAGAATCACCTATGGAGGCAATCCACACCATAGCTCATGAGTTTGTGGATACAATCGCCGATGGAGGCAATCCACATAGGATCTTGTGGATCGAATCACTGATGGAGGCAATCCATACCATAGCTCATGAGTTTGTGGATAGAATCACTGATGGAGGCAATCCACATAGGAGGTTATGGATAGAATCGCCGATGGAGGAAATCCACATAGGAGCTTGTGGATCTAATCACCAATGGAGGCAATCCACCTAGGAACTATGGATAGAATCGCCGATGGAGGCAATCCACCTGAGTACTTGTGGATAGAATCGTCAATGGAGGCAATCCATGTATTAAGACTATATTTTACATCTTGAGGATGATTTTTATTGCTTAAATCATACATGATTGATGTTGTCAAGTTTTTGTGTTGACATTAGACTGATTTATCCTCCCTAGCTAAGAGGGAGTGTTAATGATTATAGCTTCAGTTGGATAAATTATAAATAATATGATATATATATATATGAATGAGATATTAATATTATGAGATTAGATTAAATAAATAAAACATATGTATATATACCAATATATATAATAATGAAAGATATTATTATATATATTGATATATATAGATGCATTCACAATTGAGAAAATTAATATAATCTCATATTATTAATATAATTGTCAAATTATTCATCAAATGATATACTTATCATTTCCTATCATTATCAATTTAATATCAATACCGGTCAAATGACTCTCACCAATTAGTATCGGGTTAATGACACAGTCTTCATTTGCTTACGTGCATTGTGTATTGTATTACTTACTCACCAGTCACCACAAATTATATGCGTCAGTTGAATATTGCAAATCCCCGTGTGAGTATCATCTGTTATTAGTTATCACCGCTGTTTAGATGTTAGTTTGTTATTACCTTGGAGACATGTTAATGAAGAGACATGTCTCCACATGTGGAGACATGTCTATCCATTAACATGTCCCCAAGTATATATATAAAATAGTTGATGATCAAATAAAGGATACACAACAGATACGCAATGAATATAGTCATCAGTGCAAGTTTCTATCAACACATATTCAATTCATATTTTAGTTTATATAAATATTGATTGCTAATATATTTTATATATATCCATTATTGTATTATATATATATTGAGAGATCATACACAAAGTGGATTATAAAATTTAAAAGTTATACAACTTGATCTAGAAATTTAACAAAATTGAGTAGACAACTTGTACAATATTTTTTAATGAGTTCTACTCATAAAAACTAGACACTCAAATTATTGTAATCAAAATATATATGTATTCCAATAATAATCATTGTACTATATATCTAACAAGATTACATTTAATAATATTCGCAACTCAACATAAAATCAATCCATAAATCAATTTCTCAAACAAATGTGTAGTCAACTAGGCTCTAAATCCCACACATTAATCCAACACTCAAAACATCCCATGTGATACTCAAAATGAACTCTATTATCGCAATGAATATCCAAATGCCCTCTAGCTAGTGCAAAATGTAATACTTCAAGACACGTTCATTATTTAACATGTTAATATATGGGAGTGGGGGGATGGGATGGATCAATATATCATCAAACTTTTACCTTTTTATCTTCATCTATCGATAATGGCTTTATCGGTATAATCATAAAATAATGAAATAAATAAAAGACCGCATTACACCAAATATTACATCAATTTATCCTAGTAGGGAAACCCACATTGAGCAATCTACTTGTATATACTTGTTAGAATAATTAGACCTTAAAATTACTGAGAGGAGGGGTGAATCAGTAATCTACCAATAAACACAAATATGATCTGATAAAACTTATCCTACAAATCTTTACCACATATGCAATTAGTAACCTTTACTTGTGATAAAATTTACACCAAGAAATAAGCATCCACACAAATTCAACACATAACACTAGTATTTTTATAATGGAAACCCAACTTGGGAAAAACCATGGTGGGGATGGCACCCACTAAGAAAAATGCACTCTTCTAGAGAACGCGTGGTTAAGAGCTTAGCCATGTTAAAAGCTTACAATAACATTCGGTTAAGAACAAACCCTTGTTAGGAGCCACTAGGTTAAGGATTTACCTCTAGCCCTGTTAGGAGCTTTAACCTGCTAAGAGTAGCCTTGTGAGAGGAATTCAGACACTAGTTAAAGTGTCACCCTGTTAAAGGATTTTACCAAAAGATATGTTAGGATCTACCCAGTTAAGGGAGCTTGACCTTTGCAACTATTTGGGAACAAAAAATTTCAAAAAGAGGCTAGTATTTTAGAAACTACATTCAATTTCCTACAGATTCTACTCTTACAACTTTTTCACATAAGGTTCATAAGATGTTCAACATTTTACATCAAGTTGACTAACCTTGATTTTCTGATTTGTCATTGCCACCTAAGGCCATAGTTTGGTATACCATGACCCTGGCACGTACCCCTATACTATCTCATAAGATCCACACACTCTTACAATCAATCAACATCAATTTGATATTTTATATATACCATCTTCTTCATTGCAAACTTCAACTAGGTCATCCAAAGAAGGGGAAAAATATAGGTCCTATAATGTTGGCCACAAAACATAATTGTAGTAAAGTTGGTCCAGTCTAGGAGATAGAGAGGACCTAAAAATATCATAACATGCCTTTCACTACTTTAGAAATCATAACACGTATTTCATTTATTTAAAAACACTTTAAATACTATCACACATCTTCCAAGGTTGGAAACAAGGTAACACATTGATAAACCAAACAATACATCACTAGTTGGCTCAAAATATATGTTTGACATTAATATTCCCAATCCACATCCTCACATTGCCAAGATAGGACCCAAAAAACTACAAAATCTTCAAGTTAGGTGAAATCACCCACGAATTCATTATAAGATGAAGAACAAGTTATATAAGTTGGAGCAAAGCAATTACCTTTAAACATACATTCTATACACAATGAACCAATCAAATGGATCATTTAGCAACATGAAAAGTGCCCCAAGGCTTTCCTTGAATATCAAAAGGCTTCTCAAATCCAACTTTCATCTTCTTACTTTGATATCAAATTGACACAACAAATCTAATAGAATCATTTCACTCAGAAGATTCAAATACATACTAATAATTATTATCACTACTTGTAGATAACACTAATTCTCAACACATCAACAAAATTACTAAGAAATAGATAAGCATAATTCAACATAAAATAACACTATATTTACTTGGAAACTCCAAATAGAAAAATAAACTTTAGTATAGTTGGTTCGATTTACTGTGCAAACCCAATCGTCCAAAAGATATTAAAGAACTTACATTATTTAGTAGGAACCAAGTTACATAAAGTTTACCCTTAAATTGAGAAATTGATCTACAAATATAATCGTAGGAACCAACCTATAGGGGAAATCAATCCCCTAATCCAAGATCTATGCACTAGCTCAGGTATGAGAGACCAATCTCAAATACATAAAGATATACATAATATATATTATACAAACGTTCAACGATGAATTCTCATCATCATTTGATTTATTAAATTCATAACACCCTCCCAATGTGATTGATATCGACAATTGAGTTCAAGATCTTCACCTAAATTGAGTAGACAACTTGTACAATATTTTTTAATTAGTTCTACTCATAACAACTAGAGACTCAAATGATTGTAATCAAAATATATATGTATTCCAATAATAATCATTATACTGTATATCTAACAAGATTACATTTAATAATATTCGCAACTCAACATAAAATCAATCCATAAATCAATTTCTCAAACAAATGTGTAGTCAACTAGGTTCTAAATCCCACACATTAATCCAACACTCAAAACATCCCATGTTCTACTCAAAATGAACTCTATTATCGCAATGAATATCCAAATGCCCTCTAGCTAGTGCAAAATGTAATACTTCAAGACACGTTCATTATTTAACATGTCAATAAATGGGAGTGGGGGGAGGGGATGGATCAATATATCATCAAACTTTTACCTTTTTATCTTCATCTATCGATAATGGCTTTATCAGTATAATCATAAAATAATGAAATTAATAAAAGACCGCATTACACCAAACATTACATCAATTTATCCTAGTAGGAAACCTACATTGAGCAATCTACTTGTATATACTTGTTAGAATAATTAGACCTTAAAATTACTGAGAGGGGGGGTGAATTAGTAATCTACCAATAAACACAAATCTGATCTGATAAAACTTATCCTTCAAATCTTTACCACATGCATGCAATTAGTAACCTTTACTTGTGATAAATTTTACACCAAGAAATAAGCATCCACACAAATTCAACACATAACACCAGTATTTTTATAATGGAAACCCAACTTGGTAAAAACCACGGTGGGGATGGCACCCACTAAGAAAAATGCACTCTTCTAGAGAACACGCGGTTAAGAGCTTAGCCATGTTAAAATCTTACAATAAAGTTCGGTTAAGAACAAACCCTATTAGAAGCCACTCGGTTAAGGGATTTACCTCTAGCCCTGTTAGGAGCTTTAACCTGCTAAGAGTAGCCTTGTGAGAGGAATTCAAACACTAGTTAAAGTGTCGCCCTGTTAAAGGATTTTACCAAAAGATATGTTAGGATCTACCCAGTTAAGGGAGCTTGACCTTTTGCAACTATTTGGGAACAACAAGAATATTGATATGAAAAATAGCACTAATGCCTTTCTTGTACAGATCTAATTAAGCTCAACTTCAACTTTTGCTTCTTATTGCAGGAAATCAACTATTGTCTTGAATACACACACCATTCACGATCTCCACACTTGCAAATACAATTGATTGCAAAATAATTAAATACATATTTCACTAACTAGGGCGGCCAAGACCCAAATTACCTTAATGTGAAATTGACAAGGAAAAGTGGAGGAATGTTGAGGCTTGCATGTAGTTTCATGTTTTAGCTAAGGTAGGGACATCACGTAATGGTAAATTACACTAGGGTGAAAATTTACGACATTACACTTGAATTAAAAAGTGATGTGTAACTAATTCTCATTCTCTTTATAAGATTGACCAATGCATGAAATCAATCTTCAATTGTATATCACTTGAAAGCTTCTCCTCTATCTCTTGTTCACCATGCCTTTCAATATCAAAATATTTAAGGCAAATCGTATCATCCAAGACTCTTTCAAGAATTTATTAACAGTTGAGTTTCCCTTGGTCAAACCCCAAGATAGATTGATTTAATAGCTTGGAAAGAATATCTAAGACAATAAGTAATTGCGGATTTAGTTCCTAAGATGAAGGGATATTGATGTACTAGTTGTACTTTTTGGGCATGTATCTTGAAATATTTCTATATCTACCTTAATAATAATGATAAATTAAGAATACTCTACAACTACAATACTGCCATATATATAATTTGGAATAGTTCAGAATTGAAATTAGTACATAATTAATAGTAGAAAAAGAGCAACACAAACCTAACTTTCACATGGAAATTTTAAAATGTAAAAATCAATTTTATACCAAAAAACCAACTAGATTCAATTTTAGTTTAAACTTTCAAATTAAATAAACATTGACCCAAACTTTTTAAGTCTAAAACTAAGTAAAGACATTTTCAAAAGATTTTGAGAATATACAAACTATATATAAAACATGATACATTTTTAAATACACACAACGCAATTCTATGAAAGAAAATTCAGAAAATGCAATTTTTATCCATGAAAAGATAAGAAAAGCGTTATTTGAAAAATTTGGCTGATGACAGAAACATATTTAATGCTCGTTGACTGTGGTACTCCTCTTAACCACAAATCACATGCCAATATATGTCCACCATAATTATGATGGAGAATTTGTAGGAGAATAATACAATGCCGTTTCCACATGCGACAAAGACGGAGTTGACAAACTATGCAAATTTTCTAGGGGAATGACTAAACTTCAATTACAAACCAAAACAAGCAATGCCTAAAATTTCTCATAGGTTTTTAGGTGCTTTAAAATTTAATCAATTTTTGAATGGCCCTCGATGGAAAAGGTACAATGTATCTTACATTTAAGATATCCTTGATGGTGTTTTGACATAAGAAATTATAAAGAAATATAGAATTCTAAAACAATTGACTGTAATCATGTTTCATATAATTTTTTTGAAATGGATAATCAATTGGTAAATGAAGAGACTGATATCAATATATTGGTATATCTTGGTAGTTAAAATAATATTTTAAAATTAATAATATTAGATTTCTATAATTTATTATATTGAATTTTATTAATTACTATCATTTTTAAATTTGATTGTATAAGTTTTTTATCTCAATATTTCATCATAAAAATATAAAAATTTAAAAGAAAAAAACTATTTAAAAATTAGAAACAAATTGACAATTCACCAAAACAAACCACACAAATCTATAAGACTGCAAGAATCATTGAAACCTCTATGCAAGAATCATTTCAAAACTTGATGGAATTGGAAAAAACTAGAACAAATTAGATTAGTGATGCACAACCTATTTTCTACATTTTTATAAGTGATCAATTTATGGCCATGTGGATGCAAGCCAAAAGTATAGTTGATATTGAGAAGGATACAATTGGAAAGAAACACAAATATTGAAAGCCAATGTTTGAAATTCTATTAATGAAAAGGGAGTTGTATTGTACGTTACAGAGTCATTATATGTGGGATAGTGCAACGAGCTATAAAATTTGAGTTGTGAGTAATAATAATAATTAACTAAGGGCCCGTTTGGTGTATGGAATTAATTTATCTAGAATAGGTCTATTCTAGAATAAGGACCTATTCTCCAATTAATTAATCTCGAAAATGAAAGCTTATTCTGCGTTTGGATCCCATAATGTGGAATTGGAATAAGTATTATTTTTCATTTTTTTAATTAATTTGAACAATATGTATTTTTAACTTATTAAAAAATTATAATTATAAAAAAAATATTTTTCTTACAAGTTTTAATTTTTGAACTTATTATTTTTGTTGTTGGTTTTTTAATTAAAATATATTTATATTTTTAACTTATATATTTTTAAATTAAAATATGTATTATTAACTTAAAAAATAAGATTATAAAAAAAATTATTTAAAAAAAATATTAAAAAAAATTATAAAATAAAAATTATAAAACAAAAAAAAACTATAAAAAAAATTATAAAAAAAAAAAGATTATAATCCCTTAACTCTTCACGGATGGACCCGAAAAACTTATACATTTTGTTGTAATTTCAAATCCATGAAAAGCTTATTCTAGAATAAGAAATGAATTCCAGGTTTTTTTTGGAATTAACTAATGCAAGCATTGGGGAGAAAATGAAAATTAGTTTTCTAATTCGAGAATTCAAAAAATGACCACAAAACAACGAATTATTTTATTCTCGCATTAAATAATTTATATTCCAAATTAATTTCATGCACCAAACAGACCCCAAGAGATGCTTCCATGTGCTCTTTTATTCTAGAATCCACTTCCACATTTTTATCATAATCTATTCTTTTATACCTACCAACCCACTAATTTCTTCCTTGCTTCCAAAGTTATGTCCTTTTCATAACCACCATGACAAATGATCGAATGAATACACCCAATTCGTGTTTGCCAGTCAGATCTCATGCATGAATATGTCTAGGAAAAATGTTTATTTGATCGCATCTCCTCCTTGTCCCTATAGACAACATTTTCAGTAATCCTCTGCACTACTTGAATTTCCATTGAAGGTTATTACTCTGATCTTACAAGCAAACATCCTTTCTTTTTTCTTTTCTTTCCCTTAATCTGATTTTGTCACTAATCATTTTTTTATCTTTTTAGTTTTCTAACACTGGAAATGTGATCTAAAATGTTGATGCTGAAAAATCTCATACAATTAAATCTAAAAGTTTCAGCAATATTATTTTCTTATGAGATCATCTTAACTCTCCTGTGTATCTTTATCTAGCGAAGACTTTCTATAATTGTTTGCAATTTTTGTATCTATTTTCTATTGTAGAAGTTAGGTTGGGGAGGCCCTTCTTCTTAAGGTTATCATTTTCAATCTCAAACATCCCTTCCTTTTCGATTCCATTTTACTTAATTTTGATATGCAATGGGTTATTTTCATTTTTTTTGAATTCTGGGTCATATTGATGCTAAAAATTGACACAATAAAAATAAAAATAGCAGTAACAGTGCCATAAGAATATTTTCTTATGAAGTCATTTTAACCATAGATCAAATTTCAGGATTCAACAAGCCTTTAACAGGGTTACCTCCCACAATCCATCATGGCTTTCTAAGGTCAAACTGAAGCTGGCAAAAGGATTCTCAAATGGTTTTAACTCGTTTTATCACAAATCACTTGGTTTTGACCCCATCTCTATGACAAACTTAGCTTCACTCTCACCCATATCCTAGACAAACATGACTTCCCAACAAGCCAAAATCATTCAAACCTCATTTGGCGGACCTAGGGACTTGATAACAGTGACCAACAAAGACTACCTAAGATCTAGTTATGAAGACTTTGACATTTGGCATTGATCAATGATCAAGGATTACAGATTCATACTATGAAACGATTTAGTTTTATGGATCTTACAGATACTGATAGCCATATGTTTCATGGATCTTCATCTTACATACATTTATGATTTGATGTCTTATGGATCTTCATCTTACATACATTCTATGATTTGACTCATTACAATCCTATGATTTCTATTTACTTTAGCTACAATTTCTGTTTAAGTGCAATATAACCTTAAGTTGCGCATAAGAAAGGTATAGTTACCACTAGCAAGGCCACTTGATTTGGACGACATAGATCCGTACTATGATTGGGACATCACAGGAGGAGCCTCCATTGTTCAGAGACGATGACATCTATGATTTGGAGAGGCAGGCTATGGAGGAGGATGGATTCACAACAGGAATTGGATGACATTTAGGAGGATGATCATGAGAGTAGTGAGAGTGAGGAGGATACAGATGATGAGGAGTCATTGCCAGTGTCAGCACCATCTACATCTAGGGTGGAGGTCCAGTCACAGCCAGTTGTACAAAGTGAGGTGGCACAACCACAACAGACTACTATGGGCTAGACCCCCTCCCACTCCCGTAGTTTTTACTAGAGCCACTGGGAAGGGGAAGAGGAAGATGTAGACTAGTTTGATATTGTACTTGGCATATGTATTTGCTTGTAGTTTTACAAAGACAATTTGTTAGTTTTAGTTTTCTTCAGAATTCAAACTATCAGACTATGGCTACCAGTGATCAGTATTCCACATGAGGATGCAATTTTGATATATATTTGCATTTATATATATCTAGATCAGCTTGTTTGGTTTGTTTGCTCATTTACTAACTCATTAGATGAATCTCCTTATTGAATTTTGCAAAAAAAATGCATTTCTAATTAAATTTAAGCCATTTTGAAAGTTCTAATTTAAGCCATTTTCAAAGTTCTCAAGAAGTTTGCTGGGGGGGGGACATGTTTCCCAACCTATCTTCGATATATCCCAATTTTTTTTTTTTGCCCTCAGCGATAAATTGTCGATAAAGATATTTTGAACTATGATTTTAACCCTCCTGTTTGTTCTTATTGAAGATATCTTCAATAATTCTTTACTATTCTGGAATCTATTTGCTATTGTACCACTCGTCCTTTCTGTTAATATTATTATTGTTGATCTCATAGAAAACATTGTCTCCTTCCTTGATTTCATTGTTATCTTTTAGTTAGTTTGGATCTACAACTGGTCAGCTTTTATTTCTTTGAGTTTTCTAACATATTGATGATTGACCATGAAGTCTGATTGGAAAGTTATGCTTAAAAAAAATAGTCATCTCTTTTTCCCACTCCTCCCTTCTTTTTAATTAGTCTGAGTTTACAACTAACTGTTTTTTCATTTTTTCAATCTTTCTAACATCTTGATGATAAATCAGAAAATATAATCCAAAATATTGACCAAAAACTCTTACACAACCAAATCTACAATAGCACCTTTGTTAGTCTATCTTGTAAGAGAGATTTAGGGTTTTTGAAACCATGAATCCAAGGGAGATTTGAGCTTCAGAGAGCTATATATGAAACACCTTGTTAGGGCTCTGAGTGCCCTCAAAAAGCCCAACACAAGCAATGCAGGAAGGGAAGAACGAATTGCAGGCTCGAGTAGCAACATAAATCTGGCAGCAGATGTAACACTTGCACTCACTGCAAATCGTCCAGCATGGAGCCGAGCTCTCCTCAACAGAATTTCCAGCAATGAGAAAAATAGACCCGCTCTTAGGAGAATTCTGGGTTTGAAGAAATTCCAAGCAGTAATGAAAGAAAATGTCGGATGGAAATCTAGGCTCAAGTTGCATTCCAAGACTAAAAGTTCACATATACACAAGAGCAAGACATCTCACGTGTCAAGGGCTAGTCAGGTTTTATAATTTTACAGATTTTTCCGATCTAAGAGACTCGATCTTGCAACCTCATATGAGGAAAGTTCCTTTAACAAGCGTAGAAGGAAGTTACAGAGACTGGTTCCAGGCGGGAACTTAATGGGCACTTCCTGCTTGATTAGAGAAACAGAAGACTACATCAAATCTCTTACGACACAGGTAGATGTTCTACAATCTTTGGTAAATTATGTGGACAGCAGCCAAAATCTTGTTTAGAATAACTGGTCATACTTATTAAGTCAAATGGTAACAATATCTTAATTCAACTGTTGCCCGGCTTGAAGAAATCTCGTTGCAGTTGTTAACATTTTATATTTATTTGGCCCGGTCAAAATAGATTTTGATGTGCCAACCTACATGATAATTATGTTGATAGGCTTAAAATCTTGTTAACCCTATCAAAAATGGCCCTCTTATGTGAGGCATTGTAGATATTTCTATCTTGAAGTAGATTTGTGTTTTTTCTTCCTCAAGGGAATCCAAAAATGCCACTGTTTGCTGGCAACTTGTGTAGCTTATTCTTCAAATGTATGTTCTTCCATGGGAAAACTTTGTTACCCTATGTTTACACTTCTTCACATCTGTCGTGACTAATTATGCTTTCCAAGGTTGGATACTTCTCCCATGCGAATGACCCTGAACATGAAAAAGTGATAAAATAAGTGCCACCGAGGTTAGAATGGAGCTAGCTTGCTGACGAGTTGTCTCCCTTCAAATTTTAATACGAAATGTAGAGAAAGAATGTTAATAAATGAAATTGTTATATCATTTTCACCATTTGTGAGTGTAATTGAAATCGTCTGGAAATTGCTATAATTTATAAGTCTACACACACATTAAAGTTTAAATTAATTTAGATTTAGTAGGTGATAGCACTAGATTAATGTATTTTGAAATTAATGGTATTTAGTTTTAAATTAAATATATATTATTTCTATCAAGTATCTTGGATTTTGCATTGAATTTATGATTTGTCTATAGTGAAGGCTATCGATCATATTCTAGTTCATAATCACAAACTTGATTTTGTGTTTGAACATTATCATCGATCTTAGTCGAGTCCATAGTCACAAACTTGTTTACTGGACATCTCTAATGTATACCTCTACATTTGTGTATTTCTATTTTGCCTTTGGTTACTCTATCTTATTATTTTAGACTAGTATTTAAAGACATCTTTGGGAGGGTTATCATTGTATCACAAAAGGGCATTCTCTAAGGTTAGATCATGAAAGTGCTTATATTAAGGAGTAAAAATATTAGGTCTGTAGTGTAGAGTGATGTATATTCCAAATTCAAGTATTTCATCATTGATTGCTGATTTAATACATTAGAACTTCTTAGTCCTTACTTTCTCTTTCTTTATTGTAATAACATATTTGGATACATATACTTACTTTATATGTCAACCTTTGATTTGTTTGTAGTAATCTCTTATGCATGAAAAATATTAGTTAGCTTGAATAGAATAAATATAAAAATAGTTCTTAGATTATTGTTTATGTAATTATGAATTATATTCCACTCAATGATGCTCAAAGGATGTCTACTCTTGCTTGGTCATTTTTGGGCCTTCAATTTGGTTAACTCACCTAAGGAGGATATCCCCCTTCCATGTCTTCTTTGCTAGGGTTTCTTCACTTCATTTGCGAGCCCTGGGATTGTTGTCAATCTACCTTCAATGTGCTCTATTTCCATTGCCACATCTCTTTTTCTAGCAAAACAACAACAAAGATATGTCTTGCAAAATGATGTGCTTCAGATGCCTAGTGTTCTTCAGCAAATATAAAAGGAGATGATTTCTCACAATCCCGTGATATTTGAATTTTTTGTTAAGAGACAAGGTTATGATATATCTAGTTGAGGGACTCTTTGGCCATGTATACTCTAGATGAATGGAATCTGCAAATAAACAACTAAAACAATCACACAAAAAAATTCCTTTGTCTTCACAAATGGGTTCAATGGATTTCACACCAAGTATGTTCTGTCGCATTATGATTTGGCACACTCCCTATGAAGATTGCACATGCATTGATTAATGTAGCAGGAGGGCAAAAAAAATAGCTAGTGAGGATGAAGACTCCTTACAAGGAAAGAAAGCCTTATAGAGCTCAAACAAACTAATGCTGAAAAAAAATTCTCAATATTCACATCACAACAAGTAATGCCAATCTTCAAAAGAAAAACGTCTCTCCTGCCCAACATTTTTAATGGGGACCATGTAGGAAAATTCTCTTTTGTAGAGATGCACTGGTCTATGATGTGAAGGGCATACATAGACAATTTTATGATAGGGTGACATTGATGTCAAAATTATATTAATTCATTGGAGGTAACTAAATAATACAAGCAATATAAGTTGGGTACTACTAAGGAGGCCTCTTGGGTGAGGTGGTTCTTTCCACTATTTTTTTTTTTTTGGCCAAAAAATAGTATTTCTTGAACCTTCCAAACTTAATAGAAATGTTGATTTGATTCTATGATACAAGTTTTTTTATATTAAATCTCTAAAGCATGGTATTAGAACAACAAGTAGGTTCACCAACACTCCTAATAGGAGAGTTGAACATTTGGGATATTATGATATGTATAATATCTAGGTTTAATAATATAAAAATGGTGATTTTTATAATAATAAAAAATATATAATTGAAAAAAATAAAATAGGCCAAATCTAGAAATAAGACACATAAAAGATCATATATTTGCAAACCAAGGATAAAAGTGTTGGAGTTGTTGGCGTATTTCTATTACATTGCTTTTGCAAGAGTGGTTACCATTTGGTAACTGTTAACTTCCTCCAAACTATTTACGTTTGTAACTGCCTTCAGGGTATAAATTACCCTCATCTGTTATCAATATTATTGAAGTGTCAATCTACTCTGTCTTGATCTCATATTTGGTATTAGAGCACTACTAGTCTTTGTGCCTATGAAGCAGATGGAAGGTGATTAAACTGTTGTAGAAAAACCACAAAGGTGTTAACCACCATGGAAGGAAAGTGATTTTGTAGCTGTAGAAAGATCAAAGGGGAGTGAAGAATCAAAAAAATGGATGCTTCAATATAGTTTTGGGTTCTCTGGCATTGGGAATAAGATTATGCGGTTTAATGGCATGGACCTGCAATGGTGTGTAAAGAAATGAACATATACCAGACACGTTATTCTCTACATTGCATGAAAATAATGAGTGAAGTATCAATGCCATTTGATCGTATGTGAGAGTGATGCAGTGGAAATTATCGTTGTTCTGAAGTTGCATTGATACATATTTTTGACTACTAAAACCATTGGAGTGCTATCATAGATAGGTACATACATACAAGTCTTCCATTTTGATTGCAAAGGTATGGAGCTACAGGTTGACTTTATATTATAAAGGGAAAACATGAAATTATTGGTGTAGAAAAATGAGGAAATCAATATGGTCAGTTTGGATGGGCCTTTTAGAGTGGGAAAAACCATTTTTTTTAAAGGGTTACGAATTTCATCTACATCTATTTCTTCACACATCTTTGAATGTGTAAGATTGTTCATGTCATCATTGTAGAGAAATGATTTCAAATAGAAGTCTCCAACTTCTTTTAGGTGAGCATACTTGCATTTAAAATTGTTGATTGGGATTATATTGGTTTGAAATGGAGATTCCATTAGATAAATACTCCAGTTTCAATTTTCATACATGGAGAATAAAAATACAAATACAATTGATGAATAAAAGCCTATCGGGCATAGTAAGCGGAAAAGAAAAACCACCTATAGATGAAAAAAATTGTTGCAGTGGAATGGTAGAGATGATAAAGCCAAGGCTATTATTGGTCTTACTCTTGCAAATTCTGAACTTCATCATGTAGATCTAGATAACACTTTTGCTAAGATTTGGGATAATCTAAACAAGATGTTTGGAGAAAAAGCTGTCAATGCAATTTTTTCTCTCAACATTCAATTGTTTAGATTCAAAATGGAAAATGGGATCACAATGTCCAATCATATAAGTAATTTAACCTATCTCTCATTAGACAACTTTCAGAAGTTAAGGTTCCCGTTGATGATGATGATGATGCTAAGGCCATCCTGTTAAATAAATTATCTTCCAAATATAGTAATGTTGTCTTTACACTAAGTCAACTCACTTCACAGACTTTAGAGGATATGATTTCAACTCTTCTAGAAGAAGAAAATAGGACAAAGGAAGTCATAGAAGAAGCTCATCAAATAGATCAGGCATTATACTCACAAAGTACTAAAAAATGGTCAAATAACAATAGAAACTCGACAATAAATATTTTTACTATAAGAAAAAGGGGCACATAGCATGGATTTGTAGAATCAAAGCTAGTGATGTTCTTAAAGGAAAACTAAAAGAACAATCTAAAGAGGGCAATGTTGCATGCATTGACCATGAGGACACATTAAATGATGGAGAGGTTGTTATTGATTTTCAGTCTCCCATTATTCACAATTTTGTGCTTTGAACCTTCACATTTTGGAGGTTGGTGACATCAGAGGATGGAGGAATTTCCACCATCTCAAGTTAGCTTCTCTCTTTGAGATGGTGTTTTGCATGAGAAGCATTTTTTGGCTTTCTATTTTTGTTTTTCTTTCTAATGCTGAAAAATTTGAAGACTCATTTTGGAGACAAGTTTAAGATTTGGTATTGCTATCAATATGGATTTCTATCAAGCAAGCTTTAGAGTATATGATTGAGAATTATACCCTTTCATGGTCATTAGACAATGATTGATATTTATTGCATCTCTCAGGGATCATTGCTGAATAATTCAAGACCGTGATTCGAAAGTTCAGGACTGAGAGCTTAAGAACACAACTCAAAGCTACACCTTTCTGAGGGTCACAAGATAGCTTGATGGAGCCTTCAATGATTCATGATTTGCAACTTCAAAAGAATATATATATATATATATATATATATATATATATATATATATATATATATATATATATATATATATATATATATATATATATATATATATATATATATATATATATATATATATATATATATATATATATATATATATATATATATATATATATATATATATATATATATATATATATAATGTAATCAACATGTTTTGTTTTGTAAGCCTTAAGGGGGAGGATCCCTAGGGCAAAGTGATTTTGATGTGTTTAGGATCAATGTAATAAGAGGGGGAATGTTGGCGTATTTCTATTACATTGCTTTTGTAAGAGTGGTTACCATTTGGTAACTGTTAACTTCCTCCAAACTATTTATGGTTGTAACTGCCTTCAGGGTATAAATTACCCTCATCTCTTATCAATATTATTGAAGTGTCAATCTACTATGTCTTGATCCCATAGGAATAGCATGGTAGATGCCTCGATTTAAGGGTGTCTTTTGTGACAGAAAGTAGTAGATTTATAGGAAAAAGATCAGATAGGTGTGCCTCTAAAAAATTTAGCCAACAATTGTCAAACATATGTTTAGGGAACTCTAGTCTAGGATTTCTCACATGTTTAGAAGTCATCACAACTTGTAGCATTCTACTTCGTGCAACTTTAATGTTTTCATTATCAGGTATAGATATCTACATAACAAAAATGGGAAAAAGGTTGTTTTGTATAAGAGTTTTCCTAATTCAAACCCCAGTTTTGCTTTCACAACTTCACAATAGTTGTGATTGATAAAATGTGATCTTTTTCTCTAAAGGATAGAGGATAAACAATTGTGGAAATGCTTAAATTGATAAATATTACCTCGAATATGAAATCATTAACATGTAGTCTCACATTATGTTTGATGTTGTTAGAAGTTTTTAATGCATTCCTTCATCGTGGAGAAACACATTGAATTGGGTCGTGATTGTTGTAAAAACTATATATTTTTTTAATTATTATTGCTCCTTGATTGTAGATCTATGCTCAATTTCCTCAAATGTGCTCTATTGAAATTGAAATGTGTAGGTCAGATGATAGTTAATAGATAGATAAATAGAGTTTCAAATGAAAGAGGTATTTTAGTTTGTATTCAAATTTTACAGGTTTCAAATATAATTTTTGTGAAGGATTGACATCAAAGGGAAAATTCCCTTATCGAAAATCCAACATTCATATTTTGAAATTCAGGGCCAAATTGCCTAGTTAGATCCAATAAGCTCTAGTTTTGGTAGTCTGAGCTAGGGAAAAGGTCATTAATAGTGGAATGCACAACGTTAATGAAAATGATCCCCAAAACTTAACAAAATTAGACATAAATTATGTAGGCATTAGGAATACTTTCCTAAATAGGTCCAAAGTAAGTGTAAAATCATGAAGGGATACAAATTACTACATTGCATAGATCAAAAACAAGTTGGTGCAGAAGTGTTAAAAAATGAACTAAATGAACATTGAAATTAATTTGTCTTACACATAAATCCTACTTCACATTAAACAAGATAATCTCCATTTCTTCTGAGAATAGAGTTGACAATATGATATCTTTATGTATTGGATAGTGTATCCTTCTCAAGGATCTCTATGTTTGTTATAAAAATTTTTTGAGATCACTACCCCTTTGAAAATTTCATCTCCTTTTTCTATAGTTTAGAACAGAAAAACATATCGTCTACATTTGAAGATAAGTTGACTTCCTTTGAGGAATCATTTGAAGTCAATCTATCTTCAAATATATGGATTGGTTGCATAAAATTTTTACAATGAATAGCCACTATAGTCATATAATTGTTAGTAGATATTTCAATAGCTCTAAAACCACATCAAAAAATTTAGACAAACAAAAATAGAGGTTTGATTTATTTTATATAAGTATCTTTGGTTCCTCATTTTTATTTTAATATAATATTAATTATAAATATGATTTCATCTCCTACATATCCTATATTATAGGAAGTTCATCATATAAAAATTTCCTTTACATATATGAGTTATTTTAACAACTTGAAACCATATAACCACTACTACATCCAAATATTAAATACTATATTATTCTTTTCTTATGATATTCAAACCATACTAAAAACTAATTTATATGCATCCTAAAGACACAATAATGATATATACATGGTTACTATGCATGACTTTAAAAGAGTTACTATGGTTACAAAAACTATATTAAGGTGCAGGTTTTGATTGTAGGATGGTTGAGATTTCATATCGATCACTATTTTCATTTTCTATAGATAGTAGAGAATCATAAGAAGACATTCCAAAATGTTGACACTTGGTAGAATTTGGTAGATATCCTTCCAAGACCATTCAACATAGATAATTCTTCTATGGTATAAAACTATTATGTGACAATTACATGCTCCATTTTTCTCCTTTGCAAATTTATTTCATTCTTTGGATGTACTTAATTAAACTAGGAATATATTATCAGTAATGGTGTTCTAGGTTGATATTTAAATTAGTGAAGAGCACTAGATAATGACTCATTAATTTATCATGGTGATGTTACTTTACTATGCATAGATTTGTATAATGCATAAAGTTTTATCACATCACATGGAAACATATTAGATTAATTCACCGCATTATGTTTTATCACATCACATGGAAACATATTACATTAATTCACCACATTATGTATATTTTATCACATGTTGAATAATTTGGATTTTGATCAAATTGCTTTCATTACACATATATTTATTTCATCTCCATATCACATGAAGATTGATGGTGTTGCTACATTTTATGGATCCTTATTATATTTTTCACACTAAACAAAGTTTTAATACCAGTTTTACATGGGTGAAATTTTATGTTTAGACTTCTCTCTACATTTGTTTTATAGATAGTTGAGTTAACTTGTAGTTGTCTCTTATTCTAATCTTGTGGTAGACACTATTCATTGAGCATTTTTGTTTTTGTATAAGTTTTGATAGAATCCTCATATCAAAGAGAATACAAACAAACCTCACAAATTTAAATTAGTATTTTTATTCATTATTTATAATTATTTACAATACCTACATTTCACGTTTAGATTAGATTATCTTAGAAAGCATCTTCTCCCATTACAGAACAACCATCAAAGCAAAAGGCTTGAATCTCACAAGGAATGAGATTGGGAAATTAGAATGAAACACCAAAATAATAGACCAATAGAAATAACAAAATAGAGATAACTAGCTAAAAACCAATAGACAATTACAGGTCATTGAAAGAACTTAGGCCCTTAATGGATTGACATTCTTTGCAAGAATGTGAGACTTTATTCAAAGGAAACCTTCTTTGGAGAAGTAGATGAACCTAGCACAACATGAAAATAATTTGATGAAAGGAAAGTCTCCACTATTTTCTTGATCTTTTTGTGATGATAAGGGCTATGATGAGCAGAAAGTTGTGGATCCATCTACTTGTGTTTCTCTTTGCTCCTTTTCAATTCCTCTTGCAAAACATAAATGGTTCTCGTCATATTCTTTCTAGATACATTATAGTAGTCAATGTTGTCTTGGGTACTCTTCATAAGAGTCCCTAGCTCTCTTTTAGTTTAGATACTTCCTCTTCCAGTAGCCTATTCAATCCAAAGCCAGTT
Organism: Chamaecyparis obtusa; assembly: GCA_027943335.1. NCBI lineage: Eukaryota > Viridiplantae > Streptophyta > Pinopsida > Cupressales > Cupressaceae > Chamaecyparis > Chamaecyparis obtusa. The sequence goes on from BSBK01005667.1 coordinate 19,423, forward strand.
TCCTTTTTAATTTCCTTCATGGATAGATTATTTTTCCCACTCAAGTGCACCTTCTTAAACACCAAATATGCCAAGGTTTGAGTATTTGGCTTAGTTGCATAAGTTGGGCTAGCTCCATTTTGAAATTTCCATATTTGTGTTGAAGGCCTTGTATAGCTCCTCCACCTACATTTCATGTTGGTTGATAATATCCATAATGCTTTTTAAGAGACCCTAAATATCTTTGATTCCTATTAACATCATATTGAAATTGTGAAATCATGTCAGATAGTACATTTGACTTGTTTCAATTTAGGAAAAAAAAAGATTAAATGATATCCATTATGCCAAGATCACTTATAATACGATCTCAACATCATATTTTTCAAACTTCACTATAAATGTAATTAGTAATAATAAATTACTAATACTTTCAATTTCACTAATAAATCAACATCACATAACGTTACTCACATTTCTTAAAATGTAATATAAGTATTTAATAGATCATTTCCATCTAAGGGGTCAAAATTCAGTATAAAATTGTTAGTTCAGGCATTAAAACTCACGGCTTTTAGCAAATGAAAAGCTCGACAAAATTTAGTCTAGCTAGGGTCAATAGGCATCAATATCTGAGGATGAGTGCGTTGAAATGTCGAAAAACAAGCGTGCTTGGGACGTCAAAAGGATTGCCTATCGTGGGATATCGGTGTGCCAACTTGCTCTTCCAAGCAATCACAAACAAAGGCTGTCGATATCAAAGTCAGAATGAAACAAATATTTCATCTGGAATACTAATTTTCAATGGGAAGAATCGACGAAACTTAAAATCAACAATCTATTCGTAAAGCGGTTGTTGATTTTGTTGGCATGGACGAAGTTTGTGGAGTGATTGCAAGAGAAAACGATAACGCATGTGCATGTGCTTCCAACCCTAATGCGCTTCACGCATTCCTCTTCTTGAAACAGTTGGATCCAACATAACTTGCCTGCATTACTAGCAGCATGGAATGGACTTTTTCATTAAGCGAATTTTCATTTTTCATACGAATTCTCAGTTAAATTCCACGCTATACTTAATTTCTGTTATGCTAAGCTGCTTAAATTTTTGAGGTGCCAATTCTTCTCCAATATAAATTTGACTGATAAAAGCTAAATATGCCTCCCAGTTTGGTTTAGATAAACATAGATTACTCTAACTTTACGCGTCGATGATGAGTTTCATTCTTTGTTTAGGAAAGGAGCAATAGCAATTGCTTAAAAAGTTATATTGTTTCCTTAATATAGTTGTTGAATAATGGAGGAAAACATACCAAAGGAAGAAATTAGTTGAAAAGTGAAAATTTTAATTTTTAAAATAATAAAATAATATATTTTATTATGAAGAAGTATATACATAAAAATTTTTAGTTATGAGAATACCTTTTTAGAGCTTCAATCTTAGTGGATGTCTTCTATATTACATACAATCATCCTCAACAATTGTACTCCATCATCTCTAAGAATATCAAGTTGCTGGTGATCGAGGGGGACTCCAAAGTAATTGTGGAGGCTGTTAACCGAAGATCAAATGCAGGGTGGCGGGTGAACACCATCACAGTGGAAATTTGGGAACTTCTCAACAGCTTCTAGAACACTATCATTTCCCATACCTACAGGGAAGGCAACTTGGTGGCTGATTTTGTGGTTGGTATTGGGTTCAAACAAACTAGGGTGGTCAATTGGGAGGAGATTAGTGCACTACCAAAGGAGACTAGCGGCTAATCAGGCGAGAAAAACATGACACCAGTAATGTTTAAAATGGGTCGCATTGCTAATAGAATTGTTGAGGGACCCACCAAGCTACTATGCTGGCTTAATGTGATGATAATAATCGTTATGACTGTGTATGCACAAAATTTAATAAAGGTACACAATTGTCTTTTGAGAGATTACATGTGGAATGGAGGTTGTCCGCATCAGTAGGTCATTTTGACTACCAAGGACATTAATGGAAAAAATGGCGTAACTTCTAATTATTATGCCTAGAGATTCGTTGGATTTCGATGTACGGGGCTCGTTTCTCCAAAGACCACCCAGCCTGTGCCTTTTATGAGCAAAATTTGCATTAAATAGTTAATTCAAAAAGCCATGTTTTATGCCCTGGTTTGCAAAGCTCAGCTCTGTAATTTTCAAAAGGCCTCTGTTGTGGAAACAAGTTGGGTCAAGATGGGTGGCAAAAATTTGCACATTGAACCTGACAAAATCAAAGAGGAATTCACTTCTGATCCTCTGGTTATTCACTACTACAAAGATAGTGGCATTTGGGGTTTTATGGAAAGAATGAAGGGCGGCCATGATGAGCAAATTTCTAAGAAATTTGTGTCCTCTTGGAACAATAGAAAGGTGTCTGTTGGGGGCATACACTTTCAAATCAACAAAGAAGTCATTGGAAAAGTGACGGGGCTCTTGATAGAGGGAAGGAAATATAGGAAAACCATCCGAACGCCGAACATGATCAGTCTCAACTAATTCTTTAGGCCTAGAGAAAAGGCTGTTAAAAAGTTTGGGGGTTTCCACCATGAGCTGCTTCCCGATTTCTAGCCTAAGGTTTGTCATATTATCATGAAGTATTTCACTTTAGAGGAAAAATTTACTATCTTTTGCTACTATCATCTATCGTTCCTTAACCATATTAGAAATAAGGTCCTTATTTCCATCCCGTCTACCTCCTCCGCTCACTGGAAAGCAACATCCTAGACATAAAAGAGAACGAAAAACTTGAGAAGTTGATTCCCATCCTGCACCAAGGCATGTTGCTCTATTTGTACAATTTTCGCAAAGCCATTTGCCCCCCGCCCCAACCTCCTCTAATTATCACGGATATCACCCTGGATGTTAGTCCACCAAGAGCTAATAACCCCTCTCAATCCCCCTCTCAGTCCATCCAGGAGACTGACCTTATCCCTCATGATGGCAAGGGTCGCAAGAGGTGTGTGTGGAACCCCTTCAAAAGGTCGAAGGACTTAGAGGAGTCCCATGTTTCTGAGTCCCTGGAAGCTAAAGATAAAACAGTGGATGATAGCACCCCTAAAGCTGAGAAGAGGATTAAGAAACTGAAAAAGTTGAGCAATCAAGTGAGGTTGGAGGTTGAAATGGGTGGCACCATTTGACAATCCAACAAAATTGCTAAAGAAAAATGTAAAAGATGACTCAAGGAAATGACCTCTAAGGACAAGTTGCTTTCGGAGGATATGGAGACCTCTAGCTCCTTGGGGTCGATTAAGGACTCCTCGGCCAAGCATTTAAGCTCCCCCAGGTCTGGTACCACTCCTCCTTTGAATCCCCTGCCCATGGTTAATGAAATACCTTGCAACAATACCCCAACCCCTCCCTCTCCCCACACACAGTAGGTCAACTCCCCCCACACTGAGCACACTACCATGGATGTGGCTGGAAAAGGCAGGTTCAAAGGTTCCCTCAAGCAAATATTCACTGAGCTAGACAATGAGATACTTGGTCTCAAGCAGGATATGAGGGAAATCAAGGCCCGCATCGCTGACTCCAATAAAGTTTCCCTTAAAGTGATGCATGCTTCATCTATGACTCTGTGTAATGTGCAAGAGAAGATTTTTGGTGGTAAACTGGAAGTTGATGAGGACAACAGAGACCTCTTCTTGTTTCTGCAGGAGGAATGGGTCATAACCTTGATGTCCAAGCGGCTGGATTAGAGGACCTGACTATTGTTGGTGCCATGGTGATTTTGTCTTGTTCTGGGCCCTTGGGTCCCTAGTTTTATTTTGTGTTTTTCTATTATATATGCTTAAGTAAGTATCTTAATCTTTGGATTAGCCCTGCGAGGCTATTTACTATTACTATGTTTAAGACTTGTTGGTTAAACTACAACTCTGGTTCATTCTTTTTGTTAAGGATCGTGAATTTTGTTTTTGATAGAGGCAGACTAGACACTATTACTCTGCTGATTATTTTCTATGCAGATAGTGTTGTTAATGTGTTGTTAATGTGCTATTAGTTTTCTCTATTCCACGGGCCAACACCCTCTTGTTGTTTTTTCTATCAAAAAAAATTGTACTCAATTAATTGAGATACAACACTTTGACTAAATTCAAAATTTAATACTCTATTATTTGTTGTGAACCTTGATGTGTAATAATAAAAAGAAAGAACTTGATTATACAATAAGAATAAATCAAATTATAACATATTATATATATTTATATATATCAATAAAACAATTTATTAAAATACTTTATCTCTTATAATTAATTCATGATACTTTATTCTCAAATATATTTAATTAATATGATTCCACAATTTATCTCCCACTTTTCTATTTTTCATAGGGCATTTCATTGTCTTTTCATAGTGTCTTTCCTCTTATCATTTCTAAAATATTTAAATAATTTATTATAATCAATTTTATGTTTTTTTAATGATAGTTTACATTTTCATAGCTCATTTAAATCTATTAGAGGTGTTTTAAGGTTAAATGGTACATAATAGATATATGGATCTATAAATGACTCAAATCATATATTTAGTACCTCAACACATTTTATATCTTGTTGAGAAAGATTATTAATCTCAAGCTCAAGTTTCTTAGCCACAAAGTTTCAAAGATCATGTCACTTGTGGGTGAGCTTAGCCCACTCAATCTCCTCTAACTCATCTCATGAGCTTGGATACTCCTAATTGGTCAAATTAGTAATATATTCCCGTATTTAAAGTTTATGATTTTGTTGTTCGTACTCAATAATTTACACAAAATCATAAAAAAAGTCTTACTAACTAGAAGCTATGATATTATTCCTACTAACATATATACAATAAATTCAATATTAATAATCCATTCTTATAACTATTACTCTTGCCACTTAAAAGTTATATTTACTTCTACCATTTACTAAGGTCTTTTCTTGGTTGGGGAGCTTGACCTTGTGTGATCCGATGAAGCTGTGTCCCACTTTAGGGATGAACAAAATCGGTGAGATGGGAAAAAAAAACTTTAGAGCCTTAGTACGAAGTTAATACTTCGCACGAAGTGGTGGACCCACTTCGCACGAAGTACCCTAGACAAGGGGCTTCGTGCGAAGACCCCTGTTTGAGTGAAGTACCCTACGCAGGGGTCTTCACGTGAAGCCCCTTTGGGCCAGATTTTTTTTATATATTTTCGGCATTTGTTTTTTTAATTCTCATTGTCACTGTCAAACTTTACAGACCTTGGGCCTTGGATCGAAGCACGTCAGCACGTCAGCACACCAGTGCCTCCCTAGCTTCTTTGACATCTTAAGCTTGTTAGCAGTATCAGGTACACGCATTGTTCTCATTTTTTATTGTAAATAATATGTTTTATATTTATTTTAGTTAGTTGTTTGTTTTAAATAATTTTTTATTTGTAGAAATGTTAGAAAACTATAGTTAAATATTATCTAATATGTTAGAAATTAATAGTAGAATGTTAGAAAATCATAATTAAATATTAGAAAATGATAGAAATATTAAAAATCATAGTATAAATGTTAGAATATGTTAGAAAATGGTAGAAAATCATAGTAGTTTGTTAGCAACTCTTAGAAAATATTTACAAAACATTAGAAACCGTAGTAGAAATGTTAGAAAATGTTACAAAACATTAAGATTATAGTTAGAAAATGTTAAATTTTAAGTTTAAAGTTAGAAATGTTAGAAATGTTAAATATTAGGAATCTCTCTCTCTCACACATGTACATGCATATTTAGTAAATATTAGTTAGTTATTTGTTTTAAATAATTTTTAGTTTGTAAAAATCTTAGAAAATTGTAGTTAAATTTTTGAAAATGATCTAGTAGTATGTTAGAAAACATTAAAAAATTGTAGTACAGTAAGTTTCTAGGACCCTTATTCCTCCCTTACGACATATTAAGACACTTAAGATCTCTTAGGAATCTCAAGATCTTATAATACATATTAGGATGTCCTATGACCCATTAATGTACATGTTAGATTCCATTAATACATGCAAGGACTCATTGTTTCCCTGAAGGCTCCTTAAGACATTCTAGGATGAATTAATATAACCTATGATCTCTTAGGACCTATTCTGAGGCCTACAACCCCTTAAGACTTTCTAAGACCATTACGTATCACTTATGACATCTTACTTGACACATATGACCCCTTAGGACCCATATGACCCATTATTATATCTTAAAATGTCCTAAGATACATTCATCTATCTTAGCTTCTGTTAATACATATGTGTACCCATTGTTTCCTACAAGAACCCTTAAGAAATACTAGTATCAATTAATGTAACCTAAGATCCCTTAGACCACTTATCACATCTATGACCCATTAACATTGTTGGACCATTATACATCCCTTACGACATTTCAAGACATATATGACCCATTCAGATCATCAAGACCCATTAACATATCTTAGGTTGTCTTAGGACACATATATGTATCTTAGATTCAATTAATATCATACAAGGATCCACTAATGAAACCTAGGACCCCTTAGGACCTCTTATGTTACCCTTGACCCCTTAAGACACTCTACCTGACCCTTATCCATCCCTTACATTATCTTAAGACACATCTAGGACCCATTGTTATCCACAACCCCTTAAGACACTCTAGGACCACTTATTGCACCTATGACCCATTAACATTATAGGACTCTTTTCTAGATCCATTAAGACCTCTTATGTTACCTACAACCCCTTAAGACACTCTAGGACCCTTATCTATACCTTAGGACCTCTTATGTTACCCACGACCCCTTAAGACACTCTAGGACCACTTATTGCACCTACGACTCATTAATATTCTAAGACTCTTATCTAGATCCCTTATGAAATCTTAAAACAAATATGAAACCTTAGGACCCCCAAGACCCATTAAAGAATCTTAGGATGTCCTATGACCACTTAGACCACTTATCACATCTACGACCCATTAATATTATTGTACCATTATACATCCCTTATGAAATTTTAAGACATATATGACCCAGTCAGATCCTGAAGACCCATTAACATATCTTAGGTTGTCCTATGAAACATTTATGTATCTTAGATTCAGTTAATACATACGAGGATCCACTAATGTAACCTAGGACCCCTTAGGACCTTTTATGTTACACACAACCCCTTAAAACACTCTAGGACCTATTAGACTTAACTAGACCTAACTATACCAAGACCAATTAGGACCTATTAGGAACAAAATTTAGGACCTAATTATCTACCTAATTAGACCCAATTAGACCTATTAGGACCAATTAGGACTAATTAGAACCAATTATGACCAATTAGAACTAATTAGGACCTAATTAGACTCAATTAGAACCAATTACGACCTAATTAGACTCAATTACAACCAATTAGGACCAATTATGACCAATTAGTCCACTAATTAGGACCTCTTATGTTACCCACGACCCCTTAAGACACTCTAGGATTCTTATCTATACCTTAGGACCTCTTATCTTACCCACGATGCCTTAAGACACTCTAGGACCCTTATCTATAGCTTATGACATCTTATGTCACCCACGACACCTTAAGATACTCTAGGACCCTTATCTAGATCCCTTATTGCACTTGTGACCCATTAACATTCTAGGACTCTTATCTAGATCCCTTAGGACCCCTTAGGACCTTTTATGTTATCTACGACCCCTTAAGACCTAATAAGACCACTTATGTCACCTAATGGGACCTATAATTTTATATATTTAGATATTTGTTTCCATTTTACATGTATTTATAACATGTAATCAAGTACTTAATTAATAACACTTAGCTTTCACATGTTATGTATCTAGATGGCCTCTCAGGGTGCACCTCAAACTCTTGATATGCAAACCATTTTTCATATTGCTGATACAAAGATGGCTCAACTTAGAGAGTTTATCCGTACATCCTCAGTAAATGGTATATATAGAGATACTTGTGCTACTATATCGACCAGTTTGGAGACTATGACTGGCAGATTGAGGTCTCACTCCTCCTTCACACCTCAGGTAGTTGAGACCATGTTTTGAGAGTTGAGGGATGAGGTCTCAGGTGATGTTTTCTTGGTGACAGTTGAAAAAGGGTGCTCCCCTTAATACCGCAAACACATAACAGAAATAGAGAAACAACAACAATATGCAAGAACAGAAAATTGGCTTCTTATTATCTCCACAAATGTGGAATTACAAAATTTCAGAATTACAATATGCAAAGCCACATGGGCATTCCCTTACAATATTCTATAGGACAAAGCCTCGAATCAATACCTAGATCTCTACCCAGAACTGCCCAAGACAACACTACGGGCCTTCTTTATATAGGCATTTTCCACCGCCCGAGAAGGTTCCATAAATTTAGCCCTTAGGGCTGACAAACTTAGAATTATTTTATTTTTCAATTTATTACATCAAAGTCAGCTCAAAATAACTTTTAAAACCCGAACCAAAATTTTGAAGGAAAATTATTTTCAGCCATTTCAAGTGAGCCAACTTTTGGAGACCATAAGTCATCACCAGTTGACACGATTGACTATTATAACCCCATTTCAGAAAGGCCACAAAGTGCTCTATAGTCTTGACTCGTGTAAGCACCTATCACCCAAGTTTTTGACCTCATCCGAGGCCTCTAAAGCCTTCAAAACTAAGTTCAAATTTTCTACACCTTGCTGCCAATACCAAAAATCTTCAATATCTTCAAAACTAGACCTGATCTAGCCATGAAACTTTACTGGTAGACTGATATGACTAAGATGAACCTCCACATGTAAAATCAGAACATTTTGAGATCGTATGACCAAATTACTAAAAATAGCAAGTTTCCATAAATAGCAGCTTTGCACAAGGTAGCCCTTGTTGAATACAAAAATAGAAATATTTTTGGGTGATGCAAGATTGCTCTTACACCCAGGATGCTCCTACATCAGACACCCAGGGTAATTTGAGAAGTGACCCTATCACGACTCAAGTATGCAAAGGAAAAATAAGACGGTTAACCTCCTCCTTTGTTAGCCATGATGAATCTTCAATAGGTCATCCTTTCCATTTGACCAGATATTCTTCATATGTCCTGTTCCTTGTGCTTCTTCCAACATGACTATTTAGTATATCCTCAATCTCTTTGGTATCTGAACTAGTTGCTGGAATACTCCACTGTGCTATTGTAACCTCATCTTCAACACCTCCTTTATGATACTCTGTCAGATCTAAAACATTAAATATTGGTGAAATATTTAGCTCAGTAGGAAACTTGACCTCATATGCATTCCTCGAATCATGCTTCTTCAATATCTTACATGGCCCAAACTTCTTCATTTTCAACTTGTTATGTGTACCAACTAAAAATCGCTCCTTTCGCAAATGAACCATGACTAGATCTCCAACTTGAAATTTCTTATGCCTCCTTTTTACATCTACCTTAGCCTTATACTGTGCATTCATCTTGGTAATATGCTTTCTCACCTCCTCATGGATGTTCTTCAAGTGTTCTGCAAAATCCTCAGCTTCAGCACTACTTATTTCTCCTTTATCTATCTTTCTCAACTCAGATGCATTTCTTGGACTACTCCCACATACAATCTAGAATAGTGATTTACTAGTACTCCTATTGACAAAATTATTGTATACAAATTCTGCCTGTGGTAAAATCAAATCCCATCTTGTTGGCTTATCTCCAACCAAACATCTCAGCAAATTTCCCAAACTCCTATTCACCACCTCTATCTATCCATCATTCTATGGATGATGTGATGAACTAAACTTCAAATCTATCTTCAACTTCTTCCACAATGTTCACTAGAAATAGCCTACAAATTTGGTGTCTCAATCTGAAACTACGGTCTTTGGCAGACCATGTAGTCTCACTACTTCTCTAAAAAACAATTCTGCTATATGAATAGCAGCATTAGTCTTCTTACAGGGAATAAAATGTACCATCTTCAAAAATCTGTCAACTACCACAAAAATTGAATCATGTCCCCACTGGGTCCTTGGTAAACCAAGAACAAAGTCCATACTGATAACGTCCCAAGGCTTCTCTGGTACAGGTAATCACTGATACAACCCTGTATTCTGCTTCACTCCTTTCTCCATCTGACATACTCTGCAACTCTGTACAAACTTCTTGACATCTTGCTGCAACTGTGGCCAATAATAATTCTCACTAACCAAAGCAAGGGTTTTATCATGACCAAAATGTCTAGCCAATCCTCCACTATGCTTCTCCTTGATGAGATTCTCCCTCATAGAACTTCTTGGAACACACAATTGACTCCATCTAAATAGCATATCATTCTGAATGATGAAATCTAGCCACTTCATCCTGTCTAGAGTAACAGGTTCTTTAAAAGCTTTCCAAGCTTCACCAAAATCAAGATCCTCTGAATACAAATTCTTGAGTTCCTTGAACCCAACCACCTCAATCTACATCTTTGTCAGCAATAGTTTCCTTCTGCTAAGAGCATCTGCAACCCTGTTAGACTTTCCACTCATGTGTTTCAAAACAAATGTATAACTCTGCAAAAACTCAACCCATTTCAAATGCCTTTGATTCAACTTTGCTTGACTATTCAAATATTGCAAAGCTTGATGATCAGTATACAAAACAAACTCTTTAGGAAGTAGATAGTGTCTCCACTTCTTCAATGCCTGAACTATAGCATAAAATTCATGATCATAAACATAATATTTTCTCTTGGCATCATTCAACTTCTCACTGAAATAAGCAATAGGTTTACCTTCATGGCTCATAACAGCTCCTATTAAAGTACCACTAGCATCATAGTCTACTTGAAACAGCTTATTAAAATCTAGAAGTGCTAAAATAGGTTGTTCTGTAACTTTTTGTTTCAACAATTGAAAACTCTTTTGTGCCCCATTAGTCCACTTAAACTCTTTTCTATCCCCTCTCATTGTTTCAGTCAAGGGACCACAAATACTGCTAAAATTTCTGATAAACTTTTTGTAAAAGCTAGCCAAACCATGAAAATAACTTACCTCAGTAGCACTCCTTGGAGTAGGCCATTCAAGGATAGCATGTACCTTCTCTAGGTCCATTTTTAGACCTTCTGTTGAAACTACAAATCCCAAATATACTAACTCTTTCTTCACAAAACTGCACTTCTTCAAATTAATCAACAATTTATCATCTTATAACTTCTCAAACACCATACAAATATGCATCATATGCTCTTCCAATGTCTTACTAAAGATAAAAATATCATCTAGCTACACAATGACAAACTTACCCAGAAATTCTTTCAGAACCTCATTCATGCCGTAGTAAAGTGTTCGGTGCATTGGTTAGCCCAAAAGGCATGACTAACCACTCATACAATCCTTCCTTTGTCTTGAAGGCAGTCTTCCATTCAGCTCCTTCTTTGATCTGAATCTAGTGATATCCACTCTTTAGATCTATCTTTGAGAAATACATAGCTCCACTCAAATAGTCCATAATATCATCCATTCATGGCAATGGAAACCGGTACTTGATTGTTAACTTGTTTATTGCTCTAGAATCTGTACACATCCTCCATTCTCAATTGTTCTTTGGTGCTAATATCACTGGTACAGCACAGGGACTCAGACTCTCTTGAATCATCCCCTTCTGCATTAACTCATGTACTTGTCTGTTCAACTCTTCACTTTCTGCTGGTGTGATTCTATGTGCTGCCTTGTTTGGAAAACTAGCTCTTGGAATCAAATCCATCTGATGACTAATCTTCCTTACTAGTGGTAATCCATCAGGTACATTATCAGATATAATATCCTGAAACTCATTCAACAAATTTGCAACCTCTACAAGTACATCCTCTATTTCCTCTTTACCAGCTTTTGGAATTAAAGAAAAACACACATGCTCATGCCTCATACCATCTAGGAATTTTGTTCCATCAAAAACTTTATTCTTTCATTACCACATACCTTTTTTTTTGTCTCCTTCAATGGCTTTAGCTTATGTCACACTCCATCCTTTGTCAGGGAATAGGTATTCGCACAACCATCGTGTACATCACATCTGTCAAACTACCACGACCTACCCAACAACATGTGACATGCATCAATAGATATGATATCACATAGTACCTCATCATGGTACCCGCCAATCTTGAACTTTACTAGGCACTATTCACTGACCAAGACCTTGTGGTCATCCTACACCCAAGCAATCCAATATGGATGTGGGTGTTTTTGTCTCTTGAGCTTCAACTTTGTCACCATCTCTTCTGACACCAAATTTTCAATGTTTCTACTATCAATAATCATACACAACATTTACCCTCACACTTGCATCTAGTGCGAAATAGACTCCTCCTTTGATCAGGTTCATTCTCACCACTCAGCAGGACTCTTCTATTAATCAACGTTTCTCCTCTTTCAGCATCTTTAGAATTTGATGATTTGGCATCTTCATCTACATGTGCAACTATGGCCTGGCCTTCATTCCTCCTATCCATCCTTTCTTGGTGTTGAGGACATTCAAATGCCTTGTGACCTTCTCCACAGTGAAAACATGTTCCACACAAGCCTCCTCTTCCTGAACCTTGTCCTCTTCCTCTACCTCTCTGATCTCTATTGTTCTGATCTTAGAAATGATTGGAATTGTTTCCTCTCTAATTTTGACTGCTACTAGCCTCATCCTTCTTTTTCAGATCTTCATTTTGGCCTCCATATGACTGTCCACAAGATCGTTTACCGTGACCTCTTTTATTTTGTCTTCTCTCAAACTTCTTGTTTAGTTTTTCCTCTACTTTTAGGGAAAACTAGTATGCCTCTTCAATACTGTTCATTCAAACCAGATTCAGTTCTTCCTGAATGCTCAGCCTCAACCCATTAAGGTAATGGGCAACTTTCTCCTTATCCACTTCTGCATGGCCTATTTTGATGAGGATTCGATAGAACTCCTCTGTATGCTACTGAACAGATCTTCTTGCCTATTTCAAACTTTGCATCTTCTTTAGTAGGTCAAGCTCGTAATCAACAAGAATGAACTTCCACATCAATTTATCCACCATTCGATCCCATCTTATGATTTTATCTTTCCCTCTTCTATTTCACTCCAATTGAATCTCTTGCCACTAGATCTTCGCATGACCTTTCAGTCTGGCCTTCGTGAATTTGACCCTAAAAATGTAGGAACCTCAATCTTAGGTCTTTTTCTAATCTTGGAAATGGCCTGAAAAATTCTTTCTTTCTCTTGGTTCACAACTTCGACTTCTCCTTCTTGATCTTCTTCTTCGGCTTCACCCTCACTTTCGTCTCTGACATTAAGATTCATTCCTCTGCGAATCTCCTCTTTCAATGCTCGCACTTGTCTCTAGATTGCTCTAACCTTAGGTGTTACAACACTAGCTCTTCTACCATGTTCCCTTCATGGAGGCATTTTTTTGATTCTCGCTAAAACCCTAACCACGGTCCTGGTGCAAACTACCACATAGTCGATGATCTGTTTACACAGAAACCATAACCCACAGTCCTAGTGCAAACTGCCTCACAATTGACAATCTATTTACACACTCAGGAACTCCTGCTCTGATACCACTTGATGAAGGGTGCTCCCCTGAATACCACAAACACATAACAGAAACAAAGAAACAACAACAATATGCAAGAACAAAAAATTGACTTCTTATTATCTCCACAAATGTGGAATTAAAAACTTTCAGAATTACAATATGCAAAGCCACATGGGCATTCCCTTACAATATTTTGTAGGAAAAAGCCTCGAATCAATACCCAGATCTCTACCCAGAGCTACCCTAGACAACACTATGGGCCTTCTTTATATAGGCATTTTCCACCACTTGAGAAGGTTCCAAAAATTTAGCCCTTAGGGCTGACCAACTTAGAATTTTTTTATTTTTAAATTTATTACATCAAAGTCAGCTCAAAATAAATTTTGAAACCTGAATAGAAATTTTGAAGGAAAATTATTTTCCACCATTTCAAGTGAGCCGACTTCCGGAGACCATAAGTCATCACCAGTTGACCTGATTGACTATTATAACCTCATTTTGAAAAGACCACAAAGTGCTCTATAGTCTTGACTCATGCAAGCACCTGTCACCCAAGTTTTTGACCTCATCTGAGGCCTCTAAAGCCTTCAAAACTAAGTTCAAAGTCTCTGCACCCTACTGCCAATATCAAAAATCTTCAATATCTTCAAAAATAGACCTGATCTAGCCATGAAACTTTACTGGCAGACTGATATGACTGAGATGAACCTTCACATGTAAAATCAGAACATTCTGAGATCATATGACCAAATTACTAAAAATAGAAAGTTTCCATAAATAGTAGCTTTGCACAATTATTGAATACAAAAACATAAATATTTTTGGGTGATGCAAGATTGCTCTTACACCCAGGAAGCTCTTGCATCAACAGTTCAGAGCCTTGTCCCCAAGGAAACCATCAAACTTGAGGTTTTCTTACATTATGAGTGGAGGGCCACACTGAAGGAATATCAGGTCACACGGTGTGTGATTCCTCAGATCACATGTATGATTTACCCTCAGTTTCTTGTAGCACATGGTCATTGTCCAAATAATGACTAGATTCTATTATATTTTGCATAACAATTGTATGCTAAGTTCCATTTGGGACTCAGGATCAACTATTTAGATCTCCCAAAATATTATGGTCAGGGGCTTAGTAGGGTTGTAGATCACGATCAGTAGCATAGGGCTAATCAAGTTGTACAATCTCGTAGATAGCTAGTTGGGGATAGGACTCTGACAGTGGCACTGACGATGGTTGCTACTGCAAATAGAGTCATCATTGCTTCTCAGAGGGGAGTTGTGGATAATATAGGACAAATTGCTTCTGCAACCACATCTATCACTTTAGATTCAGTGGGTAGATACATTTTGACTAGACCGAGTAGAGCCAGATCATGTTTTGAGGCTTCATTTGGTACTACTATAGGTGTGACTGAGGAGACATATAGAGCTACAGATCTTTCTGTACCTAGAGAGATACGAGCATTGTTGAGTCATCATAGTCATTTAGATATGACCCTTTAATTTTTAGAGGATCTCGTGCACACCTATTCTCATATTGCTGACATGCACAAGATCCCAATACATTCAATAAGGTATTTCATTGCACTTGCACAGGGTCTTGTAGTTCCACCGATAGAGGATGCACCATCTACTAGTCAGGCACAACATAGTGCAGAGTGTTGTGCACCTACAGATCACTCTACATTTGTAGAGATAGGTATATAGATTGGAGATGTACACATCACCATTGAGGGACTAGACACTTTTGATGAGCAGTTGCATGGGTTGGGTCAGGTGTACACTGGCACTAATGTCACGTCATATATGCATATGTTATTGCATCCAGATGGTTCAGGTTCTACATCACTCCCCTCCCAGCTAGTGTCACCCCTACACTCCTCATTACTAGAGAGGTTCAGGACCTTAGGTGGTGTTGGTGATGCAATTTCAATTGATGATACGATGGTGCAACGTGTTGGTGATCCTCCTGGTCTTGAGACCCAGTTACATATAAAATTTTCTTTTCTTTTTTCTTAGGATTTTTAGTGAACAATTAATTGTAGACATGTGTATTGATGTTTGTTCAATGTATAATATTTTGTAGGCTTAGTTAGCAGAGCATGTTACCTCTAGTGTGGGCTCAAAGCATCTTCCTATGAGAGATCCACATGATGTGACACCTACTAGTGGTCAAGTAAATTTTAGATATATGTATGTTTAAGCATGCATGTGTACACATGTATTTATATATTTCAAGTACTTTACATAATATATATACTATGTACATGTATATAACCAACTATTGTACACTAAATTTGTAGGGGTCAGTCACTGCTTTACAACTGGAGGATGCTTTTCATAGGAGTCATTCAGAAGATGTGACACCTAGTAGTGGTCAGGTAATTTTTAAAAATATGTAAGTTTAAACATGCATTTATAATATTTTAATTATTTTAGATTATTATCATATATACATGCATTTATATTCATAGGGATCAGTTGTTGTCTCACAGCCAGAGGATGCTCATGGCAGTCACTCAAAGGGTCACTCTGTTCGCATGTGCCTAGATGACTCCCTAGTTTAGGACATGTTGAACATATCTTTTATTTGAGACTCATTATATATGTCATTAGTATATGTTTGATATTTTCAGTTTATGATTTGAGACATATATTTGATTAGATGTACTTATATTTGATTCGAGACATATATTTGATTAGAGACATATATTTGATTAGATGATATGATTAGATAATATGATTTGATTTGATTTGATTAGATGATTTTATTTGATGATATATGATTTGATTAGATGGTTTTATTTTATTAGATGATATGATTTGATTACATGATTTGATTAGAGAATTTTATTTGATGATATATGATTTGATTTTATTTGAATAGATGATTTTATCTGATGATATATAATTTGATTAGATGATTTGATTATATGGTTTTATTTGATTAGATGATATGATTTGATTAGATATGATAAGTAATCTAACTAATTTCATCATTTTTTAGTATCTTAAGGGGAGGTCTTAAGGGGATCTAGAATTAATATCATAAAAATAAACTAGTTAATACATGTAACTAATGGATAATAACTATCTAAATAATTCTAGAACTAACACATGTCTTAAGTAATTGAACTAATTTCATCATTTTTAGTGTCTTAAGGGGAGGTCTTAAGGGGATCTAGAATTAATATCATAAAAAATAACTAGTTAATACATGTAACTAATGGATAATAACTATTCTAACTAATTCTAGAACTAACACGTCATAAGTAATATAACTAATTTCATCATTTTTTAGTGTCTTAAGGGGAGGTCTTAAGGGGATCTAAAATTAATATCATAAAAGATAACTAGTTAATACATGTAACTAATGCATAATAACTATGCTAACTAATTCTAGAACTAACACATGTCATAAGTAATATAACTAATTTCATCATTTTTTAGTGTCTTAAGAGGAGGTCTTAAGCGGAGGTCTTAAGGGGATCTAGAGTTAATATCATAAAAATCATTGAATAATCAAATCATACATAAAATCTTTAACTAATATGCAATCTGTAAAAATTATTGAATAATCAAAGTATACATGTAAATAATTCTAGAACTAATACACGTTGTAAGTAATCTCACTAATTTCATCATTTTTTAGTGTCTTAAGGGGAGGTCTTAAGGGGATCTAGAAATCATAAGCATCATAAAAAGTATCATAAAAATCATTGAATAATCAAAGCATACATAAAATATTTAACTAATATGCAATTTATAAAAATCATTGAATAATCAAAGTATACATATAAAATTCTATATATTAAAACCATTGAACCATCAAATAGGTCCATCATATATCAACAAATTATAGTCCATCATATGTTTAAATATATAAAAAAAGTATAATGAAATTTAATCTAGAGATATAAAGTAGGTCCTAACACAAGAAATAAGTATAAATATTATACTTTTTAGACCAACTCAAGTGGTTCAAACCTTTCATGGAGAATATGTAATATTCTCTCATGATCGTCAATATCTAGTCTCCACTTACGACGTCCACGTTGAGATTTAACTATATGAAGAGAAATGGATGTGGAAACTACTAGGTGACTATATTGAAACACCTTATTGTTTGATTCGTAATCAACAAAGTGAATACCATGTTGAATTACTTTGATTTTCTTGAAATATGTTCCCTCTAAAACAATTGGACCTATAGGTCACAAATTTTAACAATATATAAATTTAAACAAACTCAATTTGAAATTTGTTAAAAGGTTAAAATTTAAAATTTACAAATTGAATTCAATATATTGATGTAAACCATATAAAAACCTATGGGGAACAACATTCCATCACTTTCTTCAAGTTCAAGTAACTTCATCCTCTCTGCAATACAACACAGTAAATAATAACCAACTCCTACATTTCCACGCTCAGAAATCATTGCAAAGGCATCTCCTTCATAGTAAATTTATATATACATGTGTGAGATCTTAAAATTTACTTAGTTCAATCTATAGATCTATCTATCTATTTATACATGCAGCTCAATGTACCATATAATGTGAAATATATATACTTACCAATTTTGACCAATCTTGAGATATGATCATAATCAGTAGAAATCAAAGGGACATCATCTAAGTTTTCATCTTCATCTCTATCAAATGTATCAGTAACAACTAGTGGCACTAGAGTCCATGCGCCTACATATCCATAGTCTTGATTGATACATTCCTCATAATTGTTAGCAATGCAGTGACAAGAAAAGCATGAGTAGTCCCTAGTGTTCAACATCCAATTGCGACAATTCATACTCATAACTGAATGCAAAGATTGCATCTTTTCTATCCTATTACAACCATGCATAATTTTCTATCCACACCTGAACAAATGCCTATATAATATATTCTATATAAATATAATTTGAATAAAAAATATCATAAAAATTTTAAACACTTTCAAATAATTTAAAAATGTGTGCATACCTTTTATCTCCCAAAATTTTCTATATGGCACTGCCTGAGTCAATCCTGATGACTTGTCATTCTCATTTGGTGTGAAATGTGTCTTGCACCATTCAACCACATCATGTATATTTTTTATATGCACTCCCTTATAATTCATTTGATACTTTCATATAGCATGTTTGATGCAAGCTCTGGCACCATCATGTTCACCTTTTCCATGTCCACTCTCAAAGAAACTCCATACATGTGGTATGTTTTCATTACGATGATATCTACATAGTGCATAAAATGGTCTC
Organism: Chamaecyparis obtusa; assembly: GCA_027943335.1. Classification (NCBI taxonomy): domain Eukaryota; kingdom Viridiplantae; phylum Streptophyta; class Pinopsida; order Cupressales; family Cupressaceae; genus Chamaecyparis; species Chamaecyparis obtusa. Next base: position 38,183 of record BSBK01005667.1, read on the forward strand.
GATGAGTTGAATTGTGCAACACATCCATCTGACCAAACATAATGTTTATCAATTTTTATACCTCTTTCTTTCAAATTTGCAAAAAACATCTTGAAGCAGTGTTCTACATAATGAATGTCATGCTCTCTATCATCACTTATATAAAAAGGATATTCCTTCTTGATGACTTGTGCTTCAAATGTGCTCCGAATACCATCCAAATCTAATTGTGCATGTAGATAACACACATGTACCATAATAGTAATTTTCTCTGAAAAATAGTATTCTAACTAAATTACCTTTTGATGAACAAAAGAATAATTTTATGCAAAATCAACAACAGATACAATAGTTCCAAGTGGGAAATTGTCTCTCAGTGTTTGGAATTGTTGTTCTTGCCACTTTGCAAAAAAAGCATGATGAATGTAGGGTTGAATCATTTTTAAAAAAAAATTCATAAATACTCCAACATTTATCTCATCTTCAACATATTCTAACATTTTGGATTCTTTCCCAAATTTTTTTTCATTCTTTACATATTTGTAACTCTTGCAATTTACCATCTTTGTTACATCAATATTTTCATTTTTCAAAGGAAAAAGAGACAAATCGGCACATGTTTGACATATTCCTTTTATGCAATTTATTTGTCCAGTTACATCATCTCTTTTGTCACATAAAATGGATGAGATGAACTCACTTCGTCTAGTAGGAGGAGAATTTTCAAAACCATAAGTGTCTTCTACAAAATTTTGAAAAACCTGATAGTGGATATCAAATTCAATATGATAATGACAATAACAAGTTTCAAACACTTTGTTTGTTCTGATATAATATGGCTTCAATCTTTCAAACAATGTTTTCCCAATCTTTATATTAGGATTTGAACTACAAAATGACACATACATTTCAAGTTGTGTTGTGTCCAACCAATGTTTCATATGATATTCATATTGATTAGCTGAAATTCTATATCTGATAACATCTCTAGTGTTTGATGAAGGACGTGTATTATCATTCCAAAATGATGTGACCAAATTTGTTATTCCTTCATCAATCCTATCAAAATGAGGAGCTCTACACATGATTTCCCAATTGCCTTCCAAGGTGTTATCATCCAAATGTATTCTCCTATTAACATATCGTGATATTTTTTTCCTATTAAAACCAAGCTGAGATGAAACTGAATATATCTATCTTTTTCATCCCATAGTGTTACCTACAATGGATGTCAACATAAATTTTCTTGTAATGGGCTTATCTATAGTTTGAGATCGCTTCCCTAGCTAGTTCAAACCTTTCTTAAGATTTTCAATCATATCAGTTTGCATGTCAACAACATTTCTCTTCTTTGATGATGTGTCTATACCCAATAATTTAAATGCCCCTTCCAACTTTTTATTGATAAGTATAAGTGAAAGCAATTGAGCTTGTTCAAGTGTCTCAAAATTATCAAATTTACCCAATATTTCTCTTGCTATCATATTCATTGATCTCTTCTTAGCAAGACTTAAGGGTTGAACATTAGCAAGTGATCTCAAATTCTCCACATCCATTGTAAGTAAATGATCTAAGTTTCTATAATTAATATTTCTCTTTACAGTTTGAGCTAAATTTAAAAATTCATCCATACTAGTAGGAGCACGTGATGTTGACCCTTCTCCAACATCAATTGTTTGAGCTTTTGTAGGGATTAATATCAACCCTTCTTCAATGTGCAATTCTTCAACTTGACTTGACCCTCCTACTTCAGCTTGTCTTTCAACTTCTTTAGTTTTATGATAATATGTCAATGCAGCTTCACAATTTCTTTGTTCAGTACCAGGTGACCTTTTTCTAGAAGATTTACTTTGTCTTCCCTTCTTGTTCCCCATTTCTTCGAGCTCCAAAAAATGTCTTCCACAAGATCGTCAACAAAAAATTTCTTTTTCAAAAAATACTTTAATCTAATGTTTTTCCTATCCAAAATTATGCCTTTGAAAAAATAGAAATAGCAATCCTCCTAAAAATGCCTTCAATAATAGAAAATATGAATTTATTAATTGCAATTCGATATAAAATAGAAACAAAATGTTTTACTTTTATACCATTCTAAATTTTTTTTACAAAATAATTTTACTAGCTGACTTTGCTTGAAGTACATACTTCGTGTGAAGTACCCAAGGAAAAATTTCAGCGGGTGTCTTTTTTTTCAGGATTTTCACTTGAGAGGCTTCGTGTGAAAGGTATTTGCATGAAGACCATCAAGTGTCTTCATGCAGAGGGGGTCTTCACATGAAGACCCCAAAACTGAAATTTTTCCCTCAGAAAACAGCTAAACTTTAGAAAAATGGTCTTTGGTGGCCTGAAACAAGGACTAAACAAGATGATTTTTTCAAACAGATGTTGTCAAATGATGCTATTCAGAACAAGCTTTCTAATGAATATAATTTTAATACATATTGAGTTCATTATCACTTTTAAATATTACTTTAACTAAACATAGGTTGTTCGGTCATTCAATAATTTGTCTCTTCAAGACTTCGGGAAAAATAGTAAATTATAAAAAAAAATATTATAAAAAATATGTAGGAAAAGCGTATTTGTGTTACCTTTCTATGAAAAAAATAAAAAATGAATTTTGATAGACATAGATCAAATTAGAGTGATACAAGTGACCTTATTTCTAAATTACAGTTACTATCCCTTTATAACTTAATAAACTATGACATATTGATCCAAAATGAATAAAACCAATTGCATCCTTTAGATATTGAAGTTACAAATATAATCATGAAAGAATTACATCATTATCATATTTTAAAATAAATTTATGCTAATCCAAGTGACAATAACTTCTTAAAAACATAGTTTTTTCACGCAAATCACTTTATGAAGAAGGAAAAATGAATTTAAATGATTTTTTAAAAAAATATATTTAGAAATTAGAAATAAAAATCTAAAAGACTCTAGTTTACATCATCTTCAAATTCCTAATATTTTTGCGGCAACAGATGTTCAAAAGTGAAGTTTTTTCTCAGAATATTGAACTCTGTGTCAAAGTTGGCCAAAAAGTGGAACTCACTATTGTGGGACCACCCCCTTGCTTAGGTATGTAATATTTAAAATTCAACTAGGTAAGGGGTTGAAACTCATTCTAAGCTTAGTTTAGGCATTTGTTAGGAGTCCAGCTCACGCAAGACGGGGACCATCAGCTTTAGAGAATGACCCAATTGTAGAAGAAAGAGATGAGGTAACCAACAATTCAACTGCCAACAAATTACAATCTAGTATTTAGTTATTTTGATGTTATTTTGAGAAAAGATATTTGATTTAGCATTTGAATTATTCTTGTGCAGATATCTAGTGAGCCACCTACTACTTTGAAGAGGCTCAATTTCAATGATCTGGTAGAGTCATAGATATTGATAGAGATATATAGATCTAGTTGTGGTTATTGAATGACCAAATTTTGTATATATTTGACATTTTTATTGTATATATCGACCTTGACAGGAATTGAGAAATATGAACCCTTCCTGAACAAGGGAAAATTCTTCATCAGTTTGAAACAACATTGATAACCTCTAGCAATTTCTTCACTGCTGAAACTGAGTCCAAAAACCATTTGCAGAATAGTATCCCACAAGACCTTTCCAAACAGCCATGCCTCATCATAAATTTCTAATTCTTCTATATTTTCCTCCACACTACCTTCTGCATCCATCTTCTGAGAGGAGAGAGGATGTTCACTAGATTCTAAAAATATTGGAACATACTTGCATCCATTTGATTCATCAATATTATCTTTACCAGATATATCAGTATTCAAATCAAAACTAGGAAGATCAGAACATTCAAATGGAATGTCATCATACTGGTTGCAAGCACTATTATTAGTAGTTTCAGATTCCAAACCAAGACCGAAACAAGATACATCTTCATTACACACAGGCTCTACTAGGATTGAAACATCTTCTTTATTTGTTTTAATTGTCAATTCTACAAGATGTTCTTCTGAATTTAGAATTTCAATACCTGAATTGACTATAGAAGAGGACTCACATATGATTAGCATCATGACTTGATCAATTTTCATTTCAAGACTAGGAAGATCTTTATCTATTTCTCTGTCTTCTATATGGCACTGCAGTACTTCATTAACATGTTCAAAATCTGCTATTGCATTGATTCCTTCAACATTATTTTCAATAGGTTGACTATCTTTTTCATCCACACATATTTGATTAGCAACATCCAACATTGTATCATCTTCAAAACAAAATGTTTTTGATATCTGATCTTTATCAGCTATAATGAATGAAGGATCAACCTTATTATATTCTTCAATAACATTAGGAATTTCATCTTTTAATAGCCCATCAGCCTTAGGATGATCTTCAGAAGAAAAAAAATTTGAAACATTATCCTCATTCTTTTCACCCAATCTACAACTTTCATCAACACAAGAAAAAGGAAACATGGATACATCTTTTTTTTCAATTTTGTTTACCTTTTCTTCCTGATCTTCAAGAATCTCCTTGTTCACCAAATTTTATCTTGTAGAATTCCAGGGCTTTTCTTGCTCTTCTAAAACTAGGCAACTTATAGATTCTTTACTTACCAGTTCTTCTTTTGGTATAGTCAAAAGAACAGATTTCTTCTTTCTCCTTTGGGCTTGGATCTCGAAATAATTCTGATGCACATGTTTTAACAATAGGGCAGACTGATGATCTTTAGACACACTCAATCCTTTCTTCAAACCCTCAATCAAACTTAGTTTATATTCTTCGCAAAGGAATTGGAAGTTGGGATCATCTTCAGCATTTATCTCCTCAATTGTGGGTTTCCTTCTGATTTGTTTTCTTGGTTTAACCTCTTTTTCACTCAAGACTAAAAAATTTAATGAGATGTGATCTTGAGGGGCTTCTGACATTTCACCATCATCCATATTGAGCTCTTTCTTTAACTTCTACAACAACTTTTTTTTCTCTTCCACTTCTTTCAGCAAATGATATCTTGAACATATACTCATCCACAACAGAGCAGTTACATGATCCTCTTCAATACTCAGGTTCATCTTTCTCCCATGAGTAATGCTTTCTCTCCAAGCATCAAACATATCGTGCAATACAAAATCAATAGTGTGATGAAGTTCTATAAGGGAAGGATCTGGTCTCCTTCCTTTCTCCATTTTAGAAGGCATGGTCCTTTTACAATAGAGTTTCCAATCTCCTGCAAGTTTTGAGATAATACATTTTGAAAATATAAAACACTGGACTCTTCAACCAAAGTTATGAGGACCAGAGCGGAGTCACCAATCTCTGAGAAGTAGAGATAACTATAAAACTAAGGAAACCAATATCAGCATCAATCTTCTCTTCTTCCTCAATTGGGTGCTTTCCAGTCTTCAACTTTAAGCTAGTTCTTCCTTCAGCATGTGGGACTAGAAACCTGATTCCTGTGGCAAGCATCTTTCTCCACAAGATCAGCTATAAAAAGGGGAAACTAGAAATATGTCTATTTAAAAATTCTCCCCAGTAGAGTCGCCAAAAACTATTGGTTAATAGTTTGTCCTCTCTTAAGATTTTCCATCTTTGACTCTCTATACACCAAGGTGAGAGAACAAAAGGATGCCCACCAACAAATGGGTCAGTGTAAGTCTTTTATCACTACCCTTTGAATTTATAGGTACAGCTCCCTATTTGTGTATGATATGCAATGAATATGTTTTATCTTGACCACCAGGTTGTCTCTTATGTGTTTTTAACCAAATTGCTTGTAGACACAAACAACTTAGGCAAGGATATATGAAGATAATCTACAACCCCCAATAGAATGTTGACCATAGATCATCACATGATTTTGACATCTAACTAATTCTATCCTATTCTATATGAAAACAGGTTCTACTTAGTGAATAGAAATAGACTTATATCATGAGTGGTAAATAGAATCACCAGTACAGCAATTACTTAGCAAGAAATAGAATTAAGGAAGACATCACAGTATCAGAATATAAATGTTCTTTCCATTCAAAAATGCAACTAAAATGATGAATGAATGGACAAAGAGTTATACACAAAAAGTGAATAGAATCACTCCCACTACACTTCCTAACATGAAGTAGAATCCAGTAAGAAAATGCAGCTCTGCATGCAACTGTTCATTCCATTCATAATGCAAAAGAAACTATCTATGGAACAAAAAACAAGAAGAAGGCTCAGTAAATAGAATTACTTTTCTATATTCACCAGTTTTCCAACCATTTCATTGATTTTCTTAGCAGTATATATAGAATTTACAAACAATGTTTGCAGCTATTGGAAAAGTTCCAACTTCCAAAATATAGAAAGACAAGGCACAAGGAAGGGACATTTTCAATAAAAGAATTTGAAAAGTCACCACAGATGTAGAAATAGTGGAAGACATAAGGACAGTGAGCATCTATAGAGCCAAAATCCATTGGGCTTTTCGAAGTCAAGTAACTATTTATGTTCAAAGCTTGAATTCAAAACACAACTGAAATGAACAGCCACCAACCTCCATTCAACGAACAGTGCCAACATCCCTGATTATTTTCTGCTCATAGTGGCTCGATAAAAATCTCCCACCTGTGATGAACATCTTACCCTCTATTGTTTGATCAATGCCTTAATCTGCAATACATTTTAAAATTTGAACACAAATGAACCGGAAATCTTTCTAACTATTTCATGGTGTTGAATTAACTTTTTGTCCTCACATAATCATAATCATGACATAAATCTTTAGTTGAATGCTCTATTTCAAATCCTCTTACATTTGTTCTTTCCTTACCTGACTGGTCTTCCATTGTTGCATGATCGCATGGGTGTTCTCTCAGTCATGCGATCATGCGACCACACACCTAAATGGCTGCGCTTAACATTAGGGAGGCCCACCTGAATACATGGCTAGATCCTGTTAACCCGCTAAGCAAAGGTGATGTAATAAAGAAAAAATGGGAACCGTAGATTCCGCATCTCAAAAGATTACCACTGCAAGCAACTTTCCTCGGATCCACAAGGACACGTGGATTCATCTCATAAGTTTTTTAAGCATCTTTGGTGACTTACATTGTCGTATGATCGCATGGGAGTATTTTAATCCATGCGATCATGCGACCACTTTATCATTGGTGCATCTGCGCTATCAGAGTACGTGGGTCCCACTGCCTTTACTGACTTTACATCTGGAGAATCAGATGGATGGCATGTGATCTGATGGGCTCACAAGATTCTACAAGATCATACGCCATCCATTGATTTGGAATCTTAGCCAATGTCATAAAAATCTAACCCCACCTTACTGCATGAAATACTATGACGAATCAAGAGCTGCCACATCAATTATTTGACCAGTCACACTCATCACCATCTTATCATCACACTTGCGCTGTTGGCCTACGTGGGTCCTAGTAGAGCATATTCACTAGCCTGAGTTCCCATTGTCGCATGATCACATAGCAATATTTTAATTCATGCGATCACTCTATGATTGGTGCCCGTGGGTCTATTGAGACAGGTGGCACCTTGTTGTTATTTCACATGGAATAAACATCGTGTAACTTTTTTATGCAAAATAATGATAGTCATAGATTCTGACTGAAGATAGGAAAAGGAACTGGGCCCGCATCTGCTAAGGAGTACTCATGTCTTAATCCCACTTTCCCGCTAAGAAAGAGTGATGTCATCATGGGGAAGCAGAGATCATTTATCTGTGCTACACAATAAAAGCTTGCGGACCCATCGGTACATGTGTCTTCATCCCGCCAAGCAACTTTGATGACTTTCATTGTCGCATGATTGCACGGTATTATTTTAATTCATGTGATCATGCGACCACCCTATGATTGGCTCGCGGGGATCCAACATATTTTTTATTTAACCTTTCCTATGTTTCCATTGACTTTCCTTATTTGCACGGGCTTCCATTGTCACATGATCTCATGGTGTTTTTTAATCTCTTGCGATCATGCAACTGCTCTGTCATTCATGACATGGAAAGCACCAGCTTTATCAACTGTGGAAAATGCATTGGATAGATGTGCATTCTTCTCTACAACACCATATCTGATTGCAATAATCATCCATATGTTTATCACTATGATGGAAATCAATCACATCTTTAGGCAATTATAATTTGTCACCGAGTCGTTCATGACTACACACACTGTCATTATATTTGATGCATATTTCTGATCACACTCTATCATTGCATAATATGACTCATAATTTTGTTTCAATGATGTTTACATGTCGATCATTGGCATTGTTCTATTCTTCAATATAATTAAGGAAGCAATTATTCATTATCATTTTTTATCATATGCTTCCATTCTACTTCCATTAGTAAGGTAATACATGTAACAACCCTTAATACTTGGAAAGCCATAACTTTTTTCAACCGATGCCAAGAGCTTGATTAAACTTTTCAAATGCAATGGTGGAATAAGAAAACTCTACACTGTTATCAAATCCAATGTGTTTTGAAGACTTTCAAGAGTAATCTTTTGTCACTTCCCTTATAACAATCTTTGGACTGAATCTTCAATGATCACTTATACAAAGAAAAAGATCTCCTACACATTGACATATGAAAAAGACCTCTTTGAATGTCTTTATCAGCTTTGGCACTACACTATCCAAATAAAGAGCCCTTTTTCTAATTCCTTGCAACATCTGAAGATCATGTCTTGAAACCATCACTCTGCTTGAGAAAGAAACATCCATTGAAGCACAAGTCTCTGCTGGGTTAGGATCTACAACCTACCCAAAATAATGAAACTTTGATAACAACCCACCTGGCTTGAAACAAGATGGAAAAGGAAGGGGAACCTGGCAAAGACTTCTTGTCCTAGGGAAGACTTAGACCTAGACACCAGACTGACCAGAAATGACCAATATTGTCAAAAAAATGGGTGACTAAAAGTCAGGCAACATAAATCCAAATGGTAGTATTTCATTTAGAGAATTAAATAACATTAATTCCTTTGATTTGTATTAGCTAAAGGGGGTGGAATTAATTTAATTAAAAGAACCAGGACTTTAGAATTAAATTAATCAATCATAGGGATTATTTAGCCAATAAATATCAAATATTTAGGAATTAAATATAGTGTATCATTAATGCAAATTTAGGGTTTTTTGCATTTGATACCAAGTCAAATAAAGTCAATTAGGAGATAGAATTTCCTAGTACAATAGGACTTTGATGATGTAAAAATTTGAAGAAATGTACCAAAACTTATTAGAACTGCAAGGTACCAATTTTGGGGTATTACATTTTGCCCCTCTTTGAATTGATGAATGAGTAGCGCATTGATCCAAAGAATAGTCTGATGTGACAAATGACGAGGTTTCAAGATTATCTTCAGAACATAGCTTAACTCTTGGAAGTCGAGGATAGAATGCCAAGACACCGATCAAATTGAGTTGCAGAACAATCTCCAAAATGAAGCTTGATTCTCTGAAGCCTAAGTTAGATTGTGAAGGCATCATTTGGATTACCACTTTCAAGAAAGATTGTCCCTAGAAAAAGGCTCAATCTTTAGGAGTTGGAGTTAGGTTGCCCCAATACCTATTGATTAAATGATAACAGATGCAGATTTAGGACTATCTCTAGAATGAAGTTTAGTCCTCTAAGACCCGGGTTAGATTTCCTAGATAATGGTCAGAAAGAGATTTTGAGAGCCATCACGAGAACGAAGCTTGAATTTTAGGGATTAGGGTTAGATTGCCCCAATAGCTAAAGATATTTCAAGAACCATCTCTAGAATGAAGCTTGATCCTTGAGGATTTGAGTTAGATTGCTCAGATACCTAAAAGATAGATGACAAGATGTGAGGCCCATAGATGCCCCTAGTGATGAGATGCCCCAAGCGATGGGGACTTTTGATTCAGATTAGACTAATTTAAGAATGATTCGAGTAGATTCAATGATGCAATCATACTGCCCCATCAAGAGAGAAATCGAAAGGTGACACATCAAAAAGATGATTGACACCAAAAGGTTGCTGATAGAGACAAAATTGAAGATTCAGAGGAACTCATAACAGATTACGGAAGGATTTAGAAGCTATAGGAGTAATTTGGAAGTCCTATTAACCAAGTTTGAGCGTGATTGACTAGATGTGACTAGAGTTGACTTTTGATGAAAACATTGAAGATCTTGAGAAAAAGGTGATGAGATAAGATTTGGAAATAAAAATTACATCAGAAGAGTGACTGCACAAGCATCTGATCCTGATAGTCCCATAATTTTAAAACACAATTTCGAGCTATCTAGATGTGTCAAATTTTGATTTCGATACTAAAAATGGATTCAGAATGGTTGATTTAGCCAAGGGTGAAGTTTTTGCGCAAAACAAAGCACATTTTAAAATTAAGTCAAAAGCTATATAAGGCCCGAAGGGGTCATTTTCAATTCATTATTCACTTTTGTCTTTAGCGAATTTTGAGAGCTCTAAGAGAGATGGAGAATGTGTTGGTGTATTTGTATCGATTTGAGCACTTCTGATGACACAACCAACCACCAGAGTATGACGCACCTATGAGTAGTCAATAAACCATCTTGCATTTCAAATTTTAACACTTTTTAGGTCATTTAGATTAGATTTTAAGATTTTTTTAAGGCTTAGTTCACCCAATGTCACGTGAGGAAACAATTTCCTCACACTGGTCTAGGTCGGCTCTCATGCGACAAAATAGTTTCCACATGAGGGTTAGGGCTTCATCTTATGGGTTTCCTCTACGAGCTCGCATGAGGTGTTTAGTGATGTCGTGCAAGAGTTCATCCTCAGTAATGAAATCTCAAGCAAATATGGACACCATCTTCTGCGGAAGTGAAATCTCATGCAAGTGAACAGTTTCCTCACATGGAAATCTGCTATAACATTTTAAAGTTTTTGTCTAATTTTTCATAAAATCAACTAGTTAGAGCATCCAAGAGTCATGTTCAGGATAGGTACATAGTTCCTGTTGGTTGTCCTTTTGGTTTCAACTCGCAGGTTTACACTATGATTGACAATTTAATGTCACTGACTCTATCACAACTCCAAAGTATACAATTAAAAGGGCCAACTAACAAGGATCAAAGAGATCCTCCTACACTTTGAGCCAAGATGCTCAGGCGGGTGTACCCTTGATTCACTTCTTGAAAGGAATCACTAAATGTTACACCACTATACCCTTTACTAACAAATTAAAAGATTTTATCATTTAAATGTGTGTGTGGTTGATGATGATGGACCACTTCCAAAGAATGGACCAATGCCTTAACCAGGGCATAGAGTCACTCCCCAACATATATCAATTGAAAACCTCAATTCAAACACCCTTGAATTTAGAACAAGCTCCTTGCCTATTATCCCTCTCCCTCACATACCATGAAATCAAATCCTTATCTAGCCATGAACTCATTGAAACTACCTGAAAGACTTTAATCCTAACTTTGTTAGGAACTCAAAGATAATTTCAAAATACTCTTTGTTTACCATATGCTAACCCACTTTGTGAAATTAACATATATGAGCCCAAGAACAAGATAAGAATACATACACAAACATGAGATTGGAATCCAAGTATCTTCTCATTCAGATTTGCAGAATCAATACATTACCAAATAACAAAATGCTAGGAAACAAAAACTATATCCAAGTTCTCCTTCAATACAATATCATCAGCAACCTGGGACCAAAAGACTTGGAACCCAAGCAATTTTTTTGGAACCTCTCCAAAGTCAAAAATACAACAATATATACCACTAGTCATCTTGAAATCCCAAAAAAGGATGCAACAAGCTACTGATGACTAGGGTTAGGGTTTCACCCACTAGAGAAACCAAATCAGTTAAAAATCAAATGCAGGGGATGGAAACCCAGGTGATTAGAATAATCAGATCCAAGAATGATCTCAATTTATGAAGAATCTTAGAGTACTGTACTGGAGATCATGAATCTACCATGCTAAACAATCTAATTATTCACCTGCAAAATACCTCAAGAAAGTGACTACCTACATTTTCAATGTACAAACCTTCTGCAATAATCATTAGGCAACCTAGACCACACTGCAATAGTCGACACCACCAAACTAATTGAATTCGGTCGCTAAAACATTCAATTCTAGTCCTTCCTATCATAGAAAAGCCCATTCAAAAATTTAAATTCAAACTGCAATGACTATTTTATGGCACAAAGCAGAGAATCAATGGTCAACATTTAAACTTTGATCAACTTTAAAACATCATCATCAGATCTTTTTACTTTCCCTAAGCTTCTTGCACTTTGTATTTCTTTAAACAAAATTGACGCTCATTTTTATACTACGATGCTAAAAGTTGAGCATCTCACCTCAGCGGTATAGCGACAACCACATGATCATCATGGACCTGCAGACACCTTACTCCTTTGAGAACCATGGCCCGACTGACAACATCCAGCTCGTTACCCCATCGACCAATCAGAAACCACCAAATCAACATGACCTGGCATTGGACCCACTAACAGCCTTTATGTTAGATTCCAAATCGATAGTTGTCACATGATTGCAAAGGGGAAGAATATTCCTTGTGATCATGTGACAACCACTAGTTCTTCAAGCAACTGACAACTTGACCCCACCTTTCTGCATAAGCCATTTCAATGAATAACAAGCTGCCACATTGCGAAAACCAATAGGTAGACCTCTGACTTTTCCTTCGTTCCTCAAACCTCTGACATGCACCACATCAAACTCCCATCAACCAATGAGAAGCCACTGACTTGTTCCATCCTGGCACCTCGAGGACCCACCTATCTATCATTGACCCTCGCATCGGATGGTTGTCACTATACCACCATATTAAACATCGAGCACTTTACCTTAGTGGTGTAACGACAGCCGCGAGATTTGGTAGTACTTTAATTCACTACAGACCTTGAAGATAGGCCCTCCAGGAACTTAGGAACTTAGGAAAAATAAAAGGAGTCCCGACATGGTGAAACCTAATTGCAAAGATGTAAAATGATCTTTTAATTAACACATGTGGATAAAAGGTTTTAAGTGGCCTGATAAAGTAACATGAAAAAAATAACAAGGCCATGGTAAAGTTAGGTTATATTTTGAATTTTTGTACCTAACGGCTAATTTTTGAAAATTTGACAAGGGTTATAGGGCCAGAGACCAGGAAAGAGACTCCAGAGACCAGTGGAAGACTTGCACAGCCATGAAATTTTTTTAGGGTGCTAACAGTGGCTCTATCTAGGGATGTGTGGCTCCTGCAAGCACAACAAGGAATCAAACTCATTGGTTAAAGCAAACCACCCATAGGCAAAAATTGTAGACAATAGGGAACAGGCAAGGAAGAACATGCAACTTAGACAAAATAGGACCAAGGACTAGACAAAATTACAAAATTTACAAGGCTATACATATATACACAACCTAACTACTACTCATGGAAGACAGAATACTTCAAAAGAAGTATTTTTTCAAGAATTGTCCATGAACAGACAATTCTTGAACATTACCATTCAGTTCTTTTACAACATAAGAATCCTGGCCCCATTTTTCATGAATTTGATATGGCCCTAGCTAGATGAGATCAAACTTTCCATGTTTTCCCCTATCCTCCAGTCTAGTATTCTAAATTAATACTAGGTCATCAGGCTCAAACTTCCTCTCCATAGCCTTCCTATCATACAGGTTCTTGATTTGCAATTGCAACTTGACATTCCTTGAAGCTGACTCTCTCCTAATTTCATCCAGCCTGATGAGATTCTCAATCTTCAATTACATTTCATCGTCTATGTCCTCATCATATAATTGCACAAATTTGTACATTTCCAACAGATTATTTTGAGGCATTCTTGCATGTATTCCATATACTAGGTCAAATGGTGCTTAGCCAATTGCCCTCTTCATAGTTACCCTATCAGCCCATATAGCTAATGGCAATTTTGAATTCCATGCCCTCTTATTCTTTTCAAGAATCCTCCTAAGGATCTTAATCAAACTCTTATTAGTAGATTCTGCTTGACCATTTCCTTGTGGATGATAAGGTGAGGAATAATAAATTTGACTTCCTAAACCTTTGCAAAAGTCCTTATATTCAATAGACCTGAAGCACATGGCATTGTCACTTACTATTCTCTTAAGGCACCTAAACCTTGTAACAATATTATTCAATAGAAAATCAATTACCACCTTACTGGTTGCATTCCTTGTAGGTATAGCCTCTACCCACTTTGTAAAATAATTAGTGGCAACTAAGATCCATGAGTGTCCTCCACTAGACTTATTTGGTATCTCCCCTATGAAATCAATTCCCCATTGTTGGAAAAGAGCTTACACCTCTACTAGCCTCAAAGGCACATTGCCTGAAAATTTAAGCTTACCAGAGAACCTTTGACAAGCATCACATCTCCTTACCAAACTCTCTGCATCCTTGAAGATTGTGGGCAACCAGAATCCTACTCTCAAGATTTTTTGAGAAGTTGTTTTACCCATATAATGCCCACCACAAACCCCCTCATGCATTTCTTTCAACAATACTTCAGCCTAATTTTCATCTACACATTTCAACTGTATGCAATCCAAATTCTGTCTATACAATTTACATTTTAGAATTACATACTTGATGGCCTATAATTTTAATGTCCTCTTCTTATTGTCATCCATCTCATCTGGACACTTCATGTTTCTTAGATAATAGATAATATCTTGATACCAAACACAATCATCCATATCACATGTATAATCAATTTCAGAATGATTTACCTGATTAGCATCAAGATTGGATTGGGCCATCAGTTTTGCCAATCCTTGTCCTCTAACTAGTCTAGTAATTTGGATATCAACATTGAATTCTTGGATCCTATTGATCCATCTGCATCTTCTTCCAGACACCTCCTGCTATGAGAAAATATCCTTTACTGCTACACTTGGCACAAAAGAAATCATAACTACCCCCATCAAGTAACACCTAAAAGCCTTGACTGCCTCACAAGTGCATATGCTTTTTTCTCATTTATGTCATACTTCAATTCAGGAGCCTACAAAGATTTACTAAAAAATGCAATGGGTTTCTCAAAACCATCCTTATTTTTCTGCAACAACACTAGCAATAGTGTGAAAATATGCAAAAGGGAAGATATGCATTGGGATACTATAATCAAGTGCCTTAAGCATAGGTGCATCTTTAATAGCTTGCTTGATATTGTTGAAAGCTTCATCAGGCTCACCCTCCCATGTAATAGCAGATCCCTTCTTCAACATCTTGGATATAGGTCTAGTGAGCTCAGCAAAGTTTGTTACAAATCTTCTCAAGAAGTTTACTTGACCAAAGAAGGACTGAATTTGTTTAATATTCTTTGGCCTCTGAATCTTATCAATGGCTGCCACCCTCTCAGGGTCAATTCTCACTCCTTGCTTCCCAACTAAGTGGCCAAGAAACTTTCCTGCAGTGACATGAAATGCACATTTCCTTGGGTTTAATGAAATGCCATATTCCAAAGCCCTCAAAAATATCTTCTCTAAATGAGTACAGTGGTCTTCTTCCTTCATGGAATAGGTAGTTAAATCATCCTGATAAACAACAAGGAAATCATCAATAAAATCTGAAAAAGAAACATCCATTGCCCTCTGAAAAGTAGCACCAGCATTTGTGAGACCAAAAGGCATTCTCACATAAACATATGTCCCCCAAGGTGTAGTGAAAGTTGTCTTAAATTGTTTTGATTCTTTCACAATTACTTGGTTGTAACCAGAGAAACCATCCATCATAGACATTAATTTAGATCCAGTCACTCTCTGCAACATATCTTCCATATTGGGTTGATGTTCAAATTCCTGAAGTCCACACAAAGTCTGATGTCACCATTCTTCTTTCTAACAGGGACAAGATTTGACACCCAAGAAGAATGCCTAATGGGCTTGATAATGCCAGCATCTCTCTTAACTTCATCAATTCTTCTTGCATCTTGGGTGCCAAAATAGGATTGATAGGCCTTTGTTTTTTTCAGAAAGGTTTAGCATCTTCTCTCAAAGGAATAATATGCTAAAATAAGTCTTCTTTATAAACCTTTAGGTCATCATATGACCATGCAAAAACATGCTTGAATTTTCTTAGTAATTCAATTAGAGATAGTCCCAATGACTGGTACCTCCTTCTGATCCATTGCACAACATTTGCCTTGAACAGTATCAACTTTAAGGCCCAATTTTCCATAATCTAAAAAGGCATAACAGTATTAGAGGCATCACTATCAATCATACAATTTCTTAGTTTCATTCCATTTACAAGGACACTTAAAAAGAATGGATCAATGTTTTCAAGGCTAGCATTGACATAACTATCCAAATATATAGGAGGAATTTGAGATACAATTCCCTGAGTAGCAACTCCTTTCAAAGCTTTATCCTAAAATCCATTGCATGCAACATCATTATTATGAACATTATCTACCCATGCAATAGCTTTGTCTTTGTGTTCAGGGATCCTCAACAATTCTGAAAATGGAACCTTAACTGTAATTTGAGACAATACAACTAACATATCAATAGGAGAAGAGTGAGGAATCTCAATCTACATAGCCTTAGTATCCTTTTTCTTATTTGATACATTAGGTGTATTGGCCACTCTCATTTTTTCAATCTTAGCCATTGTGTTAACTGGCTTCTCAATCTCACTAGAAAATATTTCAACTCCAACTCCCTTAGGCTCACAATTCTTACCTTTTACATTCTTGAATTTCACCATGTGATCACCTTTTGATTTGTTTTCATTAGGCTCTCCAGAGTTGGTACTCTTTATAAACATTCATGCAGCTTTCCCATTTGTATCCCTTGCCACCATGCCCCTAGTTTGCACCTAGGAAATCATTTCTGCAGTAATCCTATCCATCTCTTCTCTAGAAGGTCTTCTTAAATTTATTGGCTCAGAAGAAGAGTTCATGTTACATGTCCTCTCATCTATGCCTTCATCATCAAAAAATACCTCTTGATGAAAAAAGGCCTGATTTTGTCTCTTCACATTTGCATTTGCTTCTTCATCAAAATCAGAATCATCTTCATATCCTAGATATGAAGTAGCCATGTTGCATCCAATATCATCTTGATCTTCTTCTTGATCTATCTCCTCATTGCCACAATCTTGATTTCTAGCCATAGAATGTGCAACCACACAATGCTCTGCAGAATGAGGGGACTGGCATGCAACACACAAAGGTATGTCCTCCATGACATTTATTGAAGATTTTTGTAGAGGGTCAAGGACACCTCTGTCATTGTTTCCTCTTGGAATAGGGACAACAAGCTTGCCATCATTCCATTGGGTGTTGTAGGGGTAGTTCTGTAATCTATTCTACTTATTGAAATTGTTGTTGAACTGAGGCCTTTCATTGGTAGGAGCATTAATGTTCCTATTTGCAGGTGCCTTCAAATCCTTCAATGCATTGAGCACCTTATCCAATTTATCTTCTTCTTTACTCCTAGTTCCAACACTCCTATCATTTTCTTTTTTATATTTCTTGTCTCCAAACAACTTTGGATCATCTCTTTTACCACCCAACTTCCCTGATATCTTCATATTGTTCTCAATATTGATAGCAATCCTAAAAGCATCTCTAAGGGTTCTTGGTTCTTTGTCCCTCAGCAAGTATCCAATCTTTCCATCAAATGCATTGAAGTATGTGGTTAAACAAACATTGTCATCTAACTACATAACTTGAAACAATTTATGCATACCCTTTTGAAATCTCATATTGAACTCAACTGTAGATTCATTCTGATTTTTCCTTATGGTATTGAATTCATTCAACATGAAACTAGCATTAGGCCTGTCACCATACTGCTCTTTAAAACATCTCTCAAAAGAATCCCAAGTATCAATACATTTATCAGGAATTCTCTTAAACCAATCTCTAGCATCCTCCACCAAAGATTGAACAAAAAATTTCATGACTACATCCTCATGCTCTACCTCATAATCATTAAGCATATCAAAAAATAGCCTAAGATGCTCCTCACAACTAATAGCATTATTACCAGAAAACTTAGGTACCTTATCTCTTATATCATTTGGAAAAGCATTTGGGTAGCCTGGTATCCCATCAAAACTAATTTGCCTATAGCCTTCTAGTTGCATAGGTCTTCTTTGAAATCCTAAACTAGTGTTCCCACTAGAATTATTATTTTTATCTACATTCCCACCCACTTGCACATTTGACTATCTATTAGGATCAACAAATGATTTGGTAGATACAATAGGAATTAGATTACTAGTAGTAGCATTGCTAAGTGGAACAGTAGTGTTCATAGATGGCATACCTAGTTCAGTAGTAGAAGGGCCATGAACATTAGTTGATGAAGCCTTCAAGAACTGAATCTTTCTTCTTTTCTCTGCAATAGAAGCATCAACTTCAACTCTTTCCAACTCTTGAGCTAGAGCTTCATCCTCTCTTCTTTTTCTTTCTATCTCTATCTCCCTATTTGATTTAGGTGGTGGGACCCCTGGTATTGTCATTGGTTTGCTTATTTGGACACCCACCATCTTCTTCTTTCCTTTTTCATTAATAACTATAGTAGGCCTAGTGATCTCATGTCCATTCCTACCCTTAGGCAAAGGAGCATAACTTTTTACTTATCTGATCACAGGGCCTTCTTCATCAAACTCATGGTCTTGCAACAAGGGTTCCTACTCACTTCTTAGATCTTCAAGATCACCAAAAACATCATGCCACAACTGTTGCCCAAAACTTCCTACTCTACAATTTTGGCCAAGTTTCCAGGTCTCTATTTTTATCCCACCTTGCTGAAACTTGTTTTAGCTTGCGAAATAGATCCACAAGGTTTTATGCTTTGCACTCTGAACCCCGTGATCTTCAATTTGTCAAAATGCTTCAATCCAAATCGCATCACCTAATTCGCAAAGCCCAAAAAGATATTCAAGTTTGAATGCTTGCAGGAAATACTAGTGTCGAAGGGTTCAAAAAATGTTCAGTGTCGAAAACCCTCTGTGTTTTCTACCTTTTGGTCTGAAAGCTTAGTGTGTTTTTGACCTTCGCTCTGAAAGCTTAGTGTGTTTTTCAACTCCTGCACTTCACACTTCTTCCTCTAGCAGCATTCATTTCATAAGTGTGCAATTCCAACAGGTGGGGCCTAGTTGGTTTTCAGCAAGTTGTTATGTGGGTTGTCACATCATCACATAAGTCCTTTTCCCCTTATGCGACCATGTGACTAACTATTGACAGTCTTGTTGAAGATGCTAGTGTTTTTTCACATGATCGCATAGTCCCTTTTTAGGCTATGCGAACATGTGACTAGCCGTTAACCGTGCCGATAGGAGCCTACAGTTTGGTGATGTGTTCATGTTTCATTGGCCAGCTGCTAATGAACATTTACTGGTGGGTCGGAAGCTTGCGGTGCTAGTGTGGTGAATATCTGACAGTTGTCACATAATCTCATGGAATCTTTTGATTCCATGAGATCATGCAACAACTACCCGATGTGATCTCGATGGCTCATGGGTCCATTTGTCAGAGAATCTTGAGAATCTTGTGGGTGCAAGGGGAGAAGATCCGATAGTGGTCGCATGTTTGCATGGTATCTTTTGACCCCATGTGATCATGCAACAACCATCCAATGAGATTCTTCTACAGGTGGGTCCTTTCTTGGCTGGTGTGTTCATTGCTAATTTATCGAGCTTGTGATGACAATGCAGTTGTTAGTGGGGCCAAATTTTTATGGTGGAAATTTTAGAGGAGGTCAAATTTGTCCTCTATATTTGGTAGCTCCCGATAAGGTTTTATGCATTCTCTCATTTATGGATATGATTTAGAAAAGCCCTATTTTCTTGGTGAATGCCAAGTGTGGTTTCATAGTTAGAGGTTTCACGTAGTCACTGAATAGAACCAAGGTTAAGGAAAATATTGTGCACCCTAGCGACTAAAGAGAAGGTGAACCCAAAGTGTAGCCTGGGGTTAGATTTGGAGTCAGATCTTGAGTGCGGGTTTTTGCTGGAACTTTGTTTTTTTTGGTGAACCTAAGGTGTCTTGTGGCAAGATGCCAAATTCTAAGGGCTTGTCACATGATCGCATGAGGCTTTTTGAGCTCATGCGATCATGCAACCAACATTCAAATTCAACCAGTGTTGAATTTGGTTTGCGGGCTACGAAGCGAATGGAAAATTCTAAGGGCTTGTCACATGATTGCATGAGGATTTTTTAGCTCATGCGATCATGTGTCTGGCATTGTTTCGAAGCAGTGTGACTCCTTTCATGAGTTTTTCTTCTACAGAGATGATTGCGAGTGGTAGGTAGCTGAGAGTTTATGTCGCTAGGATGGTTGTAGGTTGTGAAGTTGATGAAGAGGTCCAGGTAGCTATCGCATGTTGATCTTTGTCCCAGTGAGGTACTTTTGCGGCATTCATGGTGAGGCTTGTTGCAGGAAAGGTTGTTGAATCCAGGTTGCATGTCTACAGGCTGCTTGCAATATAGGGATGGGTACTCAAGGTCATTTATCTGATCGGCTATGATGCTATAGAGTTTTATTTATGATCAGTCTTCTCAGTACCCTAGGGTTGATTATTTTATTGTAAAACCTGTACCCCTAGTTAGAATTTTTTACTCCTACCTGCGTGCAGTTGAGTGATGTATATATTGTTTTTTGGAGCTTTTGAGCTCAGAATTCACATTTTGTAAAGAGGAAAGTCTCTCTTGGGAAGCTATCCATGGCATTTCTTCCTACCCTCTGGTTTCCCACATTTTGTAATTCCCATTGATAATACAAATATTATAGAGGCAGTTTGTGACAATCCCTCATGTCCCTGTGCTTCCTTTTTTGCATTCTCTCTTATTGGATTAAGGTTTATGAATGCTCTCAATGATATTTAGGGTTCTTGAAACCCACTTACTTTTATCTTATATGTGTAGTACTATGTTTGATCTGATTTGAGTGAGTTTGTGGGTATCCTTCAGCCCCTTGTCATTCTGTCTCATTCCTGTGCCCTTTTGCTGAAGAGAATGTCTGCTTGCAGGTCATAGGTTGCGTCTAATGTTTAGGCCCTCTTATGAAACACTTATGCAAGCCTATTCAGTAAGTTGTGATCTACTAGACCTAGGTCTTTCACTGATTTCATCCCTCTATACTGAGATCCAAACCCTATTTTTGGTGCATCACCTAGTAGGTAGTTTTCTTTCCTATTATTTTCCTTTCATGCACTCCTTCTAACCCTTTCCCCTCAAAGGTTTACTTTCCTATCTAAGAGAAAACTAAGGTGATAATCCAAGAGGAACCAACCTAGAACCTAGAGGTCTCATCTCAGTTAGCAAAGGTCCCACAACCTTGAGATGATTCTCATGTTATACTGAGTTATCAAGACCAAGAGAGCTTGAAAAAAAGGTGTAAACTCAGTGTATAATAGCAACACCCTAGGAGTAGAAGCAAGCATCTTGTTTCTCTCCATTTCATTAATTTTTCTTAAAAGAGACTACCTCTCCATTAGAGCATTTTCTTTTTCAGCCTCTCTCTCCTCTTGTAACCTTTTGTACATGGCATCCTACTCTACCAACTGCAACCTAAGTGAATTTAGGTCATGTGGATCTATCATGTTATCTTCAGACCTTGATGATACTTCCACATCAGTAGGATGCTGATATGGGAAATGCACTTGTCATGGCCTCATGGGCTCCCTTCTAAAATTATGCTCATCAAGATCTAAATCAATCTCAAAACCCATCTCTCTGGCTTGTTCATCCTGACCTGCAAGAAATAAACCCTTGTCTTGAAATACAGCCTTTGGGGTATCATAAAATTTATCTTTAGAGTGACCACCATCTGATCTAGAACTTATGTCTTTTGAACCTTCCTCATTAGAGGATGCAAGTGGTGCTCTACCTTTGGTATTTCTTTGTTCTCTTATGGGAGCACTAGTAGACTCACCATTTCCTCTGATCCAACTCTTCTTCTCCTGTCTCGGTAATTATTCGAGAGTAACCTCTAGATTCTTCTTGACAAAAGACCTAGTATTCCTTCTTTTGTCAATGATTTGTAGTCTATAACACTGGTTCTAACCTTTTGAGTTGCCACCCACCAAAGTGGGAAATCTTTTAACTGAATACAATAGGAAAAGAAGAGTACACTTTGAAAACTTTAATCTCTAGACTCTCCCTAGCAGAGTCACCATTTTATTGGTTGTCCTTTTGGTTTCAACTTGCAGGTTTACACTATGATTGAAAATTTAATGTCACTGACTCTATCACCACTCCAAAGCCTGCAAGTAAAAGGGCCAATTAACAAGGATCAAAGAGATCCTCCTACACTTTGAGCCAAGATGCTTAGGTGGGTGTACCCTTGATTCACTTCTTGAAAGGAATCACTAAATGTTATACCACTATACCCTTTACTAACTGATTTTAAGATTTTATCATTTAAATGTGTGTGTGCTTGATGATGATGGACTACTTCCAGAGAATGGACAAGTTCCTTAACTAGGGCATAGAGTCACTCACCAACATATATCAATTGAAAACCTCAAGTCAAACACCCTTGAATTTAGAATAAGCTACTTTGCCTATTTTCCCTCTCCCTCACATACCATGACATCAAATCCTTATCTAGCCACAAACTCACTAAAACTACCTGAAAGAATTTAATCCTAACTTTGTTAGGAACTCAAAGATAATTTCAAAATACTCTTTGTTTACCATATGCTAACCCACTTTATGAAATTAACATATATGAGCCCAAGAAGAAGATAAGAAGACATACACAAATATGAGATTGGAATCCAAGTATCTTCTCATTCAGATTTGAAGAATCAATACATTACCAAATAGCAAAATGCTAGGAAACAAAAACTATATCCAAGTTCTCCTTCTTCAATACAATATCATCAGCAACCTAGGACCAAAAGACTTGGAACTCAAGCAAATTTTTTGGAACCTCTGCAAAGTAAAAAATACAATAATATATACCACTAGTCATCTTGAAATCCCAAAATAGGATGCAACAAGCTACAAATGACTAGGGTTAGGTTTTCACCCACTAGAGCAATGAAATCATTCAAAAATTAAATGTAGGGGATGGAAACCTAGGCAATTAGAACAATCAGATCCAAAAATGATCTCAATTTATGAAGAATCTCATAGTACTGTACCAGATATCATGAATCTACCATGCTAAACAATCTGATTATTCACCTACAACATACCTTGAGCAAGTGACTACCTACATTTTCAATGTACAAACCTTCTACAATAATCATTAGACACCCTAGACCACACTACAATAGTCAACACCACAAAACTAATTGAATTCAGCCGCTAAAACATTCAATTCTGGTCCTTCCTCTCGTGGAAAACCCCATTCAAAAATTTAAATTCAAACTACAATGACTATTTTATGGTGCCAAGCAAAGAATCAATGGTCAACATTTAAACTTCAATCAACTTTAAAACATCACCGTCAAATCTTTTTACTTTTCCCTGGTTTCCTGCCCTTTGTATTTCTTTAAACAAAATTGACAGTCATCATTATACCACGATGCTAAAAGTCAAGCATCTCACCTCAGCGGTATAGTGAAAACCACATGATCCTCATGAAACTACAGACACCTTACTCCTTTGAGAACCATGGCCCCACTGACAACATCTAGCTTGTTACCCTACTGACCAATCAAAAACCACCAAAGCAGCATGACCTGGCATTGGACCCACTGACAACCTTTACGTTAGATTCCAAATTGATGACTATCACATGATCGTGAAGGGGAAGAATATTCCTTGTGATCATGCAACAACCACTAGATCTTCAAGCGACTGACAACTTGATCCCACCTTGTCGCATAAGCCATTTCAATGAATCACAAGCTACCACGTTGTGAAATCTAGCAAGTGGACCTCAGAATTTTCCTTCATTCCTTACACCTCTAACATGTGCCACATCAAACTCTTATCGACCAATGAGAAGCCACTGACTTGTTCCACCCTGGCACCCTGAGGACCCACCTATCTGTTGTTGACCCTCACATCGAACATTTGTTGCTATACCACCATATTAAACATCAATCACTTTACCTTAGTGGTGTAATGATAGCCACAAGATTTGTCAGTACTTTAATCTATTGGAGACCTTGAAGATGGGCCTGCTAGGACAAGTGGAACCTTGTCGCATGTTTGCAAGGGGAAGAAAAGATTCCTTGTGAACATGGGACAACCACAAGTTTTTTGAAGGGTTGAAACATAGGAAAACATTACAGGGGGGACTTAGGAACTTAGGAAAAATTAAAGGGGGGCTCGACATGGTGAAAGCTAACCGCAAAGATGTAAAATGATCTTTTAATTAACACATGTGGATAAAAGGTTTTAAGTGGCCTTATAAAGTAACATGAAAAAAATAACAAGGCCAGGGTAAAGTTAGGTTATATTTTGAATTTTTGTACCTAACAGCTAATTTTTGAAAATCTTACAAGGGTTATAGGGCCAGAGACCAGGAAAGAGACTCCAAAGACCAGGGGAAGACTTGCACAGCCATGAAATTTTTTTTGGGTGCTAACAGTTCTAGTTGCTTGTTTTTCTTTGAAAACCATCATGATTGAGATACTGATTGAGTGTCATCACTTGCATTGCAGGTTGACTTCCCAGATATTGCATTTCAACCCCACCACCCAGTCATCAGGGAGTTAGTGCGAAGATTGGATAATGCCAAGGGGGTGCACATAGATGCACTAGGGTTGACTTATCTACGTGATATACCCAACATTCAGGTAAATCATGGGTCACTAGGGGCATTAGTCGAGCATTTCAACTTGAAGGCAAACACCTTCCACTTGCTAGTAGGGGAGATGACAATCACCCCTGAGGACATCTACATGATTCTCAAGATACCATTCCATGACACCCACGTGGAGTATGACATTCAACCAAGAGCGGGAACACCGGCACTAAGGGCCATTTTTCAAGATGATTAAGTGATGGGTCGGGCCATCTCATGGTATGAGCCAATTGGCCAATATGGAGCAGGACATAGGTTGGTGGTGGTCCTAGTAGTATTCTTGAGCTTTTATCTGATGCCAGATCAGGGAAAACATGGACTGGAGTGTAGCTGGGGACACACGTTGGAGCAGATGCTAGAGTGGCCACCAATGAGATTTAGATGGGGTGAGTGCATGCTCACATAGATGTACCATGAGATGCATGAGATCATGTATCAGAGTGCATGGACCATGGCCGCATGAATTTTCATTCTACAAATTTGGGCCTAGGAGCATCTCCCCATATGCAAGCCAATATTCTATGATACTCGGTAGCCTTTGGAGCCTTATAACTATAGGTATGTAGGTTTGATGACTTAGCCCATGCTAGGTAAGATAGAGTATTGGTGAGGGTAGTTGGACAACATGGTTGCAGTGTTTTGGTGGCCATGGGCAGCTACAGAGATATGGGATGATGCCAGGTAGGAGCTCCCCCACATGTGCTTTTCATGTCCTCTGATTGGGTGCACCATTTCTATCATAGAGAGCTTCCCAGTCACACGAGTCTTACGGTAGTTTGGGAGACCATGGGATGTCTCCCAGGAGTATTGTTCCTATGCCTGATTCATTGATGAGACGAAGAAGGGTTGGCAACTGAGATTAGACTAGGGTAGGTTTATGATCGAGGCATGGATACCACCAGCTCGGTGGGATTATATGGTAGATGTGACCAATGCAGGGATGACACTTGCATATAGGGATTACATTTTGGCACATCTATATCCTAGATTCATAGATCCTATTGGCATGGGCCAGCGAGTATGGTAGGTAATACAACAACAGCCTACATAGTAGCAGTAGGTACAAGCACAACAATAGGTACCAGAGTACTAGCCCACATAATAGTAGGTTTCTCAGTAGCACCAGAGGGTATTGAGACCAAGGACTAGGCAGACTTCCATTCCTCCAAGATAGATGGGGTCAGATGCATAAAATCTAGCAACTATTCCAATAACATGTGTGACTCTCTAGTGTTTGCAAAAAATCTAGCAACTATTCCAACAACATGTGTTATATCAGGTCTACTATGAACTACATACATTAACTTACCAATCATGGATCGGTACAATGTCTGGTTTACCTCAGTAGTTCCATCTTATTTAGTTAGTTTACATCTAGTAGCCATCGGTGTTCCCACAAGTTTAGCATCTTCCATGCCAAATGTCTTCAATACTTCCTTTATATATTTAGATTCTGTGATGAATATACCATCATTCTGTTGAATCACTTGTAAGCCTAGAAAGAACTTAATCTCTCCAAACATAGACATTTCAAATTCACTTTTCATTTCATCAGCAAATGCTTATAGATTTGATCTTGTCCTCCAAATATTATGTCATCCACAAATATCTCAACAATCAAGATAGTATCATCAGAATTTCCTTTCATATACAGATTACTATTCCTACTTGTTCTAACAAATCCAATACTAAGCAAATAGTTATGCAGCCTCTCATACTAGGCTCTTGGTGCTTTCTTCAAACCATATAAAGCTTTATGTAATCTACATACCATATCTTTGTTTTCTGGATCAACAAACCCTTCAGGTTGTTCTATGTAGACTTCTTCTTCAAGTATCCCATTCAGTAAAGTAGATTTAACATCCATTTGGTAAACTTTGAACTTTTTGTGTGCAACATATGCAAGTAACATTTTGACTCCTAATCTAGCAACAGCTGCAAAAGTCTCACCATAATATATTCCTTCCTCCTATGCATATCCCTTGCATACTAACCTAGCTTTGTTCCTTGTTACCTCTCCATTCTCATTAAGCTTGTTTTTGAATATCCACTTAGTATCGATAACATTCTTGTCCTTAGGTCTGGGTACTAAAATCCAAGTTTTGTTCTTCTTTATCTATTCTATTTCCTCTTTCATTGTATTAACCCATTCATCATTTTCTAATGCAACTTTTACATTCTTCGATTCATATTCACAAACTAGACATGTACCTTGTCTTTCTTTACTCCTTGTTTGCATGTCTTCTTGTCTATTTCAAATGATTTGTCTCTTAGGATGATGTCTTCTAACAAATCTTGCTAGTATCCAATCTCTTCTTTCTTGTTCATCCTGTGCAGGTTCATTTGCTTTCTCAGTAGGTGCTTCCTACTCGTCAAATTCTTTTTCATGTTCCTTGGTATTATTTTCTTGTGGACCGATTGTCACTGTCTATGATGTCGGTAGGTACTCTGGTTGTTTAATGTAACTGAATCTACCATAGTCTTCTGATTCCTTTGTGCTTTCCTTTGCATTCTTATCATCAAATTCATCAACCCAAACATTAGTACTTTCAATCATTTTATTAGTTACTTTGTTAAGACACTTGTATGCTTTACTTTTAGTGGAATATCCCAAAAATATCCCTTCATCACCTTTTGAGTGAAACTTCCCATTTCTTTCATCTTTTAGAATAAAGCATTTACTTCCAAAAATTCTAAAATAACTTACAGTGGGTTTGTGACCAAACCATAACTCATAGGATGTCTTATTAGTGTCCTTCTTTAGTTGTACTCAGTTTAGAACATAAAGAGTTGTGCTGGCAGCTTCTCTCTAGTATGTCTGAGTAACATTCTTTTGTAACATCAGTGTCCTTTCACAGTTAATGATTGACCTATTCAATTCTTTACTAGTCTCTTTCTCAACTTTTGCTTTATACCACTTGAACATCTTAAATGCCTTTGATTTTTCTTTCAAGAACATGACTATCATTAACCTAGTATAATCATCAACAAAAAGAATAAAATATTTGTCTCCATCATAACTTTGAGTTCTCATAGGACCACATAAGTCGGTATGCACTTACCCAGGTAATTTCTTTGTTGAATAATTTTTTCTTTTGAAACTAGATTTTGTCATTTTACCTTTTTGACATTCATGACACATAACATGATCAGGCTTAGATAAGTTAGGCAGACCTCTAACCTTTTTATTTTTACTAATCTTAATCATGTTATCAAAACTCACATGACATAACCTCTTATGCCACAACCATACATCTTCATCTTTCATCATTAAAAAAGAAGACTAATCATTATCAAGATAAAACAAATTACCTCTCGATTGTGTTCTAGTTCCAATAACTCTTCCTCCATCATCATATATCTTCACTTTCTTCCTCTCAAAAGAAACTCGATGGCTTGAATTGTTCAATTGTGCCACACTTAGCAAATTATAGTTTAGACCTTTTACCCAATAAGCATTGTCACATCTAATTTTATCATTTATCATTAGGGATCCTTTTCGTCTAACCATACAAGGTCCATCATTACCCATTCTAATAGATTTTGCATTGTGTTCTTCAACACAATCATATTTCTCTTCATCACTAGTCATGTGGTGTGTATAGCCAATATCTATGATCCATGTATCATTTTTATTAACCTTAGATATAAATGTTGTCTCCACATACCTTTCATCTTCCTCCAAGTCATCCTTCATTGCAATAAATACTACCTCCATATCTTCATTAGTTTTGGTATCAGTGACATCTTCTTCTGCAATGTAGCACACCTTCTGGCCTTTATCATTATTTTCTCAGTTGTCTGTATTGTAGTGTCATTAATTTCTGTTACCTCTTCTCCCATAGCTTCCTTCACCAAATTGGTCTTTGTTTTTGTCATCATCTTTCCTGTGTGGACATCTAGCAACAATATGAACAACCTCTTTACAATTAAAGCATGCTAAAGGTAATTTACCTCTAATGAAGGGTGCTCCCCTTAATACCACAAACATATAACATAAATAGAGAAACAACAACAATATGCAAGAACAGAAAATTGGCTTCTTATTATCTCCACAAATGTGGAATTACAAACTTGAAAAATTACAATATGCAAAGCCACATGGGCATTCCCTTACAATATTTTGTAGGAATAAGCCTCGAATCAATACCTAGATCTCTACCCAAAACTGCCCTAAACAACACTATGGGCCTTCTTTATATAGGCATTTTCCACCGCCCAAGAAGGTTCCATAAATTTAATCCGTAGGGCTGACCCAAACTTGGAATTATTTTATTTTTCAATTTATTACATAAGAGTCAGCTCAAAATAACTTTTGAACCCCGAACAGAAATTTTGAAGGAAAATTATTTTCTGCCATTTCAGGTGACCCAACTTTCGGAGACCATAAGTCATCACCAGTTGACTGAATGACTATTATAACCCCATTTCAGAAAGGCCACGAAGTGCTCTATAGGCATAATTAGCTCAAGCACCTATCACCCAAATTTTCAACCTCATTCGAGGCCTCTAAAGCCTTCAAAACTGAGTTCAAAGTTTCTGTACCCTACTGCCAATATTGAAAATCTTCAATATCTTCAAAACTAGACCTGATCTAGCCAGGAAACATTACTGGTAGGCTGATATGACTGAGATGAACCTCCACATGTAAAATTAGAACATTCTGAGATCGTATGACCAACTTACTAAAAATAGCAAGTTTCCATAAATAACAGCTTTGCACAAGATAGCCCTTATTGGATACAAAAACAAAAATATTTTTGGGTGATACAAGATTGCTCTTACACCCAAGATACTCCTACATCAGACACCTGGGGTAATTTGAGAAGTGACCCTGTCACGACTCAAGTGTGTAGAGGAAAACCAAGATGGTTAACCTCCTCCTTTGTCAATCATGATGAATCTTCAATAGGTCATCTTTTCCACTTGACTAGATATTCTTCATATATCCTATTTCTTGTGCTTCTACCAACATGACTATCTAGTATATCATCAATCTCTTTGGTATCTGAACTAGTTGATAGAATACTCCACTGTGCTATTGTGATCTCATCTTCAACACCTCCCTCATGATACTTTGTCAGATCTAAAATATTAAACATTGGTGAAATATTCAACTCAGTAGGCAATTCTACTTCATATGCATTTCCTGAATCATGCTTCTTTAGTATTTTACATGGCCCAAACTTCTTCATTTTCAATTTGTTATATGTACCAACTGGAAATCGCTCCTTCCACAAATGAACCATAACTTCATCTCCAACCTGAAATTTCTTATGCCTATTTTTCACATCTTCCTTAGCCTTATACTGTGCATTCATCTTGGTAATATGCTTCCTCACCTCCTCATGGATGTTCTTCAAATGTTCTGCAAAATCTTCAGCTTCAGCACTACTTATTTCTCCTTTATCTATCTTTCTCAACTCAAATGCATTTCTTGAACTACTCCCATATACAATCTGGAATGGTGATTTACCAGTGCTCCTATTGATAGAATTATTGTATGCAAATTCTATATGTGGTAAAATCAAATCCCATCCTGTTGGCTTATCTCCAACCAAACATCTCAGCAAATTTCCCAAACTCCTATTCACAACCTTTGTTTGTCCATCAGTTTTTGGATGATGTGATAAACTAAACTTCAAATCTATATTCAACTTCTTCCACAATGTATGCCAAAAATATCCAATGAACTTAGTGTCCCTATCTGAAATAATATTTTTTGGCAAACCATGTAGTCTCACTACTTCTCTGAAAAACAATTCTACTACATGAACAACATCATTAGTCTTCTTGCAAGGAATAAAATGTGCCATCTTTGAAAATCTATCAACTACCACAAGAATTGAATCATGTCCTTGTTGTGTTCTTGGTAAACCAAGAACAAAGTCCATACTGATATCCTCCCAAGGCTTCTTTGGTACAAGTAATGGTTGATACAACCCTATATTCTACTTCACTCCTTTCACCATCTGACATACTCTGCAACTTTGTACAAAATTTCTGACATCTTGCTGCAACTATGGCCAATAATAATTGTCACTAACCAAAGCAAGGGTTTTATAATGACCAAATTGTCCAGCCAATCCTCTGCTATGGTTCTCCTTGATGAGATTCTCCCTCATAGAACTTCTTTGAATGCACAACTAACTCCCTCTAAATAGCATATCCTCTTGAATGATGAAATCCAGCCACTTCATCTTGTCTAGAGTAATAGGTTCTTTACAAGCTTTCCAGGCTTTAGCCAAAATCAGGATCATCTAGATACAGACTCTTGAGTTTCTTGAACCCAACCACCTCAATCTTCATCTATGTTAGCAATAGTTACCTTCTGCTAAGAGCATCTGCAACCCTATTAGACTTTCTACTTAGGTGTTTCAAAATAAATGTATAACTCTACAAAAACTGAACCCATTTCAAATTCCTTTGATTCGACTTTCCTTGACTATTCATATATTACAAAGCTTGATGATCAGTATACAAAACAAACTCCTTAGGAAGTAGATAGTGTCTCCACTTCTTCAATGCCTGAACTATAGCATAAAATTCTTAATCATAAAAAGAATATTTTCTCTTGTCATCATTTAACTTCTCAATGAAATAAGAAATCAGTTTACCTTCTTGGCTCATAATAGCTCCTATTGCAGTACCACTAGCATCACAATCTACTTGAAACACCTTATTGAAATCAGGAAGTGCTAAAATAGGTTGTTGTGTAACCTTTTGTTTCAACATTTTAAAACTCATATCTATCCCATTAGTCCACTTGAACTATTTTCTATCCCCTCTCATTGTTTCAATCAAGGGTCCACAAATACTACTAAAATTTCTGATAAACTTTCTGTAAAATCTAGCCAAACCATGAAAAGATCTTACCTCAATAGCACTCCTTGGACTAGGCCATTCAAGGATAGCTTGTACCTTCTTTGGGTCCATTTTTAGACCTTCTACAGAAACTACAAATCCCAAATACACTAACTCTTTCTTCACAAAACTGCACTTCTTCAAATTAATCAACAATTTCTCTTCTCTCAGCTTTTCAAACACCATTTGAATATGTATCATATGCTCTTCCAATGTCTTGCTAAAGATAAAAATATCATCTAGGTAAACAATGACAAACTTACCCAGAAATTCTTTCAGAACCTCTTTCATGAGCCGCATGAAAGTGCTCGGTGCATTGCTTAGCCCAAAAGGCATGACTAACCACTCATACAGTCCTTCCTTTGTCTTGAAGGCAGTCTTCCATTCATCTCCTTCTTTGATCTGAATCCGGTGATATCCACTCTTCAGATCTATCTTTGAGAAATAAACAGCTCCACTCAAAAAGTTCATAATATCATCCATTCATGGCAATGGAAACCTATACTTAATTATGATCTTGTTTATTGCTCTGGAATTTGTACACATCCTCCATTCTCCATTCTTCATTGGTGCTAATATTTTTGGTAGAGGATAGGGACTCAGACTATCTCGAATCAACCCCTTCTGCAACAACTCATGTACTTGTCTATTTAACTCTTCAGTTTCTGCTGGTGTCATTCTATGTGCTACCTTGTTTGGAAAACTAGCTCCTAGAATCAAATCTATCTGATGACTGATCTTCCTTACCAGTGGTAATCCATCAGGTACATTATTAGGTACAATATCCTAAAACTCATTCAACAAATCTACAACCTCTACAGGTACATCCTCTACTTCTTCTTTACCAGCTTTTGGAATTAAAGAAACACACACATGCTCATGCCTCATACCATCTAGAAATTTTCTTCCATCAAAAAATGTTATTCTTGCATTACCACATACCTTTTCTTTGGTCTCCTTTAATGGCTTTATCTTATGTCGCACTCCATCCTTTGTCAAGGAATAGGTATTCACATGACCATCATGTACAACACATCTGTCAACCTGCCACGGTCTACCCAACAACATATGTCATACATCCATAGATATGATATCACATAGTACCTCATTTTGGTACCCCCCAATCTTGAACTTTACTAGGCACTATTCACTGACCATGACCTTGTGGTCATCTTGCACCCAGGAAATCTGATATAGATGTGGGTGTTTCTGTCTATTGAGTTTCAACTTTGTCACCATATCTTCTAACACCAAATTGTCAGTGCTTCCACTATCAATAATCACATCACAACATTTACCCTCACACTTGCATCTAGTGGGGAATAGGCTCCTCCTTTGTTCAAGTTCATTCTCACGATTCAAAAGGGCTCTTTTTTTAATCAATGTTTCTCCTCTTTCTGCATCTTAAAAATTTGAGGATCTAGCATCTTCATCTACATGTGCAACTCTAGCCTAGCCTTCATTCCTCCTATCCATCCTTCCTTCTTGTTGAGGACATTCAAATGCCCTATGACCTTCTTCTCCATAGTGAAAGCATGTTCCATGGAAGCCTCCTCTTCGTAAACCTCGTCCTCTTCCTCTTCCTCTTTGATCTCTATTGTTCTGATCTTGGAAATGATTGGAATTGTTTCCTTTTTGATTTTGACTGCTAATGGCCTCATCCTTCTTTTTTGGATCTTCATTTCAGCCTCCATATGACCATCCACCAAATCATCCACCATGACCTCTTCCATTTTGTCTACTTTCAAAATTTTTGTTTAGCGTTTCCTCCACTTTTAGGAAAAATTGGTATGCCTCTTCAATACTATTCATTCAAACCAGATTCAGCTCCTCCTGAATGCTCAGCCTTAACCCATTAAGGTAATGGGCAACTTTCTCCTTGTTAGCATCTGCATGGCCTATTTTGATGAGGATTCGATACAACTCCTCTATATACTCCTAAACAGATCTTCTTGTGTACTTCAAACTTTGCATCTTCTTCAATAGGTCAAGTTCATAATCAACAGGAATGAACTGCCACTTCAATTTATCCACCATTCGATCCCATCTTGTGATTTTATCATTCCCTTTTCTATTTCACTCCAATTCAATCTCTTGCCACCAAATCTTCACATGACCTTTCAGTCTGGCCTTCGCGAATTTGACCCTATCAAGATCTTCAATATCTTCATACTCAAAATATTCTTCACATTCATTGATCCAGTCCATCAAATACTCTGGGTTCAAATTTGCTGAAAATGTAGGAACCTCAATCTTAGGTCTTTTCTCGATCTTGGAAATAGCTCAAAAAAAATTTTCTTCCTCCTGGTTCACAACTTCGACTTCTCCTTCTTGATCTTCTTCTTCAGCTTCATCCTCGCTTTCATCTCCAACATTAAGATTCATTCCTCTATGAATCTCCTCTTGCAATGCTCCCACTTGTCTCTCGAGTGCTCTAACCTTAGGTGTTACAACACCAGCTCTTCCACCATGTTCCCTTCATGGAGGCATTTTCACGATGCGCGATGAATCCCTAACCATGGTCCTAATGCAAACTGCCTCATAGTTGGTGATCTATTTAAACACTCGGGAACTCCTGCTTTGATACCACTTGATGAAGGTTTCTCCCCTTAATACCACAAACATATAACAAAAATAGAGAAACAACAACAATATGCAAGAACATAAAATTGGCTTCTTATTATCTCCACAAATGTGGAATTACAAACTTTCAAACTTACAATATGAAAAGCCACATGTGCATTCCCTTACAATATTCTATAAGACAAAGTCTCGAATCAATACCCAAATCTCTACCCAGAACTACCCTAGACAACACTACGGGTCTTCTTTATATAAGCATTTTCCACCACCCGAGAAGGTTCCAAAAATTTAGCCCTTAGAGCCAACCCTAACTTAGAATTATTTTATTTTTTAATTTATTACATCAAAGTCGTCTCAAAATAACTTTTGAAACCCAAACTAAAATTTTGAAGGAAAATTATTTTCATCCATTTCAGGTGACCCGACTTCTGTAGACCATAAGTCATCACCAGTTGACCCGAATGACTATTATAACCCCATTTCAGAAAGGCCACGAAGCGCTCTATAGGATTAACTAGAAAAGGTTCCTATGACTCAAATTTTTGACCTCATTCGGGGCCTCTAAAGCCTTCAAAACTAAGTTCAAATTTTCTATACCCTACTGCCAATATCAAAAATCTTCAATATCTTCAAAACTAGACCTGATCTAGCCATGAAACTATACTGGTAGGCTGATATGACTGAGATGAACCTCCACATGTAAAATCAAAATATTTCAAGATCGTATGACCAACTTACTAAAAATAGCAAGTTTCACAAATAGCAGCTCTGCACAAGATAGCCCTTATTGAATACAAAAATAGAAATATTTTTTGGTGATGTAAGATTGCTCTTACACCTAGGATGTTGCTGGATCAGACACCCAGGGTAATTTTAGAAGTGACCTTGTCATGACTCAAGTGTGTAGAGGAAAACTAAGATGGTTAACCTCCTCTTTTGTCAGCCATGAATTATCTTCAATAGGTCATCCTTTCCACTTGACCAGATATTCTTCATATGTCTTGTTCCTTGTGCTTCTGCCAACATGACTATCCAATATATCCTCAATCTCTTTGGTATCTATACTAGTTGTTGGAATACTCCACTCTGCTGTTGTGATCTCATCTTCAACACCTTCCTTATGATACTTTGTTAGATCTGAAATGTTAAACACTGATGAAATATTCAGCTTAGTAGGCAATTCTACTTCATATGCATTTCCTAAATCAGGCTTCTTTAGTATTTTACATGGCCCAAACTTCTTTATTTTCAATTTCTTATATGTACCAACTAGAAATCGCTCCTTCCACAAATGAACCATGACTTCATCTCCAACCTAAAATTTCTTATGCCTCCTTTTCACATCTACCTTAGCTTTATACTATGCATTCATCTTGGAAATATGCTTCCTCACCTCCTCATGGATGTTCTTCAAATGCTCTGCAAAATCCTTAACTTTAGCACTAATTATTTCTCCATTATCTATCTTTCTCAACTCAAATGCATTTGTTAGACTACTCCCATATACAATTTGGAATGGTGATTTACCAGTGCTCCTGTTGACAAAATTATTATATGTAAATTCTGCCTATGGTAAAATCAAATCCCATCTTGTTGGCTTATCTCCAACCAAACATCTCAACAAATTTTTCAAACTCCTATTCACCACCTTTGTCTGTCCATCAATCTATGGATGATGTGATGAACTAAACTTCAAATCTCTCTTCAACTTCTTCCACAATGTATGCCAGAAATATCCAACAAACTTAGTGTCCCTATTTGAAACTATACTTTTTGGCAAACCATGTAGTCTCACTACTTCTCTGAAAAATAATTCTACTACATGAACAACATCATTAGTCTTCTTGTAGGGAATAAAATGTGCCATCTTTGAAAATTTGTCAACTACCACAAAAATTGAATCATGTGCCCACTATGTCCTTGGTAAACCTATTGGCAATTTGGCTAATGTGGATGCATAGATGTTGTCATTATGGCAACATATGATCTCTATTGAGAGCGCAGAATTTGGAATGCAAGTATGGCAAGTTGAAGGAAGAAATTGTCTAAGTATGGATACAGTGATCCTAATAGAGCACTTGATGAAGATTTAGTTGGCGACGTCCACTAGAGCAATATTTTTTTTTGTGCAGTTAACTAAAGCTTCTACAGAGTATGAGGATACCCCATCTTAATGCGCATAAATTTTGGAGTAGTACGGATGAAGTTATTCAAAGTTTACCGAACATAGTTTTTGCAGACAGAACAGTTTTGGAGACAGTATTAGCAAAAGAGTTAAGGGATTATTTTTTCTTGTCAAAATAATGACTTAACATTATGAAGGGATGACATCCTAGATGTTTACTCTTGGATAAAGATTTTGGAAGCTGACCATATAAAGCTATTAGCTTAACAAAACCAAAAACAAAATCCATACTGATATCCTCCCAAGGCTTCTCTGGTACAAGTAATGGTTGATACAACCCTGTATTCTGCTTCACTCCTTTAACCATCTCACATACTCTGCAACTTTGTACAAACTTCTTGACATCTTGTTGCATCTATGGCCAATAATAATTCTCACTAACCAAAGCAAGGGTTTTATCATGACCAAAATGTCTGGCCAATCCTCTGCTATGCTTCTCCTTGATGAGATTCTCCCTCATAAAACTTCTTCAAATGCACAACTAACTCCCTCTGAATAGCATATCATCTTGAATGATAAAATCTAGCCACTTTGTCTTGTCTAGAGTAACATGTTCTTTACAAGCTTTCCAAGCTTCACCAAAATCAAGATCCTCTGGATACAAATTTTTGAGTTTCTTGAACCTAACCACCTCAATCTACATCTCTATCAGCAATAGTTACCTTCTACTTTAAGAGCATATGTAACCCTATTAGACTTTCCACTCTTGTGTTTCAAAACAAATGTATAACTCTATAAAAACTCAATCCATTTCAAATGCCTTTGATTCAACTTTTCTTGACTATTCAAATATTGCAAAGCTTGATGATCAGTATATAAAACAAACTGATTAGGAAGCAGATAGTGTCTCCACTTTTTCAATGCCTGAACTATAGTATAAAATTCTTGATCATAAATAAAATATTTTCTCTTGGCATCATTTAATCTCACTGAAATAAGTAATAGATTTACCTTCTTGGCTCATAACAGCTCCTATTGCAGTACCACTAGCATCACAATCTATTTGAAACACCTTATTAAAATTAGGAAGTGCTAAAATAAGTTGTTCTTTAACCTTTTGTTTCAAGAGTTTATCTACCCCATTAGTCCACTTGAACTATTTTCTATCCCCTCACATTGTTTCAGTTAAGGGTCCACAAATACTACTAAAAGTTTTGATAAACTTTCTCTAAAAGCTAGCCAAACCATGAAAATATCTTACCTCAGTAGCACTCCTTGGATTAGGTCATTCAAAGATAGCCTGTACCTTCTCTGGGTCTACTTTTAGACCTTCTGTTGAAACTACAAATCCCAAATACATTAACTCTTTCTTCACAGAACTGCACTTCTTCAAATTAATCAACAATTTCTCTTCTCTCAGCTTCTCAAACACCATATGAATATGCATCATATGCTCTTCCAATGTCTTGCTAGAGATCAAAATATCATCTAGGTAAACAATGACAAACTTACCTAGAAATTCTTTAAGAAGCTCGTTCATGAGCTGCATGAAAGTTCTCGGTGCATTTTTTAGCCCAAAAGGCATGACTAATCACTCATACAATCTTGACTTTGTCTTGAAGGCAGTCCTCCATTCATCTCCTTCTCTGATCTGAATTTGGTGATATCCACTCTTCAAATCTATTTTTGAGAAATACATAGCTCCACTCAAAAAATCCATAATATCATCCATTCGTGGCAATGGAAACCTATACTTGATTGTGATCTTCTTTATTTCTCTAGACTCTATACACATCCTCTATTCTCCATTCTTCTTCGGTGCTAATATCACTAGTACAACATAGGGACTTAGACACTCTCGAATCAGCCCCTTCTACAACAACTCATGTACTTGTATGTTTAACACTTCACTTTCTATTAGTGTCATTCTATGTGCTACCTTGTTTGGCAAGTTGGCTCTTGGAATCAAATCCATATGATGACTGATCTTCCTTACCGGTGGTAATCCATCAAGTACATTATCAGATACAATATCTTGAAACTCATTCAACAAATCTGCTATCAATAATTACATCACAACATTTACCCTCACACTTGCATCTAGTGTGAAACAGGATCCTCATTTGTTCAAGTTCATTCTCACCACTCAGCAGGACTCTTTTGTTAATCAAGGTTTCTCCTCTTTCAACATCTTCAGAATTTGAAGATCTGACATCTTCATCTACATGTGTCACTTTGGCATGGCCTTCATTCCTCCTATCCATCCTTCCTTGGCATTGAGGACATTCAAATGCCCTATGACCTTCTTCTCCATAGTGAAATCATATTTCATGGAAGCCTCCTCTTAGAGAACCTTGTCCTCTTCCTCCACTCTGATCTCTATTGTTCTGATCTTTGAAATGATTGGAATTGTTTCCTCTCTAATTTTGAATACTACTGGCCTCATCCTTCTTTTTTGAATCTTCATTTTGGCCTCCATATGACCATCCACCAGATCATCCACCATGACCTTTTCCATTTTGTCTACTCTCAAACTTCTTGTTTAGCTTTTCCTCCACTTTTAGGGCAAACTGGTATGCCTCTTCAATACTGTTCATTCGAACTAGATTCAGCTCCTCTTGAATGCTCAGCCTTAACCCATTAAAGTAACGGGCAATTTTCTCCTTTTCAGCTTCTGCATGGCCTGTTCTGATGAGGATTTGATAGAACTCTTCTGTATACTCCTAAACAGTTCTTCCTGCCTGCTTCAAACTTTGCATCATCTTCAGTAGGTCAAGCTCATAATCAACAGGAATGAACTTCTACTTCAATTTATCCACCATTCGATCCCATCTTGTGATTTTATCTTTCCCTCTTCTATTTCACTCCAATTGAATCTCTTGCCACCAGATTTTCACATGACCTTTCAGTTTGGCATTCACCAATTTAACCTTATCAGGATCCTTAATATCTTCATACTCTAAATATTCTTCACATTCATTGATCTAGTTGATCAACTCCTTTAGGTTTAGATTTTTTGAAAATGTAGGAACCTCAATCTTAGGTTTTTTCCTAATTTTTGAAATAGCTCAGAAGTGTCTTTCTTCCTCCTGATTCACAACTTCAACTTCTCCTTCTTGATCTTCTTCTTCAGCTTCATCCTCGGTTTCATCTCTGACATTAAGATTTATTCCTCTACAAATCTCCTCTTGCAATGCTCTCACTTATCTCTGGAGCGCTCTAACCTCAGGTGTTTGAACACTAGCTCTTCCACCATGTTCCCTTCATAAAGGAATTTTCACGATGTGCACTGAAACCTTAACCACAGTCCTGGTGCAAACTGCCTCATAGTCAGTGATCTATTTACACACTCAGTAACTCCTGCTCTGATACCACTTGATGAAGGGTGCTCCCCTTAATACCACAAACATATAACAGAAATAGAGAAACAACAACAATATGTAAGAACAAAAAATTGGCTTCTTATTATCTCCACAAATGTGAAATTATAAACTTTCAAAATTACAATATGCAAAGCCACATGGGCATTCCCTTACAATATTTTGTAGGACAAAGCCTCGAATCAATACCCAAATCTCAACCTAGAAATTCCCTAGACAACACTATGGGCCTTCTTTATATAGGCAATTTCCACCACCCGAGAAGGTTTCAGAAATTTATCTCTTAGGGCTGACCCAAACTTAGAATTATTTTATTTTTTAATTTATTACATCAGAGTCGGCTCAAAATAACTTTTGAAACCTAAATAGAAATTTTGAAAGAAAATTATTTTCCGCCATTTTAGGTGACCTGACTTTCAGAGACCATAAGACATCACTAGTTGACATGAATGACTATTATAACTCTATTTTGAAAAGGCCACAAAGCACTCTACATGTGCTTAATTAGCAAAATTTCCTTTCACCCAAATTTTTGACCTCATCCAGGGCCTCTCAAGCCTTCAAAACTGAGTTCAAAGTTTCTGTACCTTGCTGCCAATATCAAAAATCTTCAATATCTTTAAAATTAGACCTGATCTAGCCATGAAACTTTATTGGCAAGCTGATATGACTGAGATGAACCTCCACGTCTAAAATTAGAACTAAAAATAGAAAGTTTCCATAAATAGTAGCTCTCCACAAGATAGCCCTTAGTGAATACAAAAATAGAAATATTTTTGGGTGATGCAAAATTGATCTTACACCTAGGATGCTCCTGCATCATACACCCAGGGTAATTTGAGAAGTGACCCTGTCATGACTCAAGTGTGTAGAGAAAAACTAAGATGGTTAACCTCCTCCTTTGTCACTCATGATGAATCTTCAACAAGTCATCCTTTCCACTTGACCAGATATTTTTCATATGTCATGTTTCTTGTGCTTCTACCAATACGACTATCTAGTATATCCTCAATCTTTTTGGTATCTGAACTAATTGTTGAAATACTCCACTATGTTATTGTGATCTCATATTCAACACCTCCCTTATGATACTCTATCAGATCTGAAATGTTAAACACTAATGAAATATTCAGCTCAGTAGGCAATTCTACTTCATATGCATTTCCTGAATCATGCTTCTTTAGTATTTTACATGGCCTAAACTTCTTCATTTTCAATTTGTTATATGTACCAGCTAGAAATCACTCCTTTCACAAATGAACCATGACTTCATCTCCAACCTAAAATTCCTTATGCATCTTTTTCATATCTACCTTAGCCTTATACTACACATTCATCTTGGTAATATGCTTCCTCACCTCCTCATGGATGTTCTTCAAATGTTCTACAAAATCCTTGGCTTTAGCACTACTTATTTCTCCTTTATCTATCTTTCTCAACTCAGATGTATTTCTTAGACTACTCCCATATACAATATAGAATGATGATTTATTTGTGCTCCTATTGATATAATTATTATATGCAAATTCTTCCTGTGGTAAAATCAAATCCCATCCTATTGGCTTATCTCCAACCAAACATCTCAGCAAATTTTCCAAACTCCTATTCACCACCTCTATCTGTCCATCAGTCTGTGGATGATGTCATGAACTAAACTTCAAATCTGTCTTCAACTTCTTCCACAATGTACGCCAGAAATATCCAACAAACTTAGTGTCCCTATCTAAAACTATATTTTTTGGCAAACCATATAGTCTCACTACTCTGAAAAACAATTCTGCTACATGAACAACATCATTAGTCTTCTTGCAGGGAATAAAATGTGCCATCTTTGAAAATCTGTCAACTACCACAAAAATTGAATCATGTCCCCATTGTGTCCTTGGTAAACCAATAACAAATTCTATACTAATATCCTCCCAGGCTTCTCTAGTATGGGTAATGGCTGATACAACCCTATAGTTTACTTCACTCCTTTCGCCATCTCACATACTCTGCAACTCTAAACAAACTTCTTCACATCTTGCTGCAACTATGGCCAATACTAATTCTCACTAACCAAAGCAAGGGTTTTATCATGATGAAAATGTCCAGCCAATCCTCTGCTATGCTTCTCCTTGATGAGATTCTCCCTCATAAAACTTCTCAAAATGCACAACTGACTCCCTCTGAATAGCATATCATCCTGAATGATGAAATCCAGCCACTTCGTCCTGTCTAGAGTAACAGGTTCTTTACAAGATTTTCAAGCTTTACCAAAATTAGGATCCTCTAGATACAAATTCTTGAGTTCTTTGAACCCAACCACCTCAATCTGCATCTCTATCATCAATAGTTGCCTTTGACTAAGAGCATCTGCAACCCTGTTGGACTTTCCACTCTTGTGTTTCAAAACAAATGTATAATTCTGCAAAAACTCAACCCATTTCAAATGCCTTTGATTCAAATTTTCTTGACTATTCAAATATTGCAAAGCTTGATGATCAGTATACAAAACAAACTCCTTAGGAAGTAGATAGTGTCTCCACTTCTTTAATGCCTAAACTATAGCATAAAATTTTTGATCATAAATAGAATATTTTCTCTTGGAATCATTTAACTTCTCACTGAAATAAGCAATAGGTTTACCTTCTTGGCTCATAAGAGCTCCTATTGCAGTACCACTAGCATCACAATCTACTTGAAACACCTTATTAAAATCAGGAAGTACTAAAATAGGTTGTTCTGTAACCTTTTATTTCAATAGTTTAAAACTCTTATTTGCCCCATTAGTCCACTTGAACTCTTTTCTATCCCCTCTCATTGTTTCAGTCAAGGGTCCACAAATACTGCTAAATTTTTTAATAAAATTTTTATAAAAGCTAGCCAAATAATGAAAAGATCTTACCTCAGTAGCACTCCTTGGAGTAGGCCATTCAAGGATAGCTTGTACCTTCTCTAGGTACATTTTTAGACCTTCTACTACAAGTACAAATCCAAAATACACTAACTCTTTCTTCACAAAATTGCACTTCTTTAAATTAATCAACAATTTCTCTTCTCTTAGCTTCTCAAACACCATATGAATATGTATCATATGCTCTTCCAATATCTTGCTAAAGATCAAAATATCGTCTAGGTAAACAATGAGAAAATTACCTAGAAATTCTTTCAAAACTCCATTCATGAGCCGCATGAAAGTGCTCGGTGCATTGGTTAGCCCAAAAGGAATGACTAACCACTTATAAAGTCCTTCCTTTATTTTGAAAGTAGTCTTCCATTCATCTCCTTCTCTGATCTGAATATGGTGATATCCACTTTTCAAATCTATCTTTGAGAAATACACAGCTCCACTCAAATAGTCCATAATATCATCCATTCGTGGCAATGGAAACATATAACTGATTGTGATCTTATTTATTTCTCTAGAATCTGTACACATCCTCCATTCTCCATTCTTCTTTGGTGCTAATATCGATGGTACAACATA
This sequence comes from Chamaecyparis obtusa, assembly GCA_027943335.1. Classification (NCBI taxonomy): domain Eukaryota; kingdom Viridiplantae; phylum Streptophyta; class Pinopsida; order Cupressales; family Cupressaceae; genus Chamaecyparis; species Chamaecyparis obtusa. The sequence continues at coordinate 81,335 of BSBK01005667.1, forward strand.
GGGACTCAGACTCTCTTGAATCAAGCCCTTCTCAAGAAACTCATGTACTTTTCTATTTAACTCTTCACTTTCTATTGGTGTCATTCTATGTGCTGCCTTGTTTGGCAAACTAGCTCCTGGAATCAAATCCATCTGAGGACTGATCTTCCTTATCGATGGCAATCCATCAGGTACATTATCAGATACAATATCCTAAAACTCATTCAACAAATCTGTAACCTCTACAGGTACATCCTATACTTCTTCTTTACCATCTTTTAGAATTAAAGAAAAATACACATGCTCGTGCCTCATACCATCTAGGAATTTTCTTCCATCAACAAAGGTTATTCTTGCATTACCACATACCTTTTCTTCGGTCTCCTTTAATGGCTTTAGCTTATTTCACACTCCATCCTTTGTCAGGGAATAGGTATTCACACGACCATTATGTACAACACATCTGTCAAACAGCCACTGTCTACCCAATAACATATGGCATGCATCCATAGATATGATATCACATAGTACCTCATCTTGGTACCCGTCGATCTTGAACTTTACTAGGCACTGTTCACTGACCATGACCTTGTGGTCATCCTGCAACTAGGCAATCCGATATGGATGTGGGTGTTTCTGTCTCTTGAGCTTCAACTTTGTCACCATCTCTTCTGACACTAAATTGTCAGTGCTTCCACTATCAATACACACATCAAAACATTTACCCTCACACTTGCATCTAGTGCAAAATAGGCTCCTCCTTTGTTTAGGTTCATTCTCACCACTCAGCAGCACTCTTTTGTTAATCAACGTTTCTCCTCTTTCAATATCTTCAAAATTTTAAGATTTGGCATCTTCATCTACATGTGTCACTCTGGCCTGGCCTTCATTCCTCCTATCCATCCTTCCTTGGCATTGAGGACATTCAAATGTGCTATGACCTTCTTCTCCATAGTGAAAGCATGTTCCACGGATGTCTCCTCTTCCTGAACCTTATCCTCTTCCTCTTCCTCTCTAATCTCTATTATTCTGATCTTAGAAATGATTGGAATTATTTCCTCTATAATTTTAACTGCTATTGGCCTCATCCTTCTTTTTTAGATCTTCATTTTAGCCTCCATATGACCATCCACCAAATCATCCACTATGACCTCTTCCATTTTGTTTGCTCTCGAACTTCTTTTTCAAATTTTCCTCCACTTTTTGGGCAAACTAGTATGCCTCTTCAATACTATTCATTCAAACTAGATTCAGCTCCTCCTAAATGCTCAGCCTTAACCCATTAAGGTAATGGGAAACTTTCTCCTTGTCAGCTTCTGCATGGCCTATTCTAATGAGGATTCGATAGAACTCCTGTGTATACTCCTAAATAGATCTTCTTGCCTACTTCAAACTTTGCATCTTCTTCAGTAGGTCAAGTTCATAATCAACAGGAATGAACTACCACTTCAATTTATCCACCATTCGATCACATCTTGTGATTTTATCTTTCCTTCTTCTATTTCACTCCAATTGAATCTCTTGCCACCCGATCTTTACATGACCTTTCAGTCTGGCCTTCGCCAATTTGACCCTATCAGGATCCTCAATATCTTCATACTCAAAATATTCTTCACATTCATTGATCTAGTCGATCAACTCCTCTAGGTTCAGATTTCTTGAAAATGTAGGAACCTCAATCTTAAGTCTTTTCCCGATCTTGGAAATGGCTCGGAAAAGTCTTTCTTCCTCTTGGTTCACAACTTCAACTTCTCCTTCTTCATCTTCTTCTTCATCTTCATCCTCGCTTTCATCTCTGACATTAATATTCATTCCTCTGTGAATCTCCTCTTGCAATGCTCCCACTTATCTGTGGAGCGCTCTAACCTCAGGTGTTACAACACTAGCTCTTCCACCATGTTCCCTTTGTGGAGGCATTTTCACGATGCACGCTGAATCCCTAACCATGGTCCTGGTGCAAACTACCTCATAGTCGGTGATCTTTTACACACTTAGGAACTCCTACTCTAATACCACTTGATGAAGGGTGCTCCCCTTAATACCACAAACATATAATAGAAATAGAGAAACAACAACATTATGTAAGAATAGAAAATTGGCTTCTTACTATCTCCACAAATGTGGAATTACAAACTTTTAGAATTACAATATGCAAAGCCACATGGGCATTCCCTTACAATAGTATGTAGGAAAAAGCTTTGAATCAATACCTAGATCTCTACCTAGAACTGCCCTAGACAACACTATGGGCCTTCTTTATATAGGTATTTTCCACTGCCAGAGAAGGTTCAAAAAATTTAGTGCTTAGGGCTGACCCAAACTTAGAATTATTTTATTTTCCAATTTATTACATCAGATTCAGCTCAAAATAACTTTTGAAACCCAAACAAAATTTTTGAAGGAAAACTATTTTAAGCCATTCTAGGTGACCCGACTTCTGGAGACCATAAGTCATCACCAGTTGACCCGAATGACTATTATAACTCCATTTTAGAAAGGCCACAAAATGCTCAACAAGCTTTACAAGCACAAGCGCTTGTCACCCAAATTTTTGACCTCATCCAGCACCTCTAAAGCTTTCAAAAATGAGTTCAAAGTTTCTGTACCCTGCTGCCAATATAAATTTTTTTTAATATCTTCAAAACTAGACCTGAGCTAGCCATGAAACTTTACCGGTAGGCTGATATAACTGAGATGAACCTCCACATGTAAAATCAAAATATTCTGAGATCATATGACCAACTTAGTAAAAATAGCAAGTTTCCATAAATAGCAACTCTGCACAAGATAGCCCTTATCAAATACAAAAATAGAAATATTTTTGGGTGATGAAAGATTGCTCTTACACCCAGGATGCTCTTGCATCAACCTCTATACCTTCCTTTACCTTTAGGTAACCTTCTGGCGACAAGAGCTTCAAGTTCATCAAGCTCATCATCAGTATTGCTATCACTATCATCATTCTTATTTCTGCTACTAGACTTACCAATCTTCAAAGAAGACATTAAAGAAGATTCAACAGATGGTACAACACTATTGTCAAATTTATTCAGTTCAAAGGTTTTAAGCTTACCAATCAGATTATCAAGAGTAAGGTTGTTACCAGAAGCAGACCTAGTTTCATGAATTGCAAATATTCTGACTGCATAAACTGGCAATAAGGTTTTGAGAACTTTGCATACCACTGTCTCTTCATCAATAACACCATCAGATACCCTAATAGCATGGATTACCACTTTTAGTCTATTTGTGTACTACACAATACTTTATCATTCCTTCATCTTCATATCATCGAATCTTCCCCTTAAGCTTTCAGCTCTAGCTCTTTTGACATTCACATCACCACTATAAACTTGAGCAAGTTTATCCCACATATCTTTTGCAGTAGTGCAATTTTTAATATCTTCAAATTTGGCAGTGATACAGGCAGAAGCAATCTCCATCATAGTAACATTATGTTCATGCCCATCTCTTAGTTGATCAAGGGTCAAGGGACTAGTGGGGGATGCAATGTAGCCATTCTCCATTAGTGTAAGGGTATAATTCCCAATTCTAGATACATGCACCTTCATTCGGCTTTGCCATACTATGAAGTTATCTTTGTTTAGCTTTGGCACTTCCCTCTTATACATTTTGAGATCTTTGTGCTGAAGTCCTTAAAACTCTATTCCAAAAAACCAATGCTCTGATACCAATTGTTAGAATAAATGAGACGGGGGGGGAATCAGTTATCCACAGTCCCAATCCTAAAATGTATATCCAAAAACTAAAATATGATTATGTCTATGCTTTTACCAATTACTAGTTAATAACATATAGTTCTTACCAATCAAATCTAATATGCAACATGTAAAGTATGATAACAAACAATCATCACAATCAACACATAACACAAAAGATTTAACGTGAAAACCTTGTGAAGGGAAAAATAACCTGAGACTGGCAACCCAAAAATTGGTCACTTTTCTGAAGTGAGGTCGGTGAAGATCCAACCTTGTTAAAGGTTACAAACACACTATGAGGTGTGTCCTTGTTATAGGATTTTAGACTAATCATTATCGTCCAACCAACATTCACTATGGGGTTGATAGGATAACAAATGTACACTCTATAAATGACAATACAAGACTTTCTAGTCCACTCTATTAAGAGATTTATCTATTTACAATGGTTAAAATGTAATAGTAGTTGATCTGATCACAACACAACTTCAATTGTAGATTATCAGATCTATGTTAAGCTCTTTCAAATCCTCTGATCAATATATCAATTTTGTTTCAATCAATATTTAGTAAAATTACTATCGCTCAGTAATAGCTTTCTGATGCTCGGTAATCTTTATAGTTTAGTTCTCCTTAACCAGTCTGATTAGGCATACATGAAGCTTGTTCACGTGATATATCTGCAACTTCCTTCTTCTGGCGCGATTTCATCATGAAATCCTAGTCTCTTAAATAGATGAGTAAACCATTTTAATTCCATCCATCAGATTTTTCTGCTTAATCTCCTTTGTTGATTTTACCGCTTAAACCTTCCTCGGCTTATGTGTCAATAACATGTTTTGTTTCAATCCCTTAGATCTTTGAATTATGTTAGCCATCGATCTTTGTAACAAACATTATCTTCATCTCTGATTTTGAGGTACTTTATAGCTCATCAACTTCCATTGGCTAAACTAGTCATTTAGGTCTTTTCTCATGCTTGTTTAACAAAGAAATGTGTCAGTGAACACAAGCTCAGTTTGTACTATGCTCGGTATACACTACACTACATTGGTGTATACTTAAATGGTTCTTTAACCAACAACACTTCCTTGTGCATGTTTCTATTATCCTTCAACATAGATGAATGCAACATAATCAAGTCAATAACACAAGGTCATAGACTCATCCATAAGTTACCCAATGTATTCCTTATCCTTATCTTTCATATCCATCTTCCTCATGTAGATATATCTGTTCTTCATCTCTTTTCTTCTTCTTTCTATAGATGTTTGGGTATAGTAACTTATAAGATAAGTACTGTAAAAATTAGTTGACATCAATGACAACATATTACTGATTTAATCATCTTCCATATCTAATCAGCAACTCAGTGATCTTAAATCATAGATCTACAAGCTATACAATGTATTCAAATTAGTTGTAGTTCATCAATCTCTCCCTTTGGCATTGATGGAAACACAAGCAATATGAAATATCCCATACACATACCAAATATGTATTCCACAACTCTATCAAAAAATGCTATAATGGTACAAGCTCTCCCTAGCTTAATATGTTTAATCACTATGTTACATAAAAGCATTTGCAAGTGTAGACTAAGTTTTGCAGATATGATATTTTCAGCTCGCAGGTTATCTTCTCTTCTTAGTAACTGATCTTCAATACTCTCCCTTTTCTATATATCTCTATCTATCTTTGCCTTCATATTCTTCATATTGATTTCTCCCCCTTTGACATCAATGTCAAAGAGAAATACAAACATACAGCTCTGTAGTAGCCATGTAACTCTCTGTTGTTCGATGCATTCTCTGTATCTTGGTATACTGTTATGCAAATCTATTCTAGTACTTCAACCTTTCACAACTTTAGACATAAATCTAAAGTGTGAACTCTACTGCATCAACATGTATGATCTTCTGATAAGATTAGGCTGATGCAATCTCCAGATCACCTTAGTGACTGGTAGATAGGGGATGGACCCCAAGTCTTGTCCTCAAGTATTCATATGTATCCTTTGGTAGAGGCTTTGTAAATATGTCAGCAAGTTGTTCTTTTTATGTAGAAAAATTATAGCTTCACTAGCTTCTCTTGTACTTGTTCCCTTAAGTAGTGATACTTAATAGATATATGCTTTGTTTTCGAGTGCATCAATGGATTCTTTGAAATATTAATAGCACTAGTGTTATCACAATATATAATCATTGGCTCAGTGATTACCTCATACCTTCTAACACTTGCTTGATATATGCAATATTTGAACAGTTAGTAGTAGCAGCAACATACTCTGCTTCAGCTGTAGACTGAGAAATGCAAGCTTGTTTCTTACTTGTCCATGTAACAAGTCTTTCACCAAAGAAGAATGCTCCTTCGGTGGTACTCTTTCTATCATCCACATTTCCAGCCCAATCAGCATCAATGTATACATTCAATTAAAACTTGTCTTTCTTAGGATACCACGGTCCATAATCTTTAGTTTTCTATAGGTATCTTAAGATTCTCTTTGTAGCAACCATGTGTGACTCTCTAGGGTTTGCAGAAAATCTAGCAACTATTCCAACAACATGTGCTATATTAGGTCTACTATGAACTACATACATTAACTTACCAATCATGGATTGGTACAGTGTTTGGTTTACCTTAGTAGTTCCATCTTCTTTAGTTAGTATACATCTAGTAGCCATCGGTGTTCCCATAGGTTTAACATCTTCCATGCCAAATGTCTTCAATACTTTATATATTTAGATTGTGTGATGAATATACCATCATTTTGTTGAATCACTTGTAAGCCTAGAAAGAACTTAATCTCTCCAAACATAGACATTTTAAATTCAATTTTTATTTCATCAGAAAAGGACTTACAAATTTGATCTTGTCCTCCAAATATTATGTCATCCACAAATATCTTAGCAATCAAGATAGTATCATCATAATTTCCTTTCATGTACAGATTATTGTTCTCACTTGTTCTAACAAATCCAATACTTAGCAAATAGTTATGTAGCCTCTCATATCAAGCTCTCGGTGCTTGCTTCAAACCATATAAAGATTTATGTAATCTACATACCATATCTTTGTTTTCTGGATCAATGAACCCTTCAAGTTGTTCTATGTAGACTTCTTCTTCAAGTATCCCATTTAGAAAAGAACATTTAACATCTATTTGGTAAACTTTGAACTTTTTGTGTGCATCATATGCAAGTAACATTGTGACTCCTTCTAATCTAGCAATAGGTGAAAAAGTCTCACCATAATCTATTCCTTCCTCCTATGCATATCCCTTGCATACTAACCTAGCTTTGTTCCTTGTTACCTCTCCATTCTCATTAAGCTTGTTTCTGAATATCCACTTAGTACCAATAACATTCTTGTCCTTAGGTCTGGGTACTAAACTCCAAGTTTTTTTCTTCTCTATCTTTTCTATTTCCTCTTTCATTGCATTAACCCATTCATCATTTTCTAATGCAACTTTTACATTCTTCGGTTCATATTCACAAACTTGACATGTACCTTGTCTTTCTTTACTCTTTGTTTGCATGCCAGCTTGATTTTTTCTAATGATTTGTATCTCAGGATGATGTCTTCTGACAAATATAGCCAGTATCCAATCTCTTCTTTCTTATTCATCCTAGGTAGGTTCATTTTGTTGCTCAGTAGGTGCTTCCTACTCATCGGTTTCTTTTTCCTATTCCTTGGTATTGTTTTCCTGTGGACCAGTTGTCACTGTCTGCGACGTCAGTATTTACTCTAGTTGTTCAATGTAAATAAATCTACCATAATCTTATAGTTCCTTTATGATTTCCTCTGCATTCTTATCATCAAACTCATCAACCCGAACATTAGTACTTTCAATCATTTTATTAGTTACTTTGTTAAGACACTTGTATGATTTACTTTTAGTGGAATATCTGAGAAATATCCCTTCATCACCTTTTGAGTCAAACTTCTCATTTCTTTCATCTTTCAGAATAAAGCATTTAATTTCAAAAATTATGAAATAACTTATAATGGGTTTGTGACCAAACCATAACTCATAGGTTGTCTTATTAGTGTCCTTCTTCAGTTGTACTCGGTTAGAAACATAAATAGCTATGCTGGCAGCTTCTCTCCAGTATGTCTGAGAAACATTCTTTTGTAACATCAGTGTCCTTGCATAGTCAATGATTGACCTATTCTTTCTTTTAGCTATTCCATTTTGTTGTGGTGTCATCTGTGCAGAGACTTGTCTTTTAATACCATGCTCATTACAAAAGTTAGTAAATTCATCAGAAATAAATTCACCACCTCGGTCAGATCTTAAGCATTTCAATTCTTTACCAGTCTCTTTCTCAACTTTTTCTTTATACCACTTGAACATCTTAAATGCCTCTTATTTTTCTTTCAAGAACATGATTCTCATTAACCTAGTATAATCATCAACAAAAAGAATAAAATATCTATCTCCATAGTGACTTTGGGTTCTCATAGGACCACATAGGTTGGTATGCACTAACTCAAGTAATTTCTTTGTTGAATAATCTTTTCTTTTGAAATGAGATTTTGTCATTTTACCTTTATGACATTCATGACACATAACATGATCAGGCTTAGATAAGTTAGCGAGACCTCTAACCTTTTTCTTTTTACCGATCTTAATCATGTTATCAAAATTCACATGATATAACCTCTTATGCCACAACCATGCATCTTCATCTTTCATCATTAAACAAGAAGACTGATCATTATCAAGATAAAAAAAGTTACCTCTTGATTGTGTTCCAGTTCCAATAAGTTTTCCTCCATCATCATATATCTTCACTTTCTTGCTCTCAAAAGCAACTTGGTGGCTTGAATTGTTTAGTTGTCCCACACTTAGAAAATTATAGTTTAGACCTTTTACCCAATAAGAATTGACACATCTAATTTTATCATTTATCATCAAGGATCCTTTTCCTATAACCATACAAGGTGCATCATTACCCATTCTAACATATCCTCAATTGTGTTCTTCAAGATGATCAAATTTCTCTTCATCTCTAGTCATGTGATGTGTACATCTAGTATCTATGATCCATTTATCATTTTTATTAACCTTTGAGATAAGTGTTGTCTCTACATACCTTTCATCTTCCTCTGAGTCATCCTTCATTACAACAAATACTACCTCCACATCATCAGTGTTAATATTAGTGACATCTTCTTCTGCAATGTAGCACACCTTCTTGCCTTTATCATTATTGTCTTGGCTGTCTTTGTTGTAGTGTCAGTAACTTCTATTGCCTCTTCTCCCATAGCTTCCTTCACCAGATTGATCTTTGTTTATATCATCATCTTTCCTATGTGGACATCTAGTAGCAATATGACCAACCTCTTGATAATTAAAGAATGCTAAAGGTAATTTAACTCTATACCTTCCTTTACCTTTAGTAACCTTTTGGCCATAAGAGCTTCAAGTTCATCAAGCTCATCATCAGTATTACTATCACTATCATCATTCTTATTTCTACTACTAGACTTACCAATCTTTAGAGAAGACATAAAGGTAGATTCAACAAATGGTACAACACTATTGTCAAAGTTATTCAGCTCAAAGGTTGTAAGCTTACCAATCAAATTATCAAGAGTAAGGTTGTTACCAGATGTAGACCTAGTTTCATGAATTGTAGATATTCTGATTGCATAAACTGGCAATAAGGTTTTGAAAACTTTCCTTAGCACTGTCTCTTCATCAATAACACCATCAGATGCTCTAATATCATGGACTAACTCTTTTAGTCTATTTATATACTATACAATATTTTCTCCTTCCTTCATCTTCATATCATTGAATCTTCCCCTTAAGCTTTCAACTCTGGCTCTTTTGACATTCACATCACCACTATAAACTTGAGCAAGTTTATTCCACATATCTTTAGCAGTAGTGCAATTTTTAATATCTTCAAATTCAGCATCGGTACAGGCAACAACAATCTCCATCATAGTAACATTATGTCCATGCTCATCTCTTAGTTGATCAAGGGTCAAGGGACCAGTGGGTGGTGCAATGTAGCCATTCTCCATTAGTTTAAGGGCATAATGTCCAATTCCAGACACATGCAGCTTCATTCGGCTTTTCCATACTGTGAAGTTATCTTTATTTAGCTTTGGCACTTACCTCTTATACTTTTTGAGATCTTTGTGCTGAAGTCCTTAAAACTCTATTCCAAGAAACCAACGTTCTGATACCAATTGTTAGAATAACTAAGAGGGTGGGGGAATCAGTTATCCATAGTCTCAATCCTAAAATCTATATCCAAAAACTAAAATACTATTATGTATATGCTTTTACCAATTACCAGTTAATAACATATAGTTCTTACCGATCAAATCCAATATGCAACATGTAAAGTATGATAAGAAACAATCATCACAATCAACACATAACACAAGAGATTTAACGTGGAAACCCTATGAAGGGAAAAACCACCTGGGACTAGCAACCCAAAAATTGGTCACTCTTCTAAAGTGAGGTTGGTGAAGACCCAACCCTATTATAGGTTAAAAACACATTGTGAGGTGTGACTTTGTTAGAGGATTTTAGACCAACCATTATCATCCAACCAAAATTCACTATGGGGTTGACAGGATAACAAATGTACACTCTATGAATGACATTACAAGACTTTCTAGTCCACTCTGTTAAGAGATTTATCTATTTACAATGGTTAAAATGTAATAGTAGTTGATCTAATCACAACATAAATTCAATTGTAGATTATCATATCTATGTTAAGCTCATTCAAATCCTTTGATCAATATATCAATTCTGTTTCAATCAATATTTAGTAACTTACTGTCGCTCGGTAATAGCTTTTTGATGCTCAAAAATCTCTGCAGTTCAATTCTCCATAACCAGTCTGATTAAACATGCATGAAGCTTGTTCATGTGATATCTCTGCAGTCTCCTTCTTCCTATATGATTTCATCATGAAATCCTAGTCTCTTAAATAGATGAGTAAACCTTTTTAATTCTACGCATCATATTTTGCTGCTTAATCTGAACCTTTGTTGATTTTTTCGCTTAAACCTTCCTCAGTTGATGTGTCAGTAACACGTTTTATTTCAATTCCTTAGATCTTCAAATTATTTTAGCCGTCGAGCTTTGTAACAAACATTGTCTTCATCTCTGATTTCGAGGTACTTTACAGCTCATCAACTTCCATTGGCTAAACTATTCATTTAGTTCTTTTCTCCTGCTTTGTTAACAAAGAAATGTGTCAGTGAACACAAGCTCTGTTTGAACTATGCTCGGTATACACTACACTGCATTGGTGTATACTGAAATGGTTCTTTAACCAACAACACTACCTTGTGCATTTTGTGCTTATCCTTCATCATAGATGAATGCAACATAATCAAGTCAATAACACAAGGTCATAGACTCATCCATAAGTTACCCACTGTATTTTTTATCCTTATTTGTCATATCCATCTTTCTTATGTAGATATATTTCTTCTTCATCTCTTTTCTTCTTCTTTCTACAGATGTTTGGGTATAGTAACTTACAAGATAAGTACTGTCAAAACTAGTTGACATCAATGACAACATATTACTAATTTAATCATCTTAAATATCTAATTAGCAACTCAGTGATCTTAAATGGGTATGTGCAAGATCATGAGGGGCCAAACTATGCCCTTAAGTGGCAATGAAAAATCAGCAAATCAGGGTTAGTCAACTTGACGTGAAAATTTCAACTAGCTATGAACCTAATATCAAAAAGTCATAACGATAGAATCTATAGAAAATTGAATGTAGTTTCTAAACTACTAGGCCTCTTTTGAGAAAAAGTTAGTATGATTGGTGAAAAGTATAGATTTCAATGCAACAGTACAAAAATTTCAGGAAACAAATAAGAAGTAGGTGTATGTCTGACCACCTTAATCATAATCAAATGATAATATTTTATTATAAGATTTTATATATAAGTAGTAGACTCATGCCCGGATGTGATGCATATTTTTTTGTAATTTTATTCCAAAAAAATAATTAATTATAAATTTTTTGCTACAACATTTTTAGAATAAAAAAAACTCCTGTGTCTAACCACCTTAACTCATTCAAAACTTTACAAAATTCAATTTTATTTTATTTTCCTTATAGTAGACAAAGCATAGAATGTGATGCATTTTTTGGATTTCAAAAATGTTATACCATCTAAAAGTTATAGTCATTTTTCAATCAATATATAAATCAACACTTTAGATGTAGCTCAATTAGAAAATAACTAATAATTACTTACTGAATTCAAAATTTGATAGCAATTATATTGATAGAAAGCTGATAATCTCCTTAAGATACCCTTTTCATTTTATCAAATTTGGGTGAAAAAAAAGTTGTCAACTACATTGTTAAAGTTTTGAATTGACATCGCCACTTTTTGGCCCCTCATGATCTTGCACATACCCAAATCACAGATCTTCAAGTTATACAATGTATTCAAATCAATTGTAGTTCATCAAGATCTAGGACATACATTAATGTATTCCCCCATTTTTTATAGACTGTGCTCGAGTAGCACCATTCTTTTAATTGTATTAACATTGATCGATCGATATATATATATATATATATATATATATATATATATATATATATATATATATATATATATATATATATATATATATATATATATATATATATATATATATAAGCTCCAATTTTGATATCATTGTACTTGTGTGTATATTGCTTGAGATGTTTCATGTTTATGAGATATTTCCTATATGATTAAATGTATGGATTAGATACGAGATGCACATGATTCCTTTATGTATATGCAAATGAATGTGCACATGTTTTCTTTTATATATGAGTATGCAATGTGAAATGCAATGATAGATGGTAGATGAATAAATGCAATGTATGATTTGATTTATGCTTATAATGAATGCAAATGCATGTAGATGCAGAATATATGCATGTTATGAATGCAAATGGAAATGCAATGGATATGGTACAAATCATCTCATGCAGGATGTCACAATACATGATAGGTACTAACCAAAAAGAATGTTTCGAATATCGAAAGCGAGGATTAGATACTTGTGCAGCCAAGATGAACCCAGGATTGAAGATGAGAACCCTCAGCGAATGAATCCAGGAGAAGGCAATGAAGTGAAAACCAAAACAATGTCTCAATGCAAGCATAGAATGAAAATGCAAGCCTAAGCTATATGTAAACCCTAGGACTTGGTTGTTGGACCTATTTTATTATCATCATAGAGTTTTTAGTAACAGATGATCGTAGGATGCCATACAACCTTCACTGACATTATAATCATGAGAATATGAATATGAAATTAGTCTTAGATTTGTTGGAATGAAGTGTAAACATTAAGGCACAAGAAGCCAGAATGACCTGAACGCATATTCCTTTTGATTTAGCAAGTTAACACAAGCATCAAAGCACAATTGCTAGAATGACTTGAATGTTTCTTGCATACAAAAATGCCAAACATGTGAGAATTCCTCCTTTTTCTAAGTGAATGATAAGCATATCAAGGTGCTCATAGTGACCCTTACGTTCACTTCACAGGATGAGCGTTTGCAATTTCACTTATAACAGAAAGAAGTCACTCAAAAAAACACGGAGAAGAACCAACCTCACCAAAGTTTCCATATAAAAGGAGTCAAGGTACACATGGCCATCCAACATGTGATGAAGGCTCTCATAGCGGACACCCCTCTTATATAGATTCATTGGATCATTGGAACTAAACCAGAAAACAAAAAGTAAAGGAAAGATCATGCCCCCAGTCTTCACTTCTCTTGGTCAAGAGAGACATCTTAGAGTTACTTGACGAGGAATGATAAAGCGAAAAGAAAAACACACAAAAGAAAAGCTCAGCATGCTTGAGAGAGTTACAAATCTAGGTTTTAGTTTTAGTTTCAACGGATTGATGTCGGATCAAAAGTATATAGCGCGAGAAGTCTCAAGAGGATGGTGACAGTAGGCGGACACATTAAGAACCACTGGTGACTGACACAAGAGACAATCTCAAGGAGAAATCAGAGTACGAACAAAGTATCAGTAGGTAGACATGGTGAGAACCATTGGTGACTGATACAAGAGATCTTAAAAGAGAGATATCTGAGAACAAATGTAACATCAGTAGGTAGACATAGTGAGAACCACTGGTGACTGATGTACGAGGGATCCTCGAGAAGAGAGATCCAAGCGATAGCTAGGTATTAGCAGGCAGATAGAGTGAGAACCACTAGTGAGTGATACATGAGAGATCCTCAAGGAGAGAAATCTCAAAAGTACCTAGGCATCAGTAGGCAGACATACTGAGAACAACTAGTGACTGATGCAAGGAAAATCCTCTGAAAATGATAGGACAATGTCCCCTAGACTAGGAAGGTGCCCCCAAGTGTGACTAGTTTCAATCCATGTAGAGTTGAGCATAATCTCAAATATAGCTGAGAGTGAATGCACGAGCTAGAAAACTAAAGAAGGAAATGAACTAAAGTAGGAAACAAACTAAAGAAGAAAAGGTGGGAAAGAAAACTAAAGCAAGGAGCAATTGTACAAAGCCAAGTAGTGTTGCAATAGGTATAGCATTAGGGAAGAAGAGGTGCATGTTTACCAGGTTTTCACCATCTTGGAAAATATTCTATTTTTGCTACCATGACACCTATTTGCCAAGTTTCCATCAATGGCACATTTTTTCTTTTTCAATTTTTTTGTACTTTTCTCTTTTTTGAATTTTTTGTATTTTTGAATTTTCACTTTTTTTTGTATTTTTGAATTTTTGAATTTTTTTTTATTATTATCAAGATGCCTTTTTACCAAGTTTTCACCAAGATAATAGATACATCAAAGCGCATGTTTACCAGGTTTTCACTAAGATGATCATTTTTTCAGGACATTTTACAATTTTTTAAGATTTTTCATAATAAAGTATGTACATGAGGACCCAAAAAATATCTCAGCTATAGAATCTTTTCAGGTGCAGAGAATTGATTGACTCTTTGAGTTGTTCTCCTTTAGTAGTAGAGAGTTGGTAAGCACCAAACCCAAATGTTGCAGTGATAATGTATAGACTGAGTGATTTTGGTTCAAACTTTAGCTTCTGGATCCGCTGCTATTAATTCTTGGGGTTCTCTCTTAGGACGAGATCACCCATTTGGAATTCCCTTGGTCTTACTTTTTTATTGTAGCTCTTAGACATTCTTTTCTAGTATTCCCTTAGATGATCAAATGCCACTTGCCAATGTTCATCCAGTAACTCTAGCTCTTGTAGTAAGATATTCTAATGTCTTGATTAGTAATGAGGTTCTTCAGAGAGTCTCGCAATGTAGGAATCCCGACCTCAATAGGAAACACAACATCCACATCATAGACTAAGGAAAAGGGCATGGCCCCTATTGGAGTTTGAATTCTTGTTGTGTAGGCCCATAAAGCCAGATTAATCTAGAGGTGCCAATCTCTACCAGATTTGTGAATTGTTCTGTGCAGGATCTTGACGATTGTCTTGTTGGAAGCTTATACCTATCCATTACCCTGGGGATAATAGATCGAGGACCAATGTTGGATGATTCTAAACTTAGTACATAATTCCTTTAGATCTTTGTTCTTGAACTGCCCCCCATTTTCAATGATTATTGAGGAGGGTACACCATATCTACAGATGATGTAATTTAGTATGAACCTTGCTACAGACTTGCCATTAGCTATGGTTAGAGGAACTGCCTCAACCCACTTAGTAAAATAGTCTATAGCTGTTATAATGAACTTGTACCCTCTTGAGGAAGAAGGATGGATCTCACCCACCAATTCAAAGGCCCATTGCTGAAATGACCAGAAATTGATGAAGGGAATAAGCTCCTTAGTGGGAGTATGTATCAAATTTCTATGAAGCTGACATTGTTTACAAGACTTTGCATACTATATAGCATCCTTTTCCATATCCAGCCAGTAGTAACCAGCTCTAATAATTTTATGAGCTAATGTCAGACCACTCTAATGAGAACCACAAATGCCTTCATGCACCTCAACTAACGTACGTTTGGACTCATCAGGTTCTAGACACCTAAGGAGGGTACCATCTAGACCTTGCCTATACAAGTCATTAGCTATAATGACATGTTGTGAAGCATTGTAGATTAGGTGACATTTTTCATTCCGAGTATAAGTGTTTGGAATAATTTGGTCCCAAAGATAGGAGTAGATATGATGGTAGTGAGATGAATCATGTCCAATGACTGAACAAATCATCTTGGATTCAGGGATATTGTAGGCTGGGTAACATAATGTCTCCACAGGAATTCATGTTTGAAGTCATTTTCTAGCATCTGTAGCATGGAGGCAAGGGTAGCCATGGCATCAAATACTTTATTAAATCTGCCCTTCGAATCTGCTGGAAGGTAATATGTGCAAATTAATTTTTCAGATTATCAACCATTCATTTATAAGGCACCAGCTTTTGATCCTTGGTTTGATATGTGTCATTGACTTGATTGATAACCAATTTTGAGTCCCCAAAGACCTTAAGTTCATCCACACACCATTCAATGGCTATCTTCATGCCATTGATTAAAGCTTCATATTCAGTGATGTTATTTGTGCAAGGGAACAACATTTTTTAAGCTTTAGGTAAAGAATATCTTTGTGGTGTCACAAATAGTATTCCGGCACCTGACCCTTGTTGGGTGAAAGATCCATCAAAGAACATATTACATGTTTGATGTGTAAGAAGAATTATAGATTCATCTAGAAACTCAATTTTCAATGGTTGATGATCCTTGAGAGGAGCTTTTGCCAATTGATCCGCAATTGCTTATCCTTTGATAGCCTTTCTCTCTACATCCTCAATGTCAAACTCATTGAGTATCATGACCCATTTCGCCAGTCTACCTATGAGGGAAGCTTTGCTAAGTAAGTACTTTAATGGATCAATTTTAGCAATGAGTCTTGTAGTGTGAGCAAGCATATAGTGACATAATTTCTGTTAAGAAAACACCACTACTAGACAAGCTTTTTCAATGACTGAATAGTTCATCTCATAAGAAACCAGAGTTATGTTGATGTAATAAATGGCTCTTTCCTTATTATTTTGGTTTTCTTGAGCTAATAGAGCACCCAGAGATGTGTTTGTAGCTGAAATATAAAGGATGAGTGGATTCCCATGAATATGAGTCATCAAGATTGGTGTATTTGCAAGATATTGTTTTATTTGACTGAGCCCTTTGTCACATTCTTCATTCCACTCATAAGTCACACCTTTGTGTAGAGTTTTGGTGAATGGTTGCGACTTATCGGCTAGTTGTGCAATGAAGTGCCAAAAAGATTGAAGTCTACCTTGAAGTCCTCTCATCTAACTGATGTTCTTTGGTGGAGGCATCTCCATGATAGCTTGAACTTTCTCATAATCTACCTCTATGCCTTTAGCAGATATGATGTAACCCAACAGTTTTCCAAAAGTAACACCAAATGTACACTTTTTTGGATTGAGCCTTAGACTAAATTGTTCCATTAAATCTAGTGTAGGACCTAGATCTGCAAGATGTGTCTTCCGCTGCATGCTTTTAGCCAAAGTTTCACCTACATAATCTTCCATTGTTTTGTGCATCATGTCATGAAAAATAGTAGTGATAGCTCTTTGATATGTGGCTCTGACATTTTTCAATCTGAAGGGCATGACATTCCAATAGAAATTTCCCCAAGCACATGTGAAGGCAATCTTTTCTTGGTCTTCTAGAGTGATCTTTATCTAATTATAACCAGAGAAACCATCAATTAGAGAATACATTTCATAGCTTGTCATCATATCCATAATGATGTCGATATTGGGTAATGGAAAGTCATCTTTAGGACATGATTTATTTAGGTCCCTAAAGTCTTTGCAAACTCGAATGGATTTATCATGCTTAGTAACTAGAACAATATTGGAAATCCATTCTACATAGTCAATAGCTTTGATGAAACTAGCTTTGAGAAGTTTTTCTAATCCAACTTTGACTAAAAGTGCCACATGTGGATGCATCTTTTGAAGCTTCTATTTGACAGGCTTAACACCTAGTGCAATAGACAGATGATGCATGATTAGATTGGGATCCAATCCAGGCATATCTGAGTAAGTCCATGCAAAATTGATTTTCTTGCTTTGAAAGAAATTGATGAACTCTTCTTTCTCTTCTGCAGATAGTGACTATGCCAAACGAATAATCTAAGGTGCAGCTTCTGTACCCAAGTTCACTAGTTGGGTTGGCTTAATCAGCACTGATGATCTTTCTTGAAAATGACTAGGAAATGTATCAAGTATCTCATCCATGGGCGCATCAGAGAGATTTTCACCCTCGGATATGTCTTTTATTTTTACTTTTTTCGGCTCTGACAATGCCACAATGTGGTTTTCACCATCAAAGCACCTATTCTTTTTTCTTTTAATTTTATGACTAAGATACTTGATATCAGCTTCAGTCATGTTGATATTGTCTTCACTGGTGTAGTCATTCTGGAACATAAGGACTTCGCTAGATGGAGAGGGAGAGTTCTAGTTGATGAGTTTAGGATTTTGGAGTGAAAGAGTAGTGGTGGGTTCAAATGCGTTCATAGTATAGCCATTGAAAGCATGGATAAGTCAAGACCTAGAGAAATATCATCCAGAGGTGTGTTTGATTCCTCTTGAGTCCTCACAATGGAAGTAAAGGGGATTTTAGCATTAGTGGAATCACACTCGGCCTTCCTAAAACTAGACCCTTCACCTACTTTGAAAAGGTTTTCATACACATGAAAAACATCTATATCTTTATCAAAAGTCACATTTGACAGAGAATCAAACTCATACTCATGTGAATCAGTGATGCTTGACATGGGAATTCCATCAACACTTGTTGTACCATCTGATTCATTTTCATATCTTGTAGCATTGATGGTTTTCTGAAGTTGATCTTGTTCAAACCACTTTTGGAAGGATAGCGGTATGTACCGTTCACCTTGAAAATTGGGATTGGCCATTTGCATTTCTCTCCATTGGTCATATGTGAGCTGATGCACTAAAGCGGTGTCATTAGAGTCATTATTAGTCTCTACTAGATGGATAGGTATAATAGGATCATCTGGTTCTTCGAAGAATGTGGCAAGATCCAGAGAAATGGGATAGAGAAAGATATCCTCCTCAGAGCTATCCTCTGGATTCACAACTGTGGTATTGTCTTTAGATTCTACCTGGAATTCTGGTTCTGGTTCTAGTACAAACTTGTTAATCCCTAGATGAAATGGGATTTTCTTGAAGCCTAGACCCATGGTGTCCTCAGTGCAATGACCTCTAGCTTCAATTGGTTCAAGCAAACCATTATAATTCACCCCTATAGGTCCACTCCATTTGTAACCAAAGCACTACATGATTTTGAAGGCTTCATTGTATGGTTCTTGTTCTAAGTCACAAGCATGAGTGATTTGTTCAGATGTATCCTTCCCTTTGTAAAGCCAAGATGTAATATCTCTTTCCTCATCGTCATCTTCTAATGGCGTTGTGGCCCATACAAAGGCACCATCATAGACTATCTAAGAAGAACTGGTAGAGGGTTTGTTGTTCTTAGAGGGTCTCCTGTAGGAACATGGAGATGGAGGCAAAGATGCTAATGATAACAAAGGTTCCATCTAATACCCTCCCATGCCTGTATCCTTAAGCTTCAAAGTCTATTCCATTTCTTTGATTTTGGCATCATAGAATTTAGTGGACTCTCTATTAGTTGGGACTAGACTATCTACAAATTCTGTGAGTGTGTTGTAAGAATAGTTAGTATTGAAAGGTACTATCATTTCTACTCCATGGAATAGGAACTTGATACATTGGTGATATGTGGACAAAACCACCTACATTTTTTGGATCCATGGTCTACCCAAAAGTATGTTGTATGCCAGAGGAATATCTAGAACTTGACAAATGACATCTCTTACAACAGGTCCAACTTGGATTGGCAGCACAACTAGACCTTTGGATTTGTGTTCCTCTTCATGATATGCCTTAATGGTGATTTTCTTGCAAGAATCTATGCAATCTTCATCGTAGCCTAATTGGGTGAGCATCTTAGCAGAGAAAATATTGAGGCCAACACCATTGTCAATGAGGACGCGGTAGATGCACTTTGGACCTATTATGACTTCTATATGCAAAGGAGCATTGTGTGGATGGCTTAGTGAGTGGTCATCTTCTTCAGAAAAGGACAAATAATGCAGTGAGGTTAGGTGACTCACCATGGATTGAAACCAATCAAGATCCAAATCATTTGGGACATTCACCTCGGTGAGGGCTTTATCCAGAATCTTCCTATGAGAAGGCAAGATCTTCAACAGCTCGAAGATAGTGATCTAAGCATTGGTACATTGTAGCTGGTCTAGAATGCTATAATTAGCCATGCTAGGTGTAAGGACCAATTTCAAGTTCTTGTTGGTAGGACCAACAATAGCTTTATTCATATTTTTCTTCAGAGTAGATGTAGAAGGGTCAGGACCCTTAATGGTGATTTTCACACAAGAGCGAGTAACAATGTTTGTACAATCCTGAGATGATTTAGGTTTGGAAGAATGAGACCCAGGGCTTCACAAGAAAAATGGAGTCTTAGGCTTAGGGGCATCCTCACTCCTCTTGATAGTAATCACATTACAATACAACCTCAATGGGCTCAACCATGTTGATGACATTGTCATTGGTAGTGTATGTGTAGTTAACCTTGACATTGGTATTCTTAGTCTTGGAAGATTCACCCTTCTCGTGAGGAGGAAAGGGATCTTTAAATGCCTAATGATCTAAATTCTTGTTATGGTTGTCCACAACAATGTCACCATTTTCAATCAAATCTTGGACCTTATGGCGTAGCTGGAGACAAGTAGAAGTTTTATGACCCTTGTTTTGGTGATAATTATAGTACACGTTGTCATTCCACCAATGAGGTAACGGTTGTAGATCATAGAGACATTTTTCCAAAGGAGCGAGTATCTGGTTTTGCACGAGAGTCTTATAAACCACATCAAGCGATTCTCCTAAGGACGTGAAATTGCGTTTGGGTCAAGAGGCCCAAGGTTTTTTTCTAGCAAATCTTGAAGATGTTTGAGTGTATGTTGGAGCCTTCTTAGTGGCTTTGACCGCTTGTATACTAGAGGTGATATTGAAAATAGATTTTGATGGCTTCAGGGTCACATTGTCAACCACTCCATCATTCACAACATCTCTATTCTTGTTGACAAACTTCCCTTTATCTTTGTTTGAGGAGGAAGACCCTTGTTTGTTATCCTTATTCACAGTCAACTCTCCTTTCTTAACCGTGAATGCTTCTATCCTCATAGCTTGTTTAACCATACTATCAAAACTTAGGGGACCTTGCAACTGTACTTGATATCCAAAATCGTGGACAAGATTATCTAAGAATATATCAAGCTTTTTGAACTTAGGTAACTTATGAGGATATTTTGTGCAAAGTTGTCTCCATCTTTGAAGAAATGATAAGAAAGGCTCCCCTTGTCACTATTTCAGATTACAAAGATCTTAGATATTGACTGGATTCTGAATATTGAGGGAATAATGCTGGATAAATAGATTAGCAATCTTGTCAAAATATTTGATACCAATGGGTAACTGATAAAACCACTCCATAGCTAACACACCTAAACTATGAGGAAAGAGGTGCATAAGATAAGTCTGATCATGTATAAATTCCATAGATAGAGAGCCAAACTCCCTCAAGTGATCCCGGGGATCAGTAGTTCCCAAGTATTTATCATATTTAGGCACCTCTACACCTTTGGGAAAAGGTGGCATGTGAAGACTCTTATCGAAGGAGAAAGGACATATGCTTTCTATTATGAACTATTGTACGAGTTTATCCTTATCCTTCACAAGTTGGCTAATTTGATCTTGCATGTCTTGAATCATCTTTTGCAGCTTGGTGGTCTCAGTCTCTTCTTCTTTGGCCACAGGTGTCTCGACTTGGTAGTCTTGGGGTAATTTAGCCCCTTGTTTAGCCAATTCTAGAAAATATTTCTCCTTTTCCACTTAAAAGAGGATTTCCATCATTTTGATAAGACTCTTGTTGGCTTTTGCAACATCTATGTCATTTTGAGTTATTGTCTCATCATCATTACCAAGAATCTCATAAATGCTTGGGACTTGATCTTGGTCATTATGGTTTTCATTTTGGTCATGTGGAGGAGGGCGATAGTGATATGGTTGCTAGTCGCCTTGAGATTTGTTTTGAGATTGGTGTTGATTCTGATCATTCTGGGATTGATCATAACATTGATCATTTCGAGAGTGACTAGGACAATGGTTGTTTTGATATTTCCCATGAGTTTTTTTGTATTTGCCCTGTTGGAAGTCGAATGGGCCTCCCATCTTGTCAATGTGGGATTTTGCAGTGTGCACAAATTCAGCATGAGTGGCGATAAATTCAATATGATTAGTAGGTTCAAAGGGTTGATTGAATCGATATTGTCAATAGGATTGACCCAAGAAAGTGGCCTTTCAAAGTTTTGTTGATCTTGGAATAGTGGGTTATGTTGTTTTCAAAACAATAATTTAGGTTGTCTTTGAAACAAGGGATTAAAACACTGCTGGAACACCGTTTTCATGAAAATAGGATCGAAAGGGTCGATAGGTTTAGAAGTATCAATAGGATCAATTCTAGAAAGTGACCCTTCAGAGTCTTACTGGTATTCCCATAATGGGTTAAGATTTTTTGGAAACAATAAGTTGTAACACTCTTCGAACACTAGATTCTGATTCAGACTGAGGTTTAAATGGAATGAACATTTGACACTAGGTCAACTGATATGAGATGAAGATTGAGATGAACTTTATCTTAATATTTTTGGCGAGGAGGAACGTGAGGATCCCTCTTGACACTCAGGTTGGATAATAGGTTCGGAATGACCTCTTCCTTGATTACGAGATCTACCTCTACCTTGTCTGATACCACAAATGGGGAATGTGTTGCCGCTTCTAATCGTAACAGGCATAGACAAAAATGTAACGAGAGAGGACTTAGGATTATGCTCAAATTCTATCTCCAGTAATAGCAAAAAGGAGAATAAGGCTAGAACAGCCAAGATGTGAAACGCACCCGACATGAATCGTCAAGAGTGTGGCTAGAACAGCTGAGATGTGACTATCACGTCGCAACATACAAAAACATAATAAGATAGGACAAATAATAGGGAGACAATATGATTTTAAGTAGTAATCGGTTGGTTTGTAGCTTAAACACTCAGTTTTAGATAGTGGACAATAGGAGAACATGCAGACAGACCCCAAAAATGAATTAGATCAGGCAAAAATTTGACTAGTCAATGGGAAATAGCTCACAGTTTTCAAAATCAGGGTACAAGCTCATGTGAAAAAATGAAATCTCACATGAAGAAACACCAAACTACACATGCAAAAATGAAATCTTGCGTGAGGAAATGCACAGGTTCTAAAATCTTGCGTGGGAATAGACCAAAGTTTGACAAATCAATAGAGTTTTTGAGATAAAAATCAGATTTCGAGACACAGCATAGGCTATTCTCAAATAGAATTTCTAGTTCTCAGATAGTTTAAGGATAGTTTGAATCAGCAATCTCAGTTTGAATGTTGCAAGAAATTATTTACAAGCATGAAGTTTTAGATCAAGCAATAGTGACACAAAAAGTAGTCGCAAACAGTTCTACCAAGGACAAAGTAGCTTGGAAGAATCATGGGAGTCTTTATTTAATCATGATGGATAGTTTAAGACTTGAAACAATCACTTAGTTATCCCTACAAATAAAATGGTAGAGAAGACAAAATCCATGCCTCACAACTTATGTGCATGCGTTCACCTCACACAACCGTGTCACCCCCTAGAGGGTGCCCATGTTTTTGGTGTTTCTAAGAACTCAATAATATATGTTCAAAGGTTACCCTCGAAGTAGGGGCTAGTGTTATATATCACCTTCAAACGTCCAGGTGCATGCCAATGGTGAGAATCTAGGGGAGAGATTCTTCCCCCTCCCTGTGCAAAGATTATGTCTCCTTTTAGAGGTGATTTGGGTAGGAAACTAACTAACAAAGTGTTTAGTGGGCTTCCGTTCACACTAACCTTTGATGTCCTTGATATAGGGTTGAGGCCTCACAGCCACACCAACATCTGAAAGTCATACACCCCTGCAAGTAGGGCTAGGAGCGGCACTGTCTAGTACAACAAATAGGGCTTTCTCAAGATGATAGTCAAAATCAAGAGAAAGAAATTAACATGGCTTTGGAGTCTTTAGACTCAACAAATCTTTCTTTATTATAGTGAGGTGGAATCACTGGCAATAGGTGTGTACTCACTTGGGTTGTTCTCGAAGGTTCAACTTCTGGTAGGCCCTCTAAAGGTGACATGAACTTTGGCTTGGATCCAAGGGTCGGATTTTTTGATTCTCTCAAAGAGAGAAGAGCATACTTCTCTACCTCTTCACCTTACCCAAACACACAAGACATATTCATCATCGAGATAAATCCTCCTTAACCAATCCACAAGCTTTTGGGTTTCTGGTTCTCTCAAAGAGAGAAGAGCATAAACCCCTAACAAGTAGACATGCTAAAGATTTGCTACCTTTCCTTGCTTCTACAGGTATCTATCATGCTAGCAAAATATGGGTCTCAAATTCATCCATGGACATCACTTTCATGTAATGAAGAGCCTATTACCCTATCCTGCTATCAAGACCCTTAAGAAATTTTAATAAGGCCCTAGTTATACTATTTGTGTAAAAATAGTAAACAAGAACAACATTTTAAAATAGTGTTCGACAACCGTCCTGCAAGAAAACCATTAGCAAGTTTTGTGTCTTCATCAAGCATCCTACAGCCCACTATTATGCTGTCAGAAAAAACAAAGATATAAAAATAGCAGCATGTAATAAATGTTAGAAAAAAAGTCCAAGAAATTTTGTTGAAACTAAAAATTTTAAAACATTGATGGTCTCGCGCGAGGAAGTACACCACTACAAGCGAGAAAGTGTAGGTTCCTGTGCGAGATTGTGTTTTATCACACAATAAAATGCTAATGAAAGCAAAACTTCACACAGCACACTCAGAAAACTTGTGCGAGATTCCATACACAGTGAAGTATGGACGTACGACAGAGTGCAGAATTTTCAAAAAAGTTCATAATAAATGTGGCCAAAAATTAATTTTCTTCCCCAAGGTGGGCACCAAAATGTTTATGTCTGAATGTTGACCTCTAATTTAGCCATAGACATGACATAGTCATTTCTCAATGAACGAAGTGCAACAATGAATATGAATTATTCACTTCGCAATATCGATTGAATCAACCTGTCAACTCCTATTTAGGTGGGGTGTTTGAATTACTCTTAGATTCGAGAGCCCAACAACCATAGACCAATCACTAAAATGGAGGATTTTCAAAGCTAAGCATGAATGCAATTGAATTTAAGCTATAAATGAGAATGCAAATTAAGCTATGAACTTGAAAGAAATATGAGAATGCAGATTTAATCTAAAGCTTGAAAACTGCAATGAGAATTAAACTAAGAACTTGATAAGAAAACAATATTAAATATGAGAATGCAATTATACTAGAAATGGAATTTATTCTAAATATGCAATGAAAAGCTTGA
Organism: Chamaecyparis obtusa; assembly: GCA_027943335.1. Taxonomy (NCBI): domain Eukaryota; kingdom Viridiplantae; phylum Streptophyta; class Pinopsida; order Cupressales; family Cupressaceae; genus Chamaecyparis; species Chamaecyparis obtusa. The sequence continues at coordinate 106,650 of BSBK01005667.1, forward strand.
AAGCATGAGAAAATTGAGACAACAAATCGCTATAGTCTTGGTACTCTAAAATTGCCTCCTCAAATGAGGAAAAAGAGGTTCATAATATAGAAGAGCTCGGGTGAAGGATGAAGAGTTTCTTGGAAAGAAATGGTTGAATCTTCATCTCCATGGAGGAAGGTGATACAAATTGGAGGAATTATTTAATAAATTAAATGAAATATTGCCACATGGGTGGCTTTTCACATTATTTGAATTAATAAATCCAAATGGGAGTATTTCATTTAGAGAATTAAATAACATTTAATTCCTTTGATGTGTATTAGCTAACGGGGGTGGAATTAATTTAATTAAAAGAACTATGACTTTATAATTAATTTAATTAATCATAGGGATTATTTAGCCAATAAATGTCAAATATTTAGGAATTAAATATAGTGTATGATTAATGCAAATTTTGGGTTTTTTGCATTTGATACCAAGTCAAATAAATTCAATTAGGAGATAGAATTGCCTAGTACAATAGGACTTCGATGATGTAGAAATTTGAAGAAATACACCAAAATTGATTAGAATTGCAAGGTGCCAATTTTGGGGTATTACAAGTAGAACATCCTTGCATTATTGAATTGTGAGGTGTAATTGTCTGACCATATTAAGTGTTGGTTGTACCTTATACCTCTTTCCCTTAAACTCTCATAGAAACCTTTAAAGCATCCTTTCACAAACTCTGAGGAATGTGTACGATCATCACTAATATAGAAGTGATACTCTCTTATAACCTTTTTGTCCTCCTCTATGCTATCATTTGCATGCATGAATACTATGTGTACAAAAAATTGTAACTTATGTAGAGTGATAATACATAGTTTGTACTTCATTTTGAGGTTTTAGTGTATAATTCTCTACAAAATCAATGATGGAGACAATAGGACAAAGTGGGAAAGTGTCCTTACACAACTTGAATTGCTCATCTAACCACCTAGCTCTATGTGTGTGACCTATGTACTCATAAACTAGTTTGTCTTGAAACATCTTCATAAAATAAACTACACATATATCCCTTTTCACTAACACACACCTCTTTAATTTTTTTCTATCTTTAACACCATATGTGACTGACTTCTATTTTAAAAAAGAAACTAGTTCTTACCCAATTTCATGTGTGTTATCGAGATGTAAGAATCTATACAATTTTTGCAAACCACCACATGTAGGACAAAATCCTTTCAAGCACATCATCTTATAGTTAATGCACTCATCATCTCATTTATAGAGTACACTTTAAATGAAGTCTATCGGTGACTTAGGAGGTGCTTGTAGACCTCATTCCTGCAAAACATTATTAGCATGCAAAGTACCACATATATAGTGATAAATCTCATAATGCATAGAAAACTCAATATGAACCCTGCAAAAACATGTAGTATGTGCATGATTAATCTTAATAACATAAAATGGTTTTGTCATCTCAAAAAATCTTTGACTAATTTTAATCTGAGGAAATCTTTGAATTTAAACCTTTCATAAAATTGTGTTTGTGTCATATCTAAATAGTGTTTCGGATGTGGCTCACGATTTCTAATTCCAATTCACCTTCTAACAACATCTCTTTGGTTGGGTGAAACCCTTGTGTTTTCATGCCAATATTTGTCGATTAATGTTCTTAGTGCATCAAAAACAACCTTGTCCTTGCGTGGGAGTCTACCTGAGAATGCCCAAAGAGAATTATTGTTAGGATCCTCAATTTTCTCTCACCTATCTAAAGCATGGTGTAACGTGGTTCTACTTATCCTTAATGACTTGCTTGTTTTTCTTATTAAATGAGATTTTTTTATTTCCTTTCCCATTATGGTTGATGTAAGGACACGACGAGTAACATTAGCATCTTTAGAGCGTGATTTCAAACCAATGGATTGGTATGCATAAAAAATATTTCTCACAATGGTTCTTTCACTATTATTTTTAGATGTTCTTATCCCCAAAATTTTCATTGAATCTCTAAATTTTAGATTTTTAATCATTTCAACAACTAATAGGCATCTTCCACTTTGATTTAAGTTTTCAAAATAGTTATTCCAAATTCTTATAACCATTCTTCTACATGAAATTTTATCATGCATTGGCCTCAAAATATTTTCATCAATGTCTATTAAAAACTTTGGTTTTCTACGAATTATTCTAGGTGTTAAGATTGGTGCATTATGTGCATTAATCATATAAAATTCAAATGGTAAATCTTCTTCAATTTCATTAACATGTGCATTCATTACATTATTTTCAAATGGTCTATGTTCATCGCATTCATTAGGTGGATTCATCTCATACATTTGAATTGGTTTATGTTAATCATTTTGATTTGGTGCATTTATCATATCAATTTCAATTGTTGAATGTTCATCATTTTCATTAGGTGCATTAGATGACGTAACTTCACGTAATCTCCTCATACACTCCCTTTGTCTTTCCTTTGCTGCCTCTCATTGTTCAATTGTTCCTCTCTTGTTCTTTCCCATTGTTGATATTGATTTTGCTACACGTAACATCATGAGGAAAATCCACAATCAAATAGAATAAAAATAACAAATGAGCATCATTTTATTCTAATCTAAAGTAACCATGATAAAATAATTTCATAAAGAATCTAAAAAACAAGACAAATCAATCATTTCAAAGAAACATTAACAATAAAAGAAACAAAACTTGAGTGTTACTCTCCCAGAAAATTATGTGCAACAACAGTGGGGTCTTCAAAGAACTTGCACTACCTGCTTTTAGGCTATTGGAACTCATATATAAAGATTTCATCATAACCCGTACAGGTTATGTAAAGTAATGAAAACATTCACAATATTCCATAACCCGTACAGGCTATGTAAACTTATGACAACGTTCACAATTTCTCATAACTCGTATGGGTTATATAAAGAGAGAGAGAGAGAGAGAGAGAGAGAGAGAGAGAGAGAGAGAGAGAGAGAGAGAGAGAGAGAGAGAGAGAGAGAGAGAGAGATGCATGTATACAAATTCTAAGTTCATCAAACCAAACGACCCCTTTGACGAGTTATCAAATTCTGATGTTACATCTTCCCCTTAATTTGATTTCTGTTTTGTGAAGGTTTTATGTGGGATTCTTGTTTACATCCTTGGGTCATCATTTAAATAAGGAATGTTATCATATTAATTTTTTTAATCTTCGAACTCTAATTATTTGATGTAATTCCTGTCAATTAAAAGTGATTAGAGAGTATTGCTTTTTAAACATAATTATAATACTTAGCCATTTCTTTCTTTGGGCTTAGTAAGTTAAAGTTGTAATCAAATAATTAGAAATATTTGAGAGCTCTAAGATTAGTTAAGATCTTAAAAATCTCTATAAAAGTTCATTCTAATAATGCAAAGTTTGGTGGCTTTTCACAAATAAGGAGTATTATCCTTTCTACTGTATCATATCATAAATTGTTTTTCTAAAGATAATTTTTTTTCATAAAAGGACTAACTACTGATCGTAGACAAAGCTGAAGATACAGTAATTGCAAGTATTCGATATTTTGGAAGGTTTCAACGAAGATCTTTGCTTTGGAATACGAAGATGTATTATAGATTTTAAATAGTGTTAAAAAGTATCATCAGAGCTAGTTTATACCAATTATTATTGAGTTGGATTATTGAACATTTGGCCTTCGGGCCTTTTACCTATCAAAAAAAAATGATAAATTAAGATTAATATACAACTACAACAATGCCATATATAATTCGAAATAGTTCAAAATTGAAGTTAATACATAATTAATAGTAGAAAGCGAGCAACCCAAATCTAAATTTCACATATAAAATTTAAAGTGTAAAAATCAATTTTATACTCCAAAATTCAACTAGATTCAATTCCAGACTATACTTTCAAATTAAATGAACATTGACACGAGACTTTTAACTCTTAAAATAAATAAAGACATTATCAATAGATTTTGAGAATATACCAACTATATATAAAACATCGTACAATTTTCAATACATAAAACACAATTCTATGAAAGAAAATGCAGAAAATGCAATTTTTATCCATGAAAATTTCAGAAAAGCCTTGTTTGAAAAATTTAGCTTGATGACAGAAACATATGAATGCTCGTTGACTGTGGTACTCCTCTTAACCACAAATCACATGCCAATATATGTCCACCATAATTATGATGGAGAATTTGTAGGAGAATAATACAATGTCGTTTCCACATACGATAAAGACGGAGTTGACAGACTAAGCAAATTTTCAAGCGGAATGACTAAACTTCAATTACAAACCAAAACAAGCAATGCCTAAAATTTCTCATAGGTTTTTAGGTGCTTTAAATTTAGTCAAATTTTTAATGGCCCTTGATGGAAAAGGTACAATGTATCTTACATTTAAGATATCCTTGATGGTGTCTTGACATAAGAAATTATAAAGAAATATAGAATTCTATAAACAATTGAGTGTAATCATGTTCCTTATATTTTTATGAAATGATAATCAATTGGTAAATGAAGAGACTGATATCAATATATTGATATATCTTGGTAGCTAAAATAATGTTTTAAAATTAATAATATTAGATTTCTATAGTTTATTACATTGATTTTTATTAATTATTGTCATTTTTAAATTTGATTGTATAAGTTTTTATCTCAATATTTAATCATAAAAATATTATAAAAAAATTTAAAAACTATTTTAAAAATTAGAAACAAATTGACAATTCACCAAAACAAACCACACATCTATAAGACTGTGCAAGAATCATTGAAACCTGACGAAATCTTATGGAATTGGAAAAACTAGAACAAATTAGATTAGTGATGCACAACCTGGGATCAGTTTATGGCCATATGGATGCAAGCCAAAAGTATAGTTGATATTGAGCAGGATACAATTGGAAAGAAACACAAACATTGAAAGCCAATGTTTGAAATTCTATTAATAAAAAGGATGTTGTATTGTGCAAGCAATAAAATTGTGTTGTATTTGTTTCAGGTGAGAAGAGTAAACAAGCCGTTTCTGCTTTTAGTTACAGAGCCATTATATGTGGGGTAGTGCAACGAGCTGTAAAATGTGAGTAATAATTAATTAACTAAGAGATGCTTCCATGTGCTCTTTTATTCCACGTTTTTATCATAATCTATTCTTTTATACCTACCAACCCACTCATTTCTTCCTTGCTTTCAAAGTTATTTCCTTTTCATAACCGCCATGACAGATGATCTGACGAATACACCCAATTCTTGTTTGCCAGTCAGATCTCCTGCATGAATATGTCCAGGAAAAATGTTTATTTGATTATATCTCCTCCTTGTCCCTATAGACAACATTTTCAGCAATCCTCTGCACTACTTGATTTTCATTAAAGGTTAGTACTCTGATCTTACAAGAAAACATCGTTTCTTTTTTCTTTTTCTTTCCTTAATTTGATTTTGCAAACTAATCATTTTTAATCTTTTTAGTTTTCTAAAATCAGAAATGTGATCTAAAATGTTAATCTTTTTAGTTTTCTAAAATCAGAAATGTGATCTAAAATGTTGATGCTAAAAAGTCTCATCCAATTAAATCTAAAAACTGTAGCAATATTGTTTTCTTATGAGATCATCTGGGCTCTCCTGTATATCTTTATAGCGGAGACTTTCTATAATTCTCTGCAATTTTTCTATTTATTTGCTATTGTAGAAGTTGGGTTGGGGAAGCTTTTCTTCTGAAAATTATCATTTTCGATCCCATAAGAAACATCCTTTCCTTCTCTATTTCATTTTACTTAATTTGGATTTGCAATAGATTATTTTTTATCTTTTTGAATTCTGGATCACATTAATGCTAAAAACTCTCACACGATCGAAATAAAAAATAGCAGTAACAGTGTCATAAGAATATTTTCTTATGAAGTCATCTTAACCCTCCTCTTTGTTCTTATTGAAAATATCTTCATTAATTCTTTGCAATTCTGGAATCTATTTGTTATTATAAAACTCATCCTTTCTATTAAGATTATTATTGTTGATCTCATAGGAAACATTGTCTTCTTCCTTGATTTCTTTTTAATTGGTCTGAGTCTTCAACTAACTATTTTTCATCTTTGTGATCTTTCTAACATCTTATGATGAATCAGAAAATGTGATCCAACAACCAAATCTACTATAGCACCTTTGTTAGTCTATCTTGTAAGATAGATTTAGGGTTTTTGAAACCATGAATCCAAGGGGAGATTTGAGCTTCAGAGAGCTATATATGAAACGCCTTGTTAGGGCTCTGAATGCCCTCAAAAAGCCCACCACAAGCAATGCAGGAAGAGAAGAACGAATTGTAGGCTCGAGTAGCAACATAAAGCTGGCAGCAGATGTAACACTTGCACTCACTGCAAATCGTCCAGAATGGAGCCGAGCTCTCCTCAACAGAATTTCCAGCAATGAGAAAAATAGACCCGCTCTTAGGAAAATTCTGGGTTCGAAGAAATTCCAAGCAGTAATGGAAAAAAATATCGGATGGAAATCTAGGTTCAAATTGCATTCCAAGCGTAAAAGTTTGCATATACACAAGAGCAAGACATCTCATGTGTCAAGGGTTTGTCATGTTTTATCATTTTACAGATCTTTCCGATCTAAGAGACTCGATCTTGCAACCTCATCTGAGGAAAGTTCCTTTAACAAGCGTAGAAGGAAGTTACAGAGACTGGTTCCAGGTGGGAACTTAATGGGCACTTCCTGCTTGATTAGAGAAACAGAAGACTACATCAAATCTCTTACAACACAGGTAGATGTTCTACAATCTCTGGTAAATTATGTGGACAGTAGCCAAAAACTTGTTTAGAATAACTGGTCATATTTACTAAGTCAAATGGTAACAATATCTTAATTCAACTGTTGCCCGGCTTGAAGAAATCTTGTTTCAGTTGTTAACATTTTATATTGATTTGGGGTCAAAATAAATTTTGATCTGAAAACCTACATGATAATTATGTTGATAGGTTTAAAATCTTGTGAACCCTATCAAAGTACAGTAGATCCCTATTAAAAATGGCCCTCTTATGTGAGGTATTGTAGATATTTATATCTTGAAGTAGATTTGTGTTTTTCCTTCCTCAAGGGAATCCAAAAATGCTACTGTTTGCTGGCAACTTGTGTAGCTTATTATTCAAATGTATGTTCTTCCATGGGAAAACTTTGTTACCCTATGTTTGTAATTTCTTCACATCTGTCGTGACTAATTATGCTTTGCAAGGTTGGACTACTTCTTCCACGCGAATCACTGTGAACATGAAAAAGTGATAAAATAAGTGCCACTGAGGTTAGAATGGAGCTAGCTTGCTGACGAGTTTTCACCCTTCAAATTTTAATACGAAATGTAGAGAAAGAATGTCAATAAATGAAATTGTTATATCATTTTCACCATTTGGGAGTGTAATTGAAATCGTATGGAAATTGCTATAATTTATAAGTCTACACATACATTAAAGTCTAAATTAATTTAGATTTAGTAGGTGATAGCACTAGATTAATGTATTTTGAAATTAATGGTATTTAGTTTTAAATTAAATATATATTATATCTATTAAGTATCTTTGATTTTGCATTGAATTTATGATTTGTCTATAGTGAAGGCTATCGATCATATTCTAGTTCATATTCACAAACTTGATTTTGTGTTTGAATATTATCATCGATCTTAGTCGAGTCCATAATCACAAACTTGTTTAGTAGACATCTATAATGTATACCTCTACATTTGTACATCTCTATTTTGTCTTTGGTTACTCTATCTTATTATTTTAGACTAGTATTTAAAGATATTTTTGGGAGGGTTATCATTGTATCACAGAAGGGCATTCTCTAAGGTTAGATCATAAAAGTGTTTATATTAAGGAGTAAAAATATTAGGTTTGTAGTGTAGAGTGATGTATATTCCAAATTCAAGTATTTCACCATTGATTGCTGATTTAATACATTAGAACTTCTTAGTCCTTACTTTTTCTTTCTTTATTGTAATAACATATTTAGATACATATACTTACTTTATATGTCAACCTTTGATTTGTTTGTAGTAATCCCTTATGCATGAAAAATATTAGTTAGCTTGAATAGAATAAATATAAAAATAGTTCTTAGATTATTGTTTATGTAATTATGAATTGTATTCTACTCAATGATGCTCAAAGGATGTCTACTCTTGCTTGGTCATTTTTGGGCCTTCAATTTGGTTAACTCATCTAAGGAGGATATCCCCCTCCCATGTTGTCTTTTCTAGGGTTTCTTCCCTTCATTTGCGAGCCCTGGGATTGTTGTCAATCTACCTTCTATGTGTTCTATTTCAATTGCCACATCCATTTTTCTAGCAAAACAAGAAAGATATGTCTTGTAGAATGATGTGCTCCATATGCCTAGTGTTCTTCAACAAATATAAAAGGAGATGATTGCTTACTGTCTTGTTATATTTGACTCTTTTGTTAAGAGAGAAGGTTATAATATAGATTTGAGGTGAATGGAATAGAGTCTAGATGAATGGAATCTCCCAAATAAAGAACTGAAATAATCACACAAAAAAAATTCCTTTTTCTTCACAAATGGGCTCAATGGATTTCACACCAAGTTTCTTCTGTCACATTATGATTTGGCACATTCCTATGAAGATTTCACATGCATTGTTAATGTAGCAAGAGGGCAAAAAAAATAGCTAGTGAGGATGAAGAGTCCTTACAAGGAAAGAAAGTCTTATAGAGCTCAAACAAACTAATGTTGAAACAAAAATCTCTATATTCACATCACAACAAATAATGTCAATCTTCAAAAAAACAAACTTCTCTCCTACCCAACATTTTTAATGGGGACCATGTAGGAAAATTCCCTTTTGTAGAGATGCACTAGTCTATGATGTGTAGGGAATACATAGACAATTTTATGATCGAGTGACATTTATGTCAAAATTATATTAAGTCATTGGAGGTAACTAAATAATACAAGCAATATAAGTTGGGTATTACTTGTTAGAATAATTGAGAGGTGGTTGAATCAGTTATCCAGTGTCCCAATTCAAAATGTATAATTCAAAATTATTTCTTCACTTGTTGCTCATCGGTAAACAATAAGAACTCTCACTTGCTGTGCTTTTATCGATTACCAGTCTAATGCTAAAATAGTTTACCGATCAAATCTAACATGTAACATGTAAAGAATGATAACAAACAAATATCACAATCAACACATAACACAAGAGATTTAACGTGGAAACCTTGTAAAGGGAAAAACCACTTGGGATCGGCAACCCAAAATTGTTCACTCTTCTGAAGTGAGGTCGGTTAAGACCCAACCCTGTTAAAGGTTAAAAATAAACTATAAGGTGTGACCTTGTTAGAGGATTTTAGACTAGAAGTTATCATCCAACCAGCATTCACTATGGGGTTGACAGGATAACAATGTTCATTCTATGAATGATACATCATAAGACTTTCAGAGTCCACTCAGTTAAGAGATTTTGACTATATACAATGGTTAAATATGTAACAATAAATGGCCTACCTTAATACAACTTCAATTGTAGATTACAGATCAATATTTAGTCCATACAAATCCTTCTTATCAATAATTCACTTCAGATTCAATACTGTATCAACTTACTGCCCGTTGGTAATTGCTCTTTGTAGCTCGGTAATTATTCTGTAGCTTGGTTCTTACTAACCAATATGATCATAATACATGAAATCCTTGCTCATGTGATATTCCTGCAGGTTCTTCTTCTTATGGCATTTTTATAAAGAAAATTTGTTCTCTTATATAGACGAGTAAATCATTTTCTTCTCCACCATCAGATTTTGCCGCTTAACCTCATTCATAGATTTTTCCACTTCAAGATTTCTCAGTACTTATGTCAATAACATGTTTCAATCTTTTCTGTTAGATCTCCCCTAAATTTTGCCAGCTGTTGATTTGTGTAACAAACATTATCTGTTACCTCGATGTTATACTTTTGCCAGCTCATCAATCTTATCGGCTAAGCTAATCATTTAATACATTCTATTCTTCTCGGTTAACAAAGAAATGTGTCAGTGAACACTGCTTAGTTAATACTGTGATTGGTATACACTACACTTCATTGGTGTATACTAGAAATGCTTCATTTACCGACAACACTGCTTTGTGTCTTTTAGCTCTATACTTCATCATAGATGAATGCAACATAATAAGGCCAATACCATCAAGTCATAGACTCATCAACAAGTTACTCAATGTGTTCCTTATCCTCATCTGTCATGTACATCTTTCCTCATGTAGATTTCTTTGTTCTTCATCTCTTTCACCTTTCTTTAGATGTCTTGGTATAGTAACTTACAAGATAAGTGTTGTCAAACTAGTTGACATCAATGACAACATAATACTGATTTAATATATTACATATCTAATCATTAACTCCTCAGTGATCTTTAATCATAGATTATTCAATCAGATTCCAAATCAGTTGTAGTCCAACAATCTCTCCCTTTGGCATTGATGGCAACTCAAATAATATGAAATGTACCATACACATACCAAACATATATTCTACAACTTTGTGAACAAATGATGTAAGTCGAATAGACTTAATATGTTTAATCACTACGTTACTAAACTAGCATTAAATAATACAGCTTTACCATTTTATAGTTGTGATCTTTTCAGTTCTCCTGTTCCTACTTCTGTTCTCTGTAACTGATCCTCAATACTCTGTCTCATTCAGATTGTCTATCCCTTAGATAATTCTCATCAATGCTTGTTCCTTTTCATATCTTGTTTATCTTTCCCCTTTTAATTTCATATTGTATATCTCTCCCTTTGACAGTAATGCCAAAGAAACAAATAAATAAACAATTGTGTCTTCCTCTATATCTCTGAATATTGATATTCCAATCAGTTCAAGTTCACAAAATTAATCACAACCTTGAACATGATTCAAAGTGTGAACTATGTTGCATCAACATGAATGATTTTCTGATAAAAGTAGGCTGATGCAACAACCAAAGCATCTTAGTGACCTATAGACAAGGGACAAACCCCAAGTCTAGTCCTCGAGTATTCAAATGTGTCCTTCGGTAGGGGCTTTGTAAAAATATCTGCAAGTCATTCTTTGGATGTAACAAATTCTAACTTTACTTGCTTCTCTTGCACTTTTTCTCTTAAGTAATGATACTTAATAGATATATGCTTTGTCTTAGAGTGCATCACAAGATTTTTTGAAATATTAATAGCACTAGTGTTGTCACAGTATATAATCACCAGATCAGTGATTACCTCATTCATTCCTTCCAACACTTGTTTGATATATGCAATGTTTGAACAGTTAGTAGCAGCAGCAACATATTCTGCTTCAGTTGTAGACTAAGAAATACAAGCCTTCTTTTTACTTGTCCAGGTTACAAGTCTTTCACCAAAGGAAAATGCTCCTCTGGTGGTGATTTTTCTATCATCCACATTTCTAGCCCAATCAGCATCGGTGTAAACTTTCAATTCAAACTTCCCTTCCTTAGGATACCATAATAAAAAATTCTCTATTTTCTTCAAGTATCTTAAGATCCTTTTTATAGCTATCATGTGTGATTCTCTAGGATTAGTAGAAAATCTTGCAACAATTCCCACAGCATGTGCTATGTTTGGTCTACTGTGAATGACATACATTAACTTACCAATCATGGATCAGTAGAGTGTCTGGTTTACCTCGGTAGTGTCATCCTCCTTTGTCAATTTGCATCTAGTAGCCATCGGTGTTCCTACAGGTTTAGCATCTTGCTTGCCAAATATCTCAGTACTTCCTTTATGTATTTAGATTGTGTGATGAATATCCCATCACTCTGCTGAATCACTTGTAGTCCAAGAAAGAACTTAATCTCTCCAAACATAGACATTTCAAATTCCTTTTGCATTTCATCAGCAAATGCCTTACATACAAGATCTGAGCCTCCAAAAATAATGTCATCAACAAATATTTCACCAATGATAATAGTATCATCAGTATCACCTTTCACATACAGATTGTTGTTTCCACTTGTTCTAACAAATCCAATACTTAACAAGTAAGTATGCAGTCTTTCATACCATGCTCTCAGTGCTTGCTTCAATCCATATAATGCTTTTTTTCAGTATCAACAAATCCTTCAGGTTGTTCAATGTAGACCTCTTCTTCAAGTATACCATTCAAAAATGTTGACTTCACATCCATTTGATAGACTTTGAATTTCTTGTGTGCAGCATATGCAAGTAGCATTCTAACTCCTTCTAATCTAGCAATAGGTGCAAATGTTTCACCATATTCAATGCCTTCTTCCTGTGCATATCCCTTGCATACTAATCTAGCTTTATTTCTTGCGACTTCACCATTTTCATTCAATTTATTCCTGCATATCCACTTGGTACCGATAACATTCTTATCTTTTGGTCGGGGTACTAAGGACCAGGTTTTGTTCTTCTCTATTTTCTCTATTTCCTCCTTCATTGCATTAACCCATTCTTCATTCTCTAATGCAACTTTCACATTTTTAGGTTCAAATTCACAAATTAGACATGTACCTTATCTTGTTTTGCTTTTAGTTTGCATTCCAACATGTCTGTCTCCAATGATTTGTGTCTTAGGATGATGTCTTCTGACAAAACTAGCCAAAACTTGATTTCTCCTTTCTTGTTCATCCTTCTCAGGGTCATTTTCTTGCTCGGTAGCTCCATCTTGTTCCTCGGTTTGTGTTGCTTGTTGTCCTGCACTGTTTCCCTACTCACCAATTGTCACAGTCTGTGGTGTTGGTAGATACTCTGGATGTTCAATGTAAGTGAATCTACCATAGTCTTTTGGTTCCTTTGTACTTTCCTCTATGTACTTGTCATCAAACTCATCAACACGAACATTAGTACTTTCAACTATCTTATTTGTAGCTTTATTCAAACATTTGTATGCTTTACTTGTAGTGGAATATCCTAGAAATATTCCTTCATCTCCTTTAGAATCAAATTTTCCATTTCTCTCATCTTTCAAAATAAAGCATTTACTTCCAAAAATTTTGAAATAACTTACAGTAAGTTTGTGTCCAAATCATAGTTCATAAGGTGTTCGGTTGGAGTCCTTCTTTAGTTGTACTCGGTTAAGAACATAAACAACTGTACTGAAAGCTTCCCTCCAATATGTCTGAGCAACATTCTTCTGTATCATCAATGTTCTAGCATAGTCAATTATAGACCTATTCCTCCTTTCAGCAATGCCATTTTGCTAAGGTGTCCTTGGTGTAGATACTTACCTTTTGATTCCATGCTCATTGCAAAAATTAGTAAATTCATTAGAGATAAATTCACCTCCTCTATCAGATCTTAAACATTTTATTTCTTTTCTGGTTTCTTTCTCTACCTTAGCTTTATACCACTTAAACATTTTGAAAGCTTCAGATTTCTCTTTCAAGAACATAATAGTCATCAATCTAGTATAATCATTAATGAAAAGAATAAAATATCTATCACCAGAACAACTCTGAGTTCTCATAGGACCACATAGGTCAGTATGAACCAACTCAAGTATCTTCTTTGTTGAATAGTCTTTTCTTTTAAAACTAGACTTAGTCATCTTACCTTTTGACATTCATGGTACATGGCATGATCAGGTTTTGTCAAGTTAGGCAATCCTCTAACTCTTCTCTTTCTACTAATCTTGATCATGTTATCAAAGTTCACATGGCATAACCTTCTGTGCCACAACCAAGCATCTTCATCCTTTATTAATGAACAAGAAGACTGATCCGTATCAAGATAGAATAAATTACCTCTGGATTGTGTACCAATTCTGACAAGTCTTCCTCCATCATCATAGATCTTCACCTTTTTTCTCTCAAAAGCTAGTTGGTGGCCTAAATTGTTCAACTAAGCCACACTTATCAAATTATAGTTTAACCCATCTAGCCAATATGCATTTTCACATTGTAATCTATCATTGATCGTTAGTGAGCCTTTACCTCTTACCATACAAGGTGCATCATTTCCCATTCTCACAAATCCTCCATTATATTCAACAAGATGATCAAACTTCTCTACATCACTAGTCATATGATGTGTACAGCCACTGTCTATGATCCATGTATCATTTATGCTTACTTTAGAGATCAGTGCTATCTCTTCATGTTTCTCTTCCTCTTTTGAGTCATCTTTCATAGAAACAAATACAACTTATATATCATCATCAGAATCAGATTCAATTTCAATATCTTCAGCTATGTAACATACCTTTTTGCCTTTTTCATCTCTATTGTCTCTGTTGTAGTGTTGGTAGCCTCTGTTGACTCTTCTTCCATAGCTTCCTTCAGATCGGTCTTTGGATCTATCACCATCTTTCTTTTGAGGACATCTAGCAGTGATGTGACTGAATTCTTTACAATTAAAGCATGCTAAAGATAGCTTACCTCTATACCTTCCTTTTCCTTTAGGAAATCTTCTGGCCATAAGTGCTTCAAGCTCATCAAGTTCATCATTGGTATTGTCATCACTATCACAATTCTTACTATTCCTGCTAGACTTTCCAATCTTCAAAGAAGACATGAAAGAGGATTCAATAGAAGGAACAACACTATTATCAAAAAAATTTAATTCAAAGGTTGTAAGTTTACCAATCAGACTGTCAAGAGTAAGGTTGGATGTAGCTCTTGTTTCATGAATTGCAAAAATCCTGATTGCATAAACCGGTAGCAAAGTTTTGAGAATCTTCCTTATCACTATTTCATCATCAATCACTCCATCAGATGCTCTAATAGCATGTACTACCTCTTTGAGTCTATTTGAATATTGGATAATGTTCTCACCTTCTTTCATTCTCATATCATCAAATCTGCCTCTCAGACTTTCAGCTCGGGCTCTTTTGACATTCAGATCTCCACTGTATATTTGTGCTAATTTATCCCACATTCCTTTGAAAATTGTGCATGTCTTGATATCTTCAAATTCAGCGTCAGTACAGGTAGCAGCAAGTTCCATCATAGTAACATTGTGTTCATGCTTGTCCTTCGGTTGATCAATAGTTAAGGGACCAGTGGGCAATTGCATGTAGCCATTCTCCATCAGCTCTAGTGCAGAGTTCCCAATTCTAGATATGTGCAGCTTCATTCTATTTTTCCATACTTTGAAGTTCTCTTTGTTCAGTTTAGGTACATCCCTCTTATACATCTTGAGACCTTTAGACTTAAGTCCTTAAAAATCTGTTCCAAGCAACCAATGCTCTGATAACAATTGTTAGAATAACTGAGAGGGGGGTGAATCAGTTATCCAGTGTCCCAATTCAAAATGTATAATTCAAAACAATTTCTTCAATTTCTACTCATTGGTAAACAATAATAACTCTCACTTTTTGTGCTTTTACCGATTACCAGTCTAATGCTAAAATAGTTTACCGATCAAATCTAACATGTAACATGTAAAGAATGATAACAAACAAATATCACAATCAACACATAACACAAGAGATTTAATGTGGAAACCCTGTAAAGGGAAAAACCACCTGGGACCGGCAACCCAAAATTGTTCACTCTTCTGAAGTGAGGTCGGTTAAGACCCAACCCTATTAAAGGTTATAAACACATTGTAAGGTGTGACCTTGTTAGAGGATTTTAGACTAGAATTTATCATCCAACCAGCATTCACTATGGGGTTGACAGGATAACAATGTTCATTCTATGAATGATACATCATAAGACTTTTAGAGTCCACTCAGTTAAGAGATTTTGACTGTATACAATGGTTAAATATGTAACAGTAAATGACCTGCCTTAATACAACTTCAATTGTAGATTGAAGATCAATATTTAGTCCATAAAAATCCTTCTGATTAATAATTCACTTCAGATTCAATATTGTATCAACTTACTATCTGTCGCTAATTGCTCTTTGTAGCTCGGTAATTGTTCTGTAGCTCAGTTCTTACTAACCAGTATGATCAGAATACATGAAATCCTTGTTCATGCGATATTCTTGTAGCTTCTTCTTATGACATTTTTATAAAGAAAATATTTTCTCTTATATAGATGAGTAAATCATTTTCTTCTCCACCATCAGATTTTGTGCTTAACCTCATTCATAGATTTTGCCGCTTCAAGCTTTCTTGGTACTTGTGTCAATAACACGTTTCAATCTTTTCTGTTAGATCTCCCCTGAATTTTGTCAACCGTCGATCTGTGTAACAAACATTATCTATTACCTCGATGTTATAGTTTTGCCAGTTCATCAATCTTATCAGCTAAGCTAATCATTTAATACATTTTGTTCTGCTTAGTTAACAAATAAATGCGTTGGTGAACACTACTCAATTAATATTGTGATCGGTATACACTACACTCTGTCGGTGTATACTAGAAATGCTTCATTTACCAACAACACTGCTTTGTGTCTTTCAGCTCTATACTTCATCATAAATGAATGCAACATAATAAGGTCAATACCATCAAGTCATAGAGTCATCAACAAGTTACTCAATGTGTTCCTTATCCTCATCTGTCATGTACATCTTTCCTCATGTAGATTTTTTTGTTCTTCATCTCTTTCACCTTTCTTCAGATGTCTCGGTATAGTAACTTACAAGATAAGTGCTATCAAACTAGTTGACATCAATGACAACACAATATTGATTTAATCATATTATATATCTAATTATCAACTCCTCAGTGATCTTTAATCATAGATTCTTCAATCAGATTCCAAATCAGTTGTAGTCCAACATTACTTAGGAGGCCTCTTGGGTGAGGTGGTTGTTTCCCCTATTTTTTTAGTTTTTTGGGCCAAAAAATAGTATTTCTTGAACCTTCCAAACTTAATAGAAATGTTGATTTTATTCTATGATGCTTCTTTTTATATTAAATCTCTAAAGCATGGTATTAGAACAAAAAGTATGTTCACCAACACTCCTAATAGGAGAATTGAACATTTGGGATATTATGATATGTATAATATCTAGGTTTAATAATATAAAAATGGTGATTTTTTATAATAATAAAAAATATATAATTGAAAAAAAAACAATAGGCCAAATCTAGAAATAAGACACAGAAAAGATCATATATTTGTAGACTAAGGATAAAAGTGTTGGAATTGTTGGCGTATTTCTATTACATTGCTTTTGTAAGAGTGGTTACTGTTTGGTAACTGTTAACTTCATCCAAAGTGTTTACAGTTGTAACTGCCTTCAGGGTATAAATTACCCTCATCTCTTATCAATATTATTGAAGTGTCAATCTACTCTGTCTAGATCTCACATTTGGTATCAGAGCACTGCTAGTCTTTGTGCCTGTGAAGCAGATGGAAGGCGATTAAACTCTTGTAGCAAAAACACAGAGGCGGTAACCACCATGGAAGGTAAATGATTCTTTAGCTATAGAAAGGTTGAAGGGGAGTGAAGAATCAGAAAAATGGATGCTTCAATATAGTTTTGGGTTTTCTGGCATTGGGAATAAGATTCTACAAGTTAATGGCATGGACCTATGATGGTGTGTGAAGAAATGAATATTGCCACACACGTTATTCTCTACATTGCATGAAAACAATGGGTGAAGTATCAATGCCATGTTTAATCTTGTGTGATGGTGATGCAATGGAAATTATCATTGTTCTAAAGTTGTGTTGATACATTTTTTTGACTACTAAAACCATTGGAGTGCTATCATAGACAGACACATATATACAAGTCTTCCATTTTGATTGGAAAGGTATCTTTATATTATAAAGGGAAAACATGAAGTTATTGGTGCATAAAAATGAGGGAATCAATATGGTCAGTTTGGATGGGCCTTTTAGAGTGGGGAAAACCATTTTTTTTAATAGGGTTTTTAATTTCATGTACATGTATTTCTCCACACATCATTGATTGTGTAGATTGTTCATGTTGTTATTGTAGAGAAATGATTTCAAAAAGAAGTCTCCAACTTATTTTAGGTGAGCATACTTGCATTTCAAATTGTTGATCAGGATTGTATTGGTTTGAAATGGAGATTCCATTAGATAAATAATTTGGTTTCAATTTTCATACATGGAGAATAAAAATACAAATGCAATTGATGAATAAAAACCTATGGGGCATAGTAAGAGGAAAAGAAAAATGACCTACATGTGCAAATAAATTGTTGGAGTGGAATGGTAGAGATGATAAAGTGAAGGCTATTATTGGTCTTGCTCTTGTAGATTCTGAACTTCATCACTTAGATCTAGATAACACTTATGCCAAGATTTGGGATAATCTAAACAAGCCGTTTGGATAAAAAATTGTCAATGCAAATTTTTCTCTCAAAATTTAATTATTTAGATTCAAAATGGAAAATGGGATCACAATGTCCAATCATTTAAGTAATTTAACCTATCTCTTATTAGACAACTTGTAGAACTTAAGGCTCTTGTTGATGATGGTGATGCTAAGGCCATCTTATTAAATATCTTATCTTCCAAATATAGTAATGTTGTCTTTACACTAAGTCAACTCACTTCACAGACTCTAGCGGATATGATCTCAGCCCTTCTACTAGAAGAAAATAGGAAAAAGGAATTCATAGAAGAAGCTCATTAAATATATCATGCATTATACTCACAAAGTGTTAGGAATAGTCCCAAGAGATAACTGAGAGGGGGGGCAGGGGGTGAATCAGTTATCTACTAGTTTCAATTCTTTATCCAATTAAGTATACTTAAACATAAAGCATAAACACAATGAAAGAACACTTGAACACAACACCGATATTTTGGTTATGGGGAAACCCAAATAGGTTAAAACCCCAGTGGGAATTGACACCCACTAATAATCTGCACTAGTGTATTATGATCCTTGTTTGAAGATCCTTAACCCTGTTAGGAGTTGCTTTACAATATATTTAGTACAGTGACCTGGTCAAGGGTCAGTACAGTGACCTGGTCAAGGGTCAGACCCTGTTAGGAGTCTTTTACAATTAACCCTGTTAGGGGTGAGGACGCACTGTCTGAGAGCACTCTACTCAAATGAGTGAAGGCTACAACCTTCTGAATAATAGATACACACTATATCTGGATCTTGGTGAACTTCTATTTGACCTACTGTCAGGATCAGCTCCAATGTATAGCACAAACACTTTACTTGGTCACATAGATCTTCTACTGATGGCTCAACACTTCACACACTCTGCTCTGCTCTACACAATCAACTCTAAACCATACCATAGCAATCACAAATGACTACCTATATATATCTTTCTACTAAATGACATAATCAAGTTGGCCTGTTAGAACTAACTTGAAATCATATTATAGAAACCATAACATACTCCAATAATAATTATGTCAGCTCTATTAAGCACGCAACACATTCTGGGACCTATCCAATATTAATAAATGTAGACGCACGCTACACACTGTCAGCTCTACCAAAGTAACTAAAAATTTCTCCTCAAGCTGAATTACATCATGCACTCTTAACTAAACATTAATAACTCTTAGTCAAACATTAATCCAAGGGCATATATTGAAATTATAAGCGCAACTCCTGAACCAATATAATCTATGTCGGCTCTTCTGAATGAACATAGGAAACTTCTACTGGTGAATAGCGACTGCATAACTTCACTTCTATTGATCATAAGACTTTGCATCCATGAATGTAACATCACTAACATGTCTCCAACATATATCCAAATGCGCAAGGCTCCATGATAAATGTACAGACAATCATTCACATAACACTATTTGTAAATATATCAAGAATACTATTGACACAAGCTACTATATAATTGTCTGTACTAATAGTTAACCTCTACGCCCATGATATTGTGTTGATAACATGTTTATGTTGTATATAATAGAATCTTATTGCATAAGTCTTCCACACATGCTACTTACCATATGTTGTCATCAATGACAAACATACAGTTAGCACTGGCTTGTTGGCAAATCTCCAACAATCTCCCCCTTTGGCATTGATGGCAACATATGGAATGAAAAACTCCATCAATCCAAATGAAAATTTCTTCTACAACATTCTCCATTTCCTCTTCAAATCTCCCCCAAGGATGAATCCTCCATCTACTACAATATTCTTCAACATTCTCCATTTCCTCAACTGAACTGCTTCCATAACTGAATACTACTCCCCCTTAGTATATTACTCCTTCTTTTACTTCTATTTTTCATGACTATATATTACTCCCCCTTTGACATCAATGGAAAAGGGTGTCAATCTATTTAAGTACCGGTACTACTCTTGAAGTAGAGTAGTCAACCATCCATTAGTCCTTGAGGACTGATGCTCTTCTTTCTTCTAAGCAGAATCAGGGAAGGGGATTACTCCCAACTTCTCCCTGAGATAGTCAAAAGTATCCTTTGGCAAGGGCTTTGTGAATATTTCTTCTAACTAATCTTTAGTACTCACATAGTCCAACTTGACTTCTTTCTCTGCTACTTTCTCTCTTAGGAAGTGATACTTGATCTCAATGTGTTTTGTCTTTGCATGCATCACAGGGTTCTTTGATATATTGATAGTGCTAGTGTTATCAAAATGTATAACAATAGGATAGTCAATCTGAATTCCAAAATCCTTTATCATTTTCTTGATCCAAACAATTGTACAACAATTCAAGGCTGCTGCAACATACTCCACTTTTTCTATTGACTGAGAGATATAGTTTTTCTTCTTGCTTTTCCAAGTGACAGGTCTGTCACCAAGAAACACTGATCCTCTTGATGTACTCTTTCTATCATCAATACATCCTACTCAATCTGCATCATTATATACATGAAGCTTGACATTTTCTAAATTAGGATATCATAGACCATAATCTATAGTGCCTTGCAAGTATCTAAATATTATTTTTACTATCACGAGGTGACTTTGTTTAGGCTCTACTGCAAATGTTCCAACTATGCCAACTGCATTGGAAATATCTGGTCTGGTTTGAGTAAGATAAATAAGTTTTCCAATCATAGACTTGTACAATGTTATATCTACTATTGGCAAATCATCTTCTTTTGTAAGCTTACATCCTATTATCATAGGTGTACCCACTGGCTTGCAATCATCCATCTTGAATTTCTTTAATATCTCTTTCACATATTTTGACTGATTAATGAAAATACCTTTTTCTGTCTGTTGTACATTTAATCCTAAGAAGTATTTGATAGGTCCTATCATACTCATCTCAAACTCACTCTGCATTTCCTTAGCAAATTCAACACTGAGTTTGTCATTACCTCCAAAGATATTGTCATCAACAAATATAGCTACAAGTAGTAGTCCTTCAAATGTCTCTCTTACATGAATAGATTACAATTCACTGCTCCTTTCTTGAATCCAATTTTGTTAAGATATCCATCAAGGCTCTCATACCATGTTATAGGGTCTTGCTTAAGTCCATAGAGGGCTTTCTTCAATCTCCATACTGTATACACCTAAAAATGGTCACCTAGACTATTAGCCCCTTTTGCTAAATTATCAATTGCTTATTCTTGATCAAATCCTAGCGTTATCATTTATTCGATTATTTTCTATGGGCTAATCATCTTATCCTAAGTTTTTATTTATTTAAAAGGAATATTCCCTCCCCTTTTAATAAATAAAAAGCCCCCACTTTTCCTCTTATCCTAAGTTGCACAAATAAAGCATTATTCTTATTTTATAAAAAGAGAAAAGTACTTTTTGTCTCATATGGACACAAAAGTCAACTCCTATTTTCCTATTGGAGGATACTTGTGCACATGGATTGCTCCTCTTTCAAGCTCCACCATTGATTAAATCTTTTGCCTCTTAATCTCCATGGTCCATTTCTCCTCATTTCCTATAAAAGAAGAGCTCTCTTCTTCATTCTAGATCCCCAAATTTTTATGCTATTGTTATGCTACAGGTTTTCTAGGTCATCTTGGAGCTTTTGGAGACATTCTTGCATCTAGGGTTTGAAGATTTGGAGCGTTTTTGGCATTCATCTTGGATCTTCATCGACACTCTATCTTCTTGTCTTCATTCTTGCATCATCATGGCTTTCTTGCTTCATAGTTAGATTTCATTTCTTGCATAGTAGCTTCATTTTCATGGCATTCTTAGCTTAAATTTCCTTTATGCTTTAGATTAATTCATCTAGTTTAACTAGGAGGCTTTGTAATACTTGCATCTTTCGTTTCCATAGCTTAGCTTGCATTTCCATTTCTAGCATAGCATTGCATTGCATTTTCATTCTTGATTCTTGAGGATATTGGCATTCTTGCCCTTGTCTTCATTGAATCTCCCATTGCATGGTTTACTAGCAAGGTTATTGGCTTAATAGCTCTAGCTGAGAGCATTCTTAAAACCCTTGCACTCCATGCCTAGGGAGCTATGGATCGATTTTTGAGGGCTCATTCTTGAGTTTCCTTGCATGTAATGATCCATAGAAGTGTGACACATTTATAGCACACACATACCATATCAGGTATGTCTAATAGGGTGAATCTTTCTGGCTACTCAATGTATACTTCTTATTTTAACTCTTCATTCAAGAATGTTGACTTGACATCCATCTGATAGACTTTGAATTTTTTTACTGTTGCATAAGCTAGAAACAACTTAATAGCTTCTAATCTGCTCACAGGTGCAAATGTGTCTGAATAATCAATGCCTTCTCACTACACATATTTGTTACATACTAACCTTGCCTTATTTCTTACTACTGTACCATCTTCATTCATCTTGTTTCAATCACATTCTTATCACTTGGTCTTGGGACCAGTTCCCAAGTATCATTCTTGATAATCTGATCTAGTTCCTCTTTCATAGCATCATGCCAATCTGAATCATTACATGCATCTTCAACATTTAAAGGGTCAATCTGAGATAGTAAACATACCACCTCATTGCTTGTTGAATTCTTTGTGTTTGATCTTGTTGTGACTTTTCTACTCTAATCTCCAATGATGTCATCCATAGAGTGATATCTAGATGTATACTTTGGAGCTTTAGGTGAAACTGATTCATTTTCCTTCTAAGTTTCCTCTTTACGTGTTTCAGGGTCATTGAATAATACATTGATGCTGTAAAAAATCTCTTCAACAACTATCTCACGAGTGGAAGGTCTGGGTTCTTCTTCAATCATAGGTGAGTAATCATGATATCTTTTTTGAACCATAAACTTTTCATCAATCTTAACATGAGCACTTTCAATGATCTTCTTCAATCTTAAATTGAAAATCTATAAGCTTTTATTTTAGTAGAGTAACCAAGGAAAATACCTTCTTCACTTTTTGGATCAAACTTGCCTACTGCTTCATCCCTCTTGATGTAGCACTTGCTTCCAAAGATTTTGAAGTATTTTATTGTGGGAACATTTGCAAACCATATCTCATAAGTTGTCTTGTCCGAGCTTGGTCTCAATTGTATTCTATTGATGGTGTAGACTGATGTATTGACCGCATCTCTCCAATAGGTGTGTGTAACTTTTCCTTCAATCATGATGGTGCACGCTGTGTCAAGGATGATCCTATTCCTTCTCTCTGCAATCCCATTCTACTAAGGGGTTCTAGGTTCACTTAACTATCTTTTAAAGCCATGTTCTTCGCAGTACTCATATAATCTGTCAGAGGTGAATTCTCCTCCTCTATCTGATCTTAGACACTTTATCTTTAGTCTAGATTCATTCTCAACCTTAGCTTTGAATATTTTGAACTTCTCAAGTGCTTTTGATTTATGTTTCAAGAACGCAACCAACATCATTCTAGAATAGTCATCTACAAACAAAATGAAATACCTTTCACCATAGTATGATCTTGTTTGAGTTGGTCCACAAAGGTCTATATGAATCAGATCCAACTTGTTCTCTACTGAGTTATGCTTTCTCCTAAATGAATTCCTCACATGCTTTCCCATTACACATTCCCTGCATATAGTATCAACCGGATTTTCTATACTAGGTAGGTTTGTTACTACCTTAACATTACTAATCTTTACTATGTTATCAAAATTGATATGACATAGTCTTTTGTGCCATAACCAACTGTCATCTACTTTAGCAAAAAAACAACTTGCTTCTGGATTTAGCTAAAAAACATTACCTTTAGTTTTTTATCCTGATGCAATCATTTCTCCTTCTTTGTTGTTAATGATGCACTTGTTTCCATTGAATTCCAATTTGTAACCTTTGTCAAGTAACTGCCCAACACATAGTAGGTTATGTTTCAAACCATCAACATAAAGAACATCATTAGTGTTATTATTTCCATCCAAGGTGATGGCTCCTCTACTAATGATGGGTTTGGGAGTGTTATCTCCAAATCTAACCATACCTCCTATCTATCTATCCAAATGAACAAATCTATCTTTGTCTCCTATCATGTGATTTGATAAACCACTATCAATGATCTAATCTATCCTAATGTTAGCTTGTGAAATCAGAGCTAATTCTTGTGAATCTTTTTCATCTTCAAGAGAAATGAATCCAATTTCTTCTTCTACTGATTCTTCATCTGATACTCCATCTCTATCATAATAGCATTCCTTTGTCTACTTAGGCTTGTAGTTATTCTAGTACTTTTTAACTCTTGTAGGACACTTAGATGCAAAATGACCAATCTTATTACATGAAAAGCATTTAAATGGCAATTGTCCTTCATATTTCATTTTTCCTTTCTTTTCTCTTTTAGGAATCATCAAAATGAAATCATCTAGTGTTTTCTCTTCATCATCATCATCAAAATTACTAGAGGTGCTTACAGATTTTCTACCATGAACTGATGCTTTGAAGGTTGTTTCACTTTTAAGTTCTGTCTTCAATCTTGAAATCTCAAAAGCTGAAATTTTGTTGATCAAGGTCTCTCTTTTGAAATTTGATGTAAGCTACATGGTATCATCAAGGATGTTGATCTTCTTTTCATACTCTACTGTGAGAGTGGTCATCAACTTATCCATGATGTCTTCTTTTGAGATCTCTCCACCATTGTTCCTAATTCCTGTAACTACTTCATTAATCCTTTGGTTGTAAGCTCTAATGTTCTCTTCAGGTAGCATCTCTAATGCATTGTATCTTTTTTTCTAAGTTTTTCTACGTGCAGCCTTTTCTTGTTTGTATCCTTCAAATGTGTCTTCTAGGTGCTTCCATATCTTGTGGGTTGTATCTACTTTATTTATTTCTGAAAACTCACTATCAAATAGGGAACTGATAAGGGCTTCTTTTTCTATTGCATTCTGATGGAACAAATCCTTCTACTTACTAGTACCATCATCCTTTGCAAGATCTACTAGAGAAGGGATGTCAACTTCCTTGATAGCCACTTCAAAAACTTCAAAAGCAATGCATTGCAAATGTGTCATCATCTTGTTCTTCCAATCAAGATAATTCTCTCCATCAAACTTAGGACTGTCTTTTCTAAAGAATGTCATCTAATCAACCTCAAGCTATTAAACTTTCTCTTCAAAGCACTTGGCTCTGATACCAATTGTTAGGAATAGTCCCAAGAGATAATTGAGAAGGGGGTGAATCAGTTATCTACTAGTTTCAATTCTTCATCCAATTAAGTATACTTAGACATAAAGCATATACACAATGAAAGAACACTTGAAAATAACACTAATATTTTGGTTACAGGGAAAGCCAAATAGGTAAAAACCCCGGTGGGAATTGACACCCACTAATAATCTACACTAGTGTATTATGATCCTTGTTAGAAGATCCTTAACCCTATTAGGAGTTGCTTTAAAAAATATTTAGTATAGTGACCTGGTCAAGGGTCAGAACCTATTAGGAGTCTTTTACAATTAACCCTGTTAGGGGTGATGATGCACTATCCGAGAGCACACTACTCAAATGAGTGAAGACTACAACCTTCTGAATAATAGATACACACTATATCTGGATCTTGGTGAATTGTGCTTTTACCTACTATCAGGATCAGTTCTAATGTATAGCACAAACACTTTACTTGGTCACATAGACCTTCTGTTGATGGCTCAACACTTTGCACACTCTATTCTGCTCTACACAATCAACTTTGAACCAACCATAGCAATCACAAATGACTACCTATAAATATCTTTCCACTAAATCATATAATCAAGTTAGCCTATTAGAACCACCTTGAAATCATATTAGAGAAACCATAACATACTCCAATAATAATTTTTTCAGCTCTATTAAGCACACAACACATTCTGGGACCTATCCAATATTAATAAATGTAGACGCACGCTACACATTGTCGACTCTACCAAAGTAACTAAAACTTTCTCCTCAAGCTGAATTACATCATGCACTCTTAACCAAACATTACTAACTCTTTGCCAACCACTAATCCAAGGGTGCATACCGAAATGATAGGCGCAATTCTTGAACCAATATAATCTCTGTCGGCTCTTCTTAATGAACATAGGAAACTGCTACTGGTGAATAGCGACTACATAACTTCACTTCTACTGATCATCGGACTCTCTGTCCATGAATGTGATATCACTAACATGTCTCCAACATATATCACTTCTACTGCATAAGTCTTCCATGCATGCTACTTACCATATGTTGTCATCAATGACAAACATATAGTCAGCACTGGCTTGCTAGCAAATCTCCAACACAAAGTACTAAAAAGTGGTCAAATAGCAATAGAAGAGACAATAAATGGTTTTACTATACGAAAAAGGGGCACATGGTATGGATTTGTATAATGAAAGCTAGTGATGTTCTTAAAGGAAAACTAAAAGAACAATATGAAGAAGGAAATGTTGCATGCATTGACCATGAGGACACATCAAATGATGGAGAGGTTGTTACCTATTTTCAGTCTCTCATTATTCACAATCTTATGCTTTGAACCTTCGCATTTTGGAGGTTGGCAACATCAGAGGATGGAGGAATTTCCATCATCTCAAGTTAGCTTCTCACTTTGAGATGGTGTTCTACATGAGAAGCATTTTTTGGCTTTCTATTTTTGTTTTTCTTTCTAATGCTAACAAATTTGAAGAATGCATGTCTTGTGAAGACTCATTTTGGAGATAGGTTTAAGATTTGGTATTGCGCTCAATATGGATTTCTGTCAAGAAAGATTCAGAGTATATGATTAAGAATTATACCCTTTCACGGTCATTAGACAATGATAGAGATCTATCACATCTCTTAGGGATCATTGTTGAATAATTCAAGACTGTGATTCAAAAGTTCATGATAGAGAGCTTAAGAACACAACTCGAAGCTACACCTTTCCAAGGGTCACAAGATAGCTTGATGGAGCCTTGCATGATTCAAGATTTTCAACTTTAAAAAGAAGATTTTCTGAATATATGTATTCATATTATGTAATAAACATGTTTTGTTGTGTAAGCCTTAAGGGGGAGATCCCTAGGGAAAATTAATTTTGATGTGTTTAGGATCAATCTAATAAGGAGGGGAATGTTGGCATATTTATATTACATTTCTTTTGCAAGAGTGGTTATTATTTGGTAACTGTTAACTTCCTCCAAAATGTTTACAATTGTAACTGCCTTCAGGGTATAAATTACTCTCATCTCTTATCAATATTATTGAAGTGTCAATCTACTATGTCTTGATCCCACAGGAATAGCATGGTATATGCCTTGGTTTGAGGGTGTCTTTTGTGATAGAAAGTAGTAGATTTATAGGCAAGAGATCATATAGGTGTGCCTCTCAAAAATTTAGCCAACAATCATCAAACATATGTTTAGGGAACCCTAGTCTAATATTTTTTACATGTTTAGAAGTCATCACAACTTGTAGCATTATACTTTATTCAACTTTAATGTTTTCATTATCAGGTATAGACATCTACATAAAAAAAATTGGAAAAAAGGTTGTGTTGTATAAGAGTTTGCCTAATTCAAACCCCATTTTGGCTTTCACAACTTCACAATAGTTATGATTGATAAAATGTGATCTTTTCCTCTACAGGATAGAGGATAAACAATTGTGGAAATGCTTAAATTGATAAATATTACCTCAAATATGAAATCATTAACATGTAGTCTCACATTATGCTTGATGTTGCTAGAAGTTTTTAATGCATTCCTTCATCGTGGATAAACACAATGAATTTGGTCATGATTGTTGTAAAAACTATATATTTTTGAATTCTTATTGCTCCTTGATTGTAGATCTATCCTCAATTTTCTCAAATGTGCTCTATTCAAATTGAAATGTGTAGGTTAGATGATAGTTAATAGATAGATAAATAGTGTTTCAAATGAAAGAGGTATTTTTGTTTGTATTCAAATTTTATAGGTTTCAAATATAAGTTTTGTGAAGGATTGACATCAAAGGGAAAATTCCCTTATAGAAAATCGAACATTCATATTTTGAAATTTGGGGCCAAATTGCCTAATTAGATCCAATAAGCTCTAGTTCTCATAGTTTGAGCTAGGAAAAAGGTCATGAATAGGGTAATGCATAAAGTTAATGAAAATTATCCCCAAAACTTAACAAAATCAGGCATAAATTATGTAGGCATTTGGAATACTTTCCAAAATAGGTCCAAAGTAAGTGTGAAATCATGAAGGGATACAATTTACTACATTGCATAAATAAAATACAAGTTGCTATAGAAGTGTTAAAAAATGAACTAAATGAACATTACAAATAATTTGTCTTACACATAAATCCTACTTCACATTAAACAAGATAATCTCCATTTATTCTTAGAATAGAATTGACAATATGATATCTCTATGTATTGGATAGTGTATCCTTCTCAAGGATCTCTAGCTTTGTTATAATTTTTTTTTGAGATAACTACCCCTTTGAAAATTTCATCTCCTTTTTCTATAGTTTAAAATAGAAAAAAATATCATCTACATTTGAAGATAAGTTGACTTACTTTGAGGAATCATTTGAAGTCAATTTATCTTCAAATATATGGATTGGTTGCATAAAAAGTTTACAATGAATGGCCACTATAGTCATATAATTGTTAGCAGTTATTTCAATAGCTCTAAAACCACATCAAAAAAATTAGACAAACAAAAATAGAGGTTTGATTTATTTTATACAAGTATCTTTGGTTCCTCATTTTTAATTTAATATAATATTAATTCTAAATATGATTTCATCTCCTACATATCCTATATTATAGGAAGTTTATCATATAACAAATTCCTTTACATATATGAGTTATTTTAACAACTTGAAACCCTATAACCACTACTACATCCAAATATTAAATACTATATTATTCTTTGCTTATGATATTCAAACCATACTAAAAAATAATTTATATGCATCCTAAAGACACAAATTATATGGCTACTATATATATGGTTACTATGCATGGCTTTAAAAGAGTTAGTATGGTTACAAAAACTATATTATGGTGCGGGTTTTGATTGTAGGATGGTTGAGATTTCACATCGATCACTAATATGATTTAGTAGAGAATCATAAAAAGACATTCCAAAATGTTGACACTTGGTAGAATTTGGTAGATATCCTTCCAAGACCATTCAACATAGAGAATTCTTCTATGGTGTAAAACTGTAATGTGACAATTACATGCTCCATTTTTCTCCTTTGCAAATTTCTTTCATTCTTTGGATGTACTTCATTAAACTAGGAATATATTATCATTAATGGTGTTCTAGGTTGATATTTAAATTAGTGAATTGCACTAGATATTGACTCATTAATTTATCATGGTGATGTTACTTTACTATGCATAGATTTGTATAATGCATAAAGTTTTATCACATCACATGGAAACATATTACATTAATTCACCGCATTATGTGTATTTTTATCATATGTTGAATAATTTGGAGTTTGATCAAATTGTTTTCATTACACATATATTTATTTCATCTCCATATCACATGAAGATTGATGGTGTTGCCATATTTTATGGATCCTTATTATATTTTTAACACTAAAAAAAGTTTTAATACCAGTTTTATATGGGTGAAATTTTATGTTTAGGCTTCTCTCTACATTTTTTTTTATAGATAGTCGAGTTAACTTGTAGTTGTCTCTTATTCTAATCTTGTGGTAGACAATATTCATTTAGCATTTTTTTGTTGTATAAGTTTTGATAGAACCCTCATATCAAATAGAATACAAAACAAACCTCACAAATTTAAATTAGTATTTTTTATTCATTATTTATAATTATTTAAAGTACCTACATTTCACTTTTAGATTAGATTATCTCAAAAAGCATCTTCTCCCATTACATAACCATCAAAGCAAAAGGCTTGAATCTCACAAGGACTGAGATTGGGATATTATAATGAAACACCAAAAGAATAGACCAATAGAAATAACAAAATAGAGATAACTAGCTAAAAACCAATAGACAATTATGGGTTATTGAAAGACCTTAGGCCCTCAATGGATTGACTTTCTTTGCAAGAATGTGAGACTTTATTCAAAGGAAACCTTCTTTGGAGAAGTAGATGAACCTAGCACAAGATGAAAATCAAGATGAAAGGAAAGTCTCCACTATTTTTTTGATCTTTTTGTGATGATAAGGGCTATGATGAGCAAAAAGTTATGGATCCATCTACCTGTGTTTCTCTTTCCTCCTCTTCAATTCCTCTTGCAAAACATAAATGGTTTTGGTCGTATTCTTGTTAGATACATTGTAGTAGTTAACGTTGTCTTGGGTACTCTTCATAAGGGTCCCCAGTTCGCTTTTAGTTTAGAGACTTCCTCTTCCAGTAGCCTATTTGCCCCAAAGCCAATTTCCTTCTTAATTTATTACACCTCCTTATTGATCCTACCCCAATTATCAAAAGTGTCCACCACATTCTTCATAACCTCCTTGATAACTTCATGGATAGACTCTTGTTGCCACTCAAAGTGCACCTTCTTAAACACCAAATATTCCAAGGTTTGGATATTTGGCTTAGCTGCATGAGCTGGGCTAGCTCCATTTTAAAATTTCCATATTCATGTTGAAGGCCTTGTATAGCTGCTCCACCTACATTTCATGTTGGTTGATAATATCCATAATGCTTTTTATGAAAAGATAAATATCTTTGATTCCTATTAACATCATATTGAAATTGTGAGCTCACATCCGAAATTGCATTTCACTTGTTTCAATTTAGAAAATAAAAATCAAAATTAAATGATACAAATTATGCCAAGATCACTTAGAATACGATCTAGACATCATATTTTTCAAACTTCACTATTATTAAGACGTAATTACTAATAAACTATTAAATACCATTCAATTTCACCAAAAGAATCAAAATCACATAACGATACTCACATTTCTTAAAATGTAATATAAGAATTTAATAGATCATTTTCAACTAAGGGGTGGAAATTCAGTATAAAATTGTTAGTTCAGGCATTAAAACTCACGGCTTTTAGCAAATGAAAAGCTCGACAAAATTTAGTCTAGCTAGGGTCAATAGGCATCAATATCTGAGGATGAGTGCGTTGAAATGTCGAAAAACTAGCGTGCTTGGGACGTCAAAAGGATTGCCTATCGTGGGATATCGGTGGGTCAACTTGCTCTTCCAAGCAATCACAAACAAAGGCTGTCGATATCAAAGTCAGAATGAAACAAATATTTCATCTGGAATACTAATTTTCAATGGGAAGAATCGACGAAACTTAAAATCAACAATCTATTCGTAAAGCGGTTGTTGATTTTGTTGGCATGGACGAAGTTTGTGGAGTGATTGCAAGAGAAAACGATAACGCATGTGCATGTGCTTCCAACCCTAATGCGCTTCACGCATTCCTCTTTTTGAAACAGTTGGATCCAACATAACTTGCCTGCATTACTAGCAGCATTGAATAGACATTTTTATTATACGAATTCTCAGTTAAATTCCACGCTATACTTAATTAATTCTGTTATGCTAAGCTGCTTAAATTTTTAAGGTGCCAATTCTTCTCCAATAGAAATTTGACTGATAAAAGCTAAATATGCCGCCCAGTTTGGTTTAGATAAACAAAGATTACTCTAACTTTACTTTACCTGTCGATGATGAGTTTCATTCTTTGTTTAGAAAAGGAGCCATAGTAATTCTTATATTGTTTCCTTAATATAGTTGTTGAATAATGGAGGAAAACATACAAAAGGAAGAAATTAGTCGTAAAGATTTTGAAAAGTGAAAATTTTAATTTTTAAAATAATAAAATGATGTATTTATTATAAAGAAGTATATATATAATAAATACTAGTTATGAGAATATCTTTTTTTTTTAAGCTTCAATTTTAGTGGAAGTCTTCTATATTACACACAATCATCTTCAACAATTGTACTCAACTAATTGAGATACAACACTTTAATTAAATTCAAAATTTAATAGTTTATTATTTGTTGTGAACCTTGATGTGTAATAATAAAAAGAATGAACTTAATTATACAATTAAAAAAATAGAATTATAACACACACACACACACACACACATATATATATATTTTGTCTCTTTTAATTAATTCATGATACTTTATTCTCATATGTGATCTTCATTATTCTCAAATATATTTAATTAATATGATTCCACAATTTTATCTCCCACTTTTTGATTCTTCATAAGGCATTTCATTGTCTTTTCATAGTGTCTTTCCTCTTATCATTTTTAAAACATTTAATTAATTTATTATAACCAATTTT
Organism: Chamaecyparis obtusa; assembly: GCA_027943335.1. Taxonomy (NCBI): domain Eukaryota; kingdom Viridiplantae; phylum Streptophyta; class Pinopsida; order Cupressales; family Cupressaceae; genus Chamaecyparis; species Chamaecyparis obtusa. Next base: position 139,163 of record BSBK01005667.1, read on the forward strand.
ATTTTTTCTTTATGATAGTTTACATTTTCATGGCTCATTTAGACCTATTAGAGGTGTTTTAAGGTTAAGTGGTACATGAGAGATATATGGATCTATAAATGACTCAAATCATATATGTAGTACCTCAACACATTTTATATCTTCCTGAGAAAGATTATTAATCTCATGCTCAAGGTTCTAAGCCACAAGGTTTCAAAGATCATGTCACTCGTGGGCGATCTTAGCCTAGTCAATCTCCTCTACCTCATCTCGTGAGTTTGGATACTCCTAGTTAGTCAAATTAGTAATATATTCCCTTATTTTAAGTTTACAATTTTTGTTGCTCGTACTCAACAATTTACACAAAATCATAAAAAAGATCTTACTAACTAGAAGCTATGATATTATTCCTACTAACATATATAGAATAAATTCAATATTAATAGTCCATTCCTCCTAACATTTACCATTTACCAAGCTCTTTTCTTGGTTGGCGAGCTTGACCCTGCTTAGGTATTTGATATTTCAAATTCAACTAGCTAAGGGTTGGAAATTCATTCTAAATTGCTTAGTTTAGGCATTAGAATTTACGTGAATTAACGAAAAGAAAATGCGACAAAATAACAAAGTAGGGGAGAGGACTCAATATTTGAACCCGTTCCAATGACTATGATCAGAGTTGTCGATACTCCCACTCATTAATTCAATACCTACAATTGTTGATTTAATGTCCAATATTTTTTACAACAATGCATCAATAGTTGTGATTTTAAAGTTATTATTGCTGATGATGGCTACCCATAATTGAAATAAATGTTTCCTTTATTCTAAAAAGCAACCAATCATGTGATCCCACATGAGCTACTGAAGAATGGGTGTCTATTTTCCATGACCATTGGTCTCACTTTTGTTGGGTTGTTTTGGACACCTCGACAAAAAGCATGCTGATGTAAGATTATATTGAATGATGTGACCTTGAAACCTTAGTTATAAACAGAGGATTTGCCAAATAAACTGATATAAAAAATTAGAAATAATTTGAAATGTCTATATAAAATTTTGAGAAACCCAAAATTAGAGTATATGTGTCTTCTCCCCTAACCATCAACAACAATGTAGATGGGCTTGTTAGAGACCAATGTTTGATTAGGCGTGCGTAGGAATCTAAATAAACAGACGTGCTTTGGACGGCAGAAGCTTCACCTATCGACAGATGTTCTGTCATTCTCCTATTCTAAACAATCACTAAGAGAGAGAAGCACAAGATTCAGTAATCATAATTTGATTTGAAATGGTTGCTCTGTAGGGGAAGAACGGAGCGAACGTAAAACCAACGTCAGTCTATTCTTGGTAATATTCGTAAACGAAAAGGTAAACGGTGGTTGCACAGAGAAAAACGATCTCGCATGTGGTTGGAAGAGAAAAGACAAGAAATACAATAGCAGTACGTTGAATGTGTTAAAACCGACATTAGACACCTCAGATTCTTCGATCCTGATGTGCCCATCGATGGCTTTTCTCTGATTCGCCACATCTCCTTGCCTTGCGTTGCACGGATGTTTAATTGGTTTTCTTTGTTATAATTCTAAGCTTTGAGGCCAAGCCGTTGTCAAGATAATCATTGTCGCCTCTGTAATCGCCACTGAAAGACAGAAACAACACTTTTTATTCATTGCTTAATCAATTACAAAAACCTCTAATTTTTGGAGGTTTCAGAATAATATAGAATGTAGTCTTACAATATGGTAAATACTCAAGTGAATAATATTGATGTCGGTAGCAGAGAGTTCTGTATGGACAATGCTGGACGGTGATAGACAATACTGGAAGCTTCCATTTTAAATGCATTGGTTGACGATACTGTTGGAATAATCCCAACTACTCTCTGTTTTCGTAATTTTCTCCAGCCCACTCTCACGTGCGAGGTCACTTCTTTCAGCTTGTCCATCTCCCTTGGACATTGCGTGACATTCATTTTGATTTAATATTTATTGCAAATCCTTTGCCGTAGATTTATTTTGCTGGCTGTTCAATCAGCATTTACTTGTATTTAATATTTTAAGTTTCCTTTCTTTTTTGGGTACATTCGATGTATATCTGGGACATCTACTTTTAATTTGGTAATCTCTTTTGTATGGTCCTGCAGAACACAGCTATGTAATATTGAAATGAAATACTTCTGTATGTTTTATATATATGCAAATATATAATAGAAGACTGTTGTTTATTCTCTATGAATGCTTTGTTTTTATTATTCTCCTGCCTCTCCCAACAAGTGGCATCAGAGCCTAAGATTTCTCAAAAAAAGAGTTGTTGAAGGAAATGCTTAGCAGCAGCTAAGAGCTCCAACAAAGGTATTCAAGAAAGAGTGACAATGGCAAGCACTAGTTTAACAAATCCTCAAATCCCATAGTTCAATGGGAAAAATTATGATTATTGGTTTATAACAATGAAGACACTCTTCTGTTCTCAAGATATTTGGGATCTAGTGGAGAATGGTTACCTAGAACCAGTTGATGCAGCAGCATACAATGCTCTAACTCGAGCAGAGAAGGATTTATTAAGAGATAATAAGAAGAAGGATTCAAAAGCTCTATTCTACATTTTTCAAGCAGTGCATGAGAGTATTTTTCTAAAGATTGCAGCAGCAACTAAGTCCAAACAAGCATGAGATATCCTCCAAACAACATACAAGGAATGATAAAGGTTAAAACAACAAAGCTACAAATGCTAAGAAGGGATTTTGAAACAATTTTCATGAAGGGATCAGATTCAATTGACTCTTTTTTCACACAAGTGATGGGTTTAGTCAATCAAATTAGATTTCATGGTGAGACACTAGAGGATAAAAGAGTTGTTAAAAAGATTTTGAGGAGTTTACCTGCAAGGTTTGAATCCATAGTTGTGGCCATAGAGGAGACAAAGAATCTCACAATTTTTAGTTGATGAGCTTAATGCATCTTTTATTTCTCATGAGCATAGGCTTAGTAGGTCAACAAGTTCATCACTGGAGCATGTATTCAAAACACAAGCTTCAATCAACCATGGAAGAGGTAGAGGAAGAACAAATTTCAGAAGTAGAGGAAGAAATTCATATAGAGGTGGAAGAAGCAGCCCATCAAGCTCAAGTGGAAGAGGTAGCAGCCAATGCCCAAGTCACAATGAAACTCAAAATCAGCCTCAAGGCCAAAGGTATGACAAGTCTTAAGTCCAATGTCACTATTGCAAAAAGGATGGGCATTATTCAAATGAATGTAACAAGAAGCAATATGATTTTAACAAACAAAATGCAAGTTTTAGAAAAGAAAATCAAAACAAAACACAATGTTTTTGGCTTGCAATGTAGCACAAGAAAATGAAAAAGATGTATGGTTTTTAGACTCGGGCTATAGCAACCACATGATAGGGAATTTAGAAATATTTTCAAGCTTGGATGAAAATATAAAATTTGATGTCACTTTAGGGATTGACGATAAGGTGGCAGTCAAAGGAAAAGGGGACATCAACATTCTAACTAAGAAGGGGGAGAAGAAATATATTTCTGATGTTTATTTTGTTCCCGATTTAAAGCATAATTTGATGAGCATTGGTCAGCTTGTTCAAAAGGGGTTCAAAGTATCTTTCAAAAATGGAGTGTGCACAATTTTAGATAAATTTCCAAGCAATCAGCTCATTGCCAAGGTTCAAATGATAAACAATAGAATGTTTCTCTTAAAGATTAAGCCGGATTTAAATGTAGATTTTTCTCAAGCATACCCCGCAATGAACTCACAAGAGGGTAAAAGAGAACTTGCTGCTGTCACTCAAACTCTATTTCAAGCAGAAATAAAAGAAGAAAATTGGCTTTGGCATCTAAGATTTGGGCATTTAAACTTTGGAGGCCTAAATTTGCTTCAAAGGAAAAGCATGGTGAAAGAATTTGCTTTAATAGAAAAATCAGAAAGAGTATGTGAATGATGCATCTTGGAAAAGCAACATAGAGAATCATTTCCAGCAGATAAGTCAATGAGGGCAAAAGCACATTTAGAAATCGTTCATTCAGATTTCTGTGGATCAATGCAAACACCTTCAATTGGTGGAAGATTTTACTTTTTGATATTCATTGATGATTACTCAAGAAAAACATGGGTTTACTTTCTAAAACATAAAAGTGAAGTGTTTGAATAGTTTTGTCAATTCAAAGCTCTTGTTGAAAAGCAAAACGATCAATACATCAAAGCTTTAAGAACAGATAGTGGTGGTGAATACATCTCAAATGATTTTATAAGATTTTGCAAAGATCATGGAATTCACAAGCAATTCACAACTAGATACACACCTCAACAAAATGGGGTAGCTGAAAGAAAAAAATAGAACAATCATGGAAATGGCTAGAAGCATGTTAAAAGAAAAGCATTTGTCAGATGAATATTGGGCTGAAGATGTTTCATATTCAACTTATATAATAAATAGATGTCCAACAAAAAGTGTTAAGGATGTGATTGCAGAAGAAGCATGGAGTGGAAGAAAATATAGTGTTTCTCATATGAGAGTTTTTGGATGTGTGGCATATGCACATGTACCGGATAAATTAAGAAAAAAATTAGACAACAAAGGAGAAAAATGTATATTTGTTGGATATAGTGATGAATCTAAGGCTTACAAGTTGTATAATCCAATAACAAAGAAGGTCATAATCAGTAGAGATGTGCAGTTCATAGAAGAAGAAGCATGGGATGGAAGTGTAGAAAAAATAGTCAACATAACAGCAAGCATACAACAAGAGGAAAATGAAGATTTTATACCAACAAATACTCCTTCAAATGTGACTCCTTCCACACCCATTCACGCTCAACAAAGTGGTCCATAAGTGACACCATCATCAAGTGTAAGTTCAACCTCATGTATACAATCAAGCACTCCCATAAGTGGACAGAAAACACCATCTACAAGTGGCCATCAAGGTGTTGGACCATCAAGTCCACATTCGACCGGTTCTACATCAAGTGACATGTCAAATCTTACGTTGGCAAGCTTGAGGAGACAAAAAATAGAAGTATTAGAAACATTTATGAAAAAAATGAAGGTGAGAATAATGCTGATTCAATTTCTCTTTATGCTTTATATTCACAAGTAGATGAACCAATTCATTTTGAAAATGCAATTAAAGATGAAAAATGGAAAAATGCAATGGATGAAGAAATTGATGCAATTGAAAAGAATCAAACATGGGTGTTAGTGAGCCTTCCAAAAGGAAAAGATGTCATAGGAGTAAAGTGGGTTTACAAAACTAAGTTGAATGCAAATGGTGATGTGCAAAAACATAAGGCAAGGCTAGTTGCTAAAGGTTATTCACAACAACATGGAATTTCAATTACAATGAGACATTTTCTCCCGTAGCCCAATTAGACACCATAAGAGTGACACTTGCCATAGCAACTCAAAACAAATGGCATGTTTATCAAATGGATGTAAAATCAACATTCTTGAATGGTTATCTTGAGGAATAAGTATATGTGGAACAACCACCCGGATATGAGATTTTGGGTCAAGAAGACAAAGTCTACAAACTAAACAAGGCATTGTATGGTCTCAAGCAAGCCCCAAGCGCTTGGTACAGTGGAATTGATTCATATCTCTTACAAAATGGTTTTGATAGGTGCAACAGTGAGCCTACATTGTACATAAAGATGGATGAAAAATATCAAATTCTAATTGTATGTTTATATGTTGATGATTTGATATTCATGGGTGACTTATCAATTGACTTATTTAAAGAAGCTATGAAAAAAGAATTTCAAATAACTGATTTGGGACTCATGAAATACTTCTTAAGCATTGAGGTCAATCAAAATCAAAATGGAATATTCATTTCTCAAGAAAAGTATGCAAGTGATATCTTGAAAAGGTTCAATATGATGAATTGCAAATTAGCACCAACACCAATTGTCACAGGTTTGAAATTGAGTAAAGATGACAAAGGATATAGTGTAAATCCAACTTTGTATAAAAAATTTGTTGGCAGCCTTATGTATTTAATAGCCACAAGGCCAGACATAATGTTTTGTGTAAGTTTGATTTCAAGGTTCAAGGAGACTCCAAGAGAATCACACTAGAAAGTAGGGAAAATAATTTTAAGGTATGTGAGTGGAACAAGGAATTATGGCATTCAATATTCAACTTCAAATGATTTCAAGCTCATAGGATATACTAATAGTGATTGTGCTGGGAGTATTGATGATAGAAGAAGTACATCCGGTTATGTTTTTCATTTTGACACCGGTGTAGTATCATGGGCTTCAAAGAAACAACCAATAGTCACAGTTTCATCTACTGAAGCAGAGTATGTAGCAGCAATAGGGGCATCATGTCAAGCTGTATGGATGAGAAGAGTGTTGAAAGAATTGAAACATGAACAAGAAGATGCAACAAAGATCTATTGTGACAACAACTCAGCCATAGCATTGTCCAAGAATCTAGTTTTTCACAAGAGGAGCAAACATATAGATACTAGATATCATTTTATTGGAGAACTAATCAACAATGGAGAAATCTTTTTGCAATTTTGCAGGTCTGAAGATCAATGTGCAGATATCTTTACCAAGGCATTAGGAAAAGAAAGTTTTTCTTTCAAAGAGATCATTTAGGCATTATAGATGGTAGTAGTGTTAGGAAAGGGAACATTGAGAGGGGGGGTGAATCAGTGTTCACTGTATTTTAACTTTTCACTTTAATATTTATACTTAACTTAAATGCTTAAGTACTGAATGAAACATTCACATAAACATGAAACATGAAATCAACACATGACACCAATATGGTTACAGGGAAACCCAAATAGGTAAAAACCCCGGTGGGAATTGACACCCACTAATATTCTGCACTAGTGTTTTGCGATCCTTGTTAGAAGATCCTTAACCTTGCTAGGAGTTTCTTTACAATGCTTTTACTACAGTAGACCTTGTCAAGGGTTAGACCCTATTAGGAGTCTTTTACAATAGTCCCTGTTAGGGGAGAGGACACACTGTCCAAGAGCTCACTACTCAAGCGATGAAGGCTACAACCTTCTGATCTCAGATATACACTATATCTACAAGATGAACTATCACTGTGACACTACTTGTCAGATCAGTTCCTTTGATGCGTTGATACTTTGACCTCTAGCAAAGCTCTAATACATCTTCTAGTGTCTTTGCACACTTCTTCCCTTCTTATTATATCTCTCTATCAATGTCCATGTTAAATACAATGGACACACCTTATATTTATATGCTCATACAAAATAAACAACTAGGTCGGCCCTTAGACCTATTACATAGAATGTTTCCAAATGAATTGGCTTAAGTGTGCTTAAAAAAACATAAGTAAACATGTCAGCAACCTAAATACAATGGGCACATAGCCTTTGCAATATTACATTATAACAGCAAACCAAAATACTAACTATCGGCTTCATGCTCTGTTCTTCACTGGCACACACTGGCTGTGCAACTTCAATTGATTGTAACTTTCTCATCCTTGCACATCTGATCATGCACTCTTAGACTAAGAAAGAATATAGTCTAACCAACTTAACTTCTAGGGCACATACCATAATTCTTCCGTACGCATGTGCCCTGATGCTCTGAGCCGGAGGAAGTCTGTACACTGTCCAGCCTTCAACACTTAACTGATTTTTGATCTTCTCTTCAAGTGCGTTGACTTCAAACTACTATATGACTTTGTTGCCATAATGACAACACTATATCAAGTCATATACATTAGTATAGACAACTTAATAATAATCTCCCCCTTTGTCATTGATGGCAACAAAAGAATATGGCCAAGTTGCTAACTGTCCTTAATACAAAAACTTTTTGTCATCTATACATATACTTATATCTCCCTATACATATATTCTATACACAACTCCCCCTTTGACATTAATGAAAAAGGTGTTACAAAAAATTGTATCTACACATACTCACTGAGGGAAAATATCCAGATATGCAACCTTTAGGTTTTGGATCTCCTTCTTCCAAAATGTGATCAAAGAGTTGACTATCTGGAGATGGGCGCATAATGCATACCGAAGCTTCTCCATCTTCTTCAAATATGTGGAGGGACCTTGATCATATGTCACCATAGTGACATCAATCTCCTTGATATTCTGATTTAGAATGTCTAGTGAGGGTGCAAGAGCATTCCTCAACTGAGTCTGTCTAGCCCTTAACTTTGTCATCTCTTTTTCTGCCTTCTCAATTTTGTCTATCAGACTTTGGTAGACATTATTGCTCATGTTCACATCTATGGATGGGTCTTTCACTAAACTCTTCACTTGCTCAATCATAGCTTCTGCCTCTTTTATTTTCTTGAAATGAGCATCGGTGAGCTTGTCTTGATCCATGCATTCTACAATAATTTTTCTTCCTTGATCTACAAATTCTTTCTAAGATGCTTGATCAGTCTTGAGGGAACTGAGGTGAAGTGCAAAGTTATTCACCAATTCAGTCAATCTTTTCTTTAGATACTTTTCTTCTGCAACGAGGGATGCAGACTCTTCAAGGCTTGAGAAGTTTCTTTTAAAATGTGATATGATTGTACTCACATCATCAACCGAGTGTATCTTAGACACTCTCTTATCTTCTGGCAATAGATTGTTCAACATGTTTACTGATTCTACCAGGAGGGGATTCCTCATCATTTGCTTTTCTTTGGATTCCTCCATAGCTAAGACATTGAACTTAATCAAGTCTTCTTCTTTCCATGAGTCCAAGCTGGATGTGTTAGGTGTCAAACTTGACAATAGTGCTACAGAGGGAGTGATGGGAGTGCTATCCACCACTTCTTGCTTTAATGACATTTCATCCTTTTTATCATTTTCTTTTATCTTTTCTTCTTCTTCTTTTCCTATTCATTTTTCTTCTATCTTTTCTTCTTCTTTCTCATCATTAGTCAATGCTTCTTCTTGATGAGTGGGCAGTGTGTTGCTGCATAACATTTTAGCTTCTTGTGTTCTCACAAAAGCTTCTTCAAACTTTTCTAACTCAGTATCAGTGGCCGCCATGGCTATCTCTATATTATCAATGATAATGGTGCTATCCTTGAGTGATTCTATTATGGGTGCAAACTTATTTGCCTTTGTTTGTGCTTCCACTATAGGTGTTGAATCTTGAGGACCTATAGATTGTACCTTTATGGTCTCTGCTACTTTGTCTTTCTCACTAGGTGCTTGAGAGATGGGTGCAGACATAGGTTTCATGTGCTACTCTAAGAATGCCTTCTGAAAGGCCTTCTCTATCTCCTTAGAAATCAGCTCATAGTCTTTATTCATGAAGTGTAGTGTTCTCATCTTTGTCCTTAAGTGCAGCTTCACCAAATTCAACAATAGTGACTTTTCTTCAACAAAAAATATGGGAAGAGTGGAATCAAGTGTTTGTTCCCTTATTCTGAAGTCTTCTTTAGTGTCTTGTCTCTTCAAGGTATCCATAATCTCTCATACCTTATCTGGGATTATTGTCTTCAATTCAAGAACTGTCTTCTTGAACTTTATCATGTGTTTAATCAACATCTCATGAATCTCTGACTTATCAATTTCATGATATTTTTCATAGAACTTGGCTATCTGATCTAACCTTCGTTCATCTACAACTCTAGTCCTTAACACTTGAAGACTAGGTATGAATCCTACTTCTGGAGGTGACTACACATTTTTCAATTTGCTCCTTGTGGCTGCACGTATAGTTGAAGGATGGTTTGTGGCAATTTGTTTTCTCCTCTTGGGCATCTTAGGAGATGCATCTATGGACCCAATATCAACTGTAACAGTGGGCGCAGGACTGATATCATCAATCTTACCCTATTTATCCTTTGGATCATCAGTCTTCTCAATCTTTATCTTTTTCAATTTAGGATCATTAGACTTAGCATCTTCTGTGGATGCGCTCTCAATTTCCAAGGAAATATTTTCTTCCCTTTCCTTGTCAAGGTTTTCTTGTGTTACTCCATGAATTCTGAGTATCTCATAAGTAATCTTAGAGATTTTCCTCTTAGTTGTTGCGTTGTTCAGTTTAGCATCAACTTCCCTTGTCTTTTCTTGATAAGTTCCCCACCTAGGTTCATTAGGATCTTTAGGGGCTGATAGTAAAACCTATGCATATGCTTCAAGGACCTATTCCTCTACCTCATAACCAAGTGGATGAATCCACTTAGTTCTTGGCTCAACAGCTTCCATAAAAGTAGTGTCTGTTTCTACCATAAAGCAAATAGTATCCTTATACTTTTCCACAATGCTTTCTAGAATTCTATATCTCATTTGCATCTTGACCCTGAAGGTCTTCAATTCCAATGTCACATAATCTCTCAATGTGCTCTCCGCGGATGCTTTGTTAGATATCTGTGGCATGGTTGGAATGGACTTGTCCAAATACAAATCTGATATTGTCCCAGCAATATGAAGGTACATGTAAATGATCAATGAACCAAACTTGAATATCTTTATCTTGTCATGCTTGATGACCTTGATGTTATCAATCAACTGTGCGCGCAAGATCTCACACAAGTTGAACTCAACATCTTCATTCACAAGTCTAATGGCTGCTAGAATAGTGCCCGCGGACACACTATTCACCCTGCTAGTGTGATGAAACATGTATCCAAGTATCATAGACATCAATTTGATGTCTTCTTGTTCAATAGGCTCAATTGTCATCCCACACCTATCACTCCTAGACTTGCAAGTTTGTTCAACTATTTTCCTGACATCCTTGGCCACAGGAAGGATGGCACCTGTCCTAGAAAGGCCTGGCATCTCATGTATAAGGTCACTGGTGATTCTAACCAGCACATCACCTATCCAAAATAGGTCATCATGAATTTTTCTTAATAGTATCTTAATCCATTCAGTCTCATAAAATTCATATGCCATAGCATACTCAACTATTGGGTGATCATTCCACTTAACATATTCATCCATGAATGTTTTGTTTGGTTTCAACATGGAATCCATGTGCACCCTTAACCCATCCAGCCCTATTGGTTCTTTCTTGTAGTAGATGTAAGCCCTAATATCCTCCATATGCATGATGCCCATAGGCGTGCGGGAGAAAGCTCCCTCTAAATCATCTAGGGTTCACTTGAAAGGATGTTTATTGAATACATATCTCTTCTTCTATGAAAAATCAAAAACTATGGGATTGGCCATGACTTACTTTTTAAATTTCTTTCCAACTGTACTCTAAGATGATCGAAGACTTTTGAATCGGTGCGTCAAACTAGGGTTTTTGCAACCAACCAAAAGCACTGCTAATTGTTGCAAATCACTAATAGATCAATCTCCAATTCTTCAATACAACTTTTAAGGCTCTTTTTGCTCTCCTATCAGTCTGAATTTGAATGCAATGAGAAATCAAATAACTTTCTATCTACTTAAAGTGAGAATTCCACCATTGATGCAAGTCACGTAAAGGAGGCTGTCACTTCAAAATTTCCAACTCAATTTCTATTCATAATCAGCATGTACACTCTTGCACAAAGGTACCTTTATACTCAAAAAGCTTAACTCCAAAGGCGCATACTCTGAGGATGAGTATACCAGCCATGGCAGGGGTCTAGAGCTAAATTAGCTCCCCCTATGACCTTGAGGGCTATTCATCTAGATGTAGAGGGTGTGTCCATTGCAGATGCATCCAATACATTCTCATCAGTCTTGTCCTTCTTTTTCTTTGACCAAATAATGCTTGCATCATCTGAGGCTTTGACAAAATTAACTTCTCCTTCAGGATCCAAAACTGGTTCCTCATCCTTTTTAGGGCTTTCTAGACCTTGTGTCCTTGATCTACAGAACCTAGAGATATGTCCAGCCTTGTTACAAGAGTGACAAATGACTAGAGGTCTTACATTCATTGGTGCATTGACATGAGTCACCATTCTACATTATCTCATTGAATGACCATTATAGTTACATATCTGGCATGTAACACTCTGAGAACTTCTTTCATTTGTTTGATTTTGATTTATCTGATCATGTTGTACCCTATTCTTCTTACTAGTCTTGCAATTCATAGCTCTATGACCAAACTTATTGCATGAATAACAATAACCATTAAAAGGTCTTACCTCTATATAGTTCCTTGCAATGTGTCCATGCTTGTTACATGCAAAACAAGTATGTTCTACTTTCTTGTGCTCATTCTTAGGTGGTCCACCATTATCTTTGGTTTGATCTTTAGTCTTTTCAGCATCAGTAGAGTCCTTCTATGAGTCCTTTCTTGCTCGCATGTTGTCAATCTAATTTTGTGCTTCATTGTAACCAATATAGCTAGTGTCTCCTCTGGATCTCGTTGCATACAACTAAGATTCTATCAAATCAGAACTGGTGTGTAATTTTTCAATATGATATTTTTCTTCTTTCAATTCAGACTCCAAGCTTTCTTTGCTATTCTTTAGCTCCAAGATTTCCATGTTTTCTTGCCTTAGTTCTTCATTGAGTTGAAGGTTCTCTTTGATTTGTTCATTGTAGACTTCCTGATTTTTTATCAACTTATCATCAAATTCTTCAAGTAGCTCTTTCATAAATGCATTTTCTTCACTTAAATTCTTGACCTTTTCTCCTAGATCACTGGTAGAGCATTCTCTCAAATCCTTTCTTAGCCTTTTGATAACCCACTGTGCATCACTAAATTTTTCTTTTAGTTCTTCAATTTCTCTTTCCAATTTGTCCAGGTCTTCAAGAGTTGCTTCAAGATTTCTTTTCAAATGTTTCATTTATGCTTTGTCCATGATCTCCTCAAGTGGTTAAACTTCTATGCTAAGGACCACAGCTCTAATACCAATTGTTAGGAATGGGAACACTGAGAGGTGGGGTGAATTAGTGTTCACTATATTTTAACTTTTCACTTTAATCTTTATACTAAACTTAAATGCTTAAGTATTGAATTAAAAATTCACATAAACATGAAACATGAAATCAACACATGACACCAATATGGTTACAGGGAAACCCAAATAGGTAAAAACCCCGGTGGGAATTGACACCCACTAATATTTTGCACTAGTAGTTTGTGATCCTTGTTAGAAGATCCTTAACCCTATTAGGAGTTTCTTTACAATGCTTTTAGTACAGTAGACCTTCTCAAGGGTCAGACCCTATTAGGAGTCTTTTACAATAGTTTCTATTAGGGAAGATGACGCACTGTCTAAGAGCTCACTGCTCAAGTGGTGAAGGCTATAACCTTCTGATCTCATATACACACTATATCTACAGGATGAACTATCACTATGACACTGCTTGTCAGATCAGTTCCTTTGATGAGTTGATGCTTTAACCTCTATTAAAGCTCTAATACATCTTCTATTGTCTTTGCACACTTCTACTCTACTTATTATATCTCTCTATTAGCTTCCATGTTAAATACAATGGGCACACCTTATATTTATATGCTCATACAAAATAAACAACTAGGTCATCCCTTAGACCTATTACATACAATGCTTCCAAATGAATTGGCTTAAGCATGCTTACAAACAAACAAGTAAACATGTCAAAAACCTAAATAAAATGGGCACATAGCCTTTAAAATATTACATTATAACCACAAACCAAAATACTAATTGTCAGCTTCATGCTCTGTTATTTACTGGCACACACTGACTATGCAACTTCAACTAATTGTAACTTTCTCATCCTTGCACATTTGATCATGCGCTCTTAGACTAAGAAATAATATAGTCTAACTAAATTAAATTAAAGGGTGCATACCATAATTCCTTCATACACACGTGCACCTATGCTCTAAGCTGTAGGAACTCTGTACATTGTCCAGTCTTCAACACTTAACTGATTTCTGATCTTCTCTTCAAGTGTGCTAACTTCAAACTGCTATATGACTTTTTTGCAATAATGAAAACACTATATCAAGTCATATACATTAGTATAGACAACTTTCCAACAAGTAGTTTTGATTAAGGGGGAGTGTTGGAATAATCCCAACTACTCTCTACCTTCGTAATTTTGTCTAGCCCACTCTCACATGCCAGGTCACTTCTTCCAGCTTGTCCATCTCCCTTGAACATTGCGCGATATTCATTTTGATTTAATATTTATTGCAAATCCTTTGTTGTAGATTTATTTTGTTGGTTGTTCAATCAACATTTACTTGTATTTAATATTTTAGGTTTCCCCTCTTTTCTAGGTACATTTGATGTATATCTGGGACATCTACTTTTAATTTGGTAATCTCTTTTATATTATGTTTTAGAACAGAGCTATGTAATATTGAAATGAAATACTCCTATATGTTTTATATATATGTAAATATATAATAGAAGATTTTTTTTTATTCTTTGTGAATGCTTTGTTTTTCTTATTCCCCTGCCTCTCCCAACAGATACATTGTGTATGGTTTGGCACAATGTTGATTTTTGGTGGTGAAATTAATTCTCACCAACACTCTAGATAATTTCAATCATAAATGTTACTGCATTTACAAATTCTTTTTCTCTAAGTGTAGTCTCATTTTACCTCTTTCTAGTGTCCATAATCAAGTCTTCAAATTTTATCAAATCCTTTCATTTCTTGATAGATTCAAACCATCTCAAAAATCTTCAGATCTAATGATACCTACCTCTTGACCTTCTCCAACTATTGTAACAGTCATACAAAACTATGGATTCTTCACCTTTTGTAGACATCTTGTTAGACAATACTTTCCTTTGACATAAAATATTTGTTATGCCTTCCTAACATTCAAACCATTCAAGATTGCTATCATTTTTCACATATGAACTTTTGTAGTTAAACAACCTTGTAATCATACCTAAAAGATTTTGCGAACTCAATCCAAAACTCCATCCACAATCCATTTTTAGGCATCCTATCATAGATTGACCCTTTGTCTCTTTATACCAACATGTCTTTTCACAATTGAAAAAAACTACAGGATCTAAAGAGATAAACTAAAACACAATAATGTAATGAGCACAACATTGACCTTCCATGGATTAAATAATTAAAGGAGAAGAAGAGTACACATAGAAAGAGTGATTGGGTCAAATAAAAAGTGAACTCCAACACTCAATGAGTGGTGGCGAGTTGCCTCCCACTAAGCTAGGATGACCTATGTCAAAATGGAATCGACGCCTCTCTAGATGGCTCCTAAATGATGACAACTTGTGTGAACAAGTGTGGAATAAACATGGATGACTAAGTAGGCTTAATAAGCCTAGGCATAAATTGATTAAATACACTAACAGCCCCCTTAAGAATAACTATGGGGGACAAGATAAACAATGGGTCCTGGCTACTAGTCTAGTGAGGTACCCATGTACAATGAAATCTCTCATAAAAGGAGAAACAAGAATAATCTACTGGAATAAAACCTCCCTATGAAAAAGAGATAAGATGCAAAGACATGTACAAGTGAAGAAGAAGAAGAAGATGATGATGATGATTGATAGATGGAGGACTCATGTTAACCCCCAAGGACTACATTGAAATAATTCTATCACAAAGTACAATATGTTCTCCCCATAGGAGAGAAAGTAGACAAGATCATATGATCCCCACAAAAGATATGAAGTGATGAACTCTATGTATTGATAGTAGATGCTTGACACTAGATGCTAAAGATGATCCATGAACATTGAACAACATTCCTCCCCTTTGGAAGAAACAGTACCATAAATGTGTGCAAGATTATTTCTCATTCTAGATAGGAATATATAGGAAGAAAGATGAATGTCTTTGAATGTTGCACATAACCCAAAGACTAAAATGATGTCATTGATGCCTTTGAATGATGCTCAAAGATATCCCAGCCAGTGTCAATGTGTGATAGGATTCTGAAATAGGGACCATGGATGTATGGTGATGTCTAGACCAATGTGAATCTAATACTGCTACAAATGAAGATAATTGAGTTGGATATCGCAACTCATGAACGTATGCACAACCTATCATGATAGGAAATAATGTAGGCTAGGTAAGAACAATTTCCAAAGATGACAATGGTGATGCAACTTTACAAAAGTCATCACAAAATAGAAGATGAATGTCTTCAATATTGTCATCAAAATCTGCAAGATGGGATTCTACAAAGAAAGATGCTATGTCTAATAGATATGCATCCCAATGTGGTGGATTTGGTATGACTATAAAAAATACTTGAGGCAAAGAATCTATGGAACTCATGGAAGAGTGAACAACATATTCAAATGTAACAATATGTGATGGTGTTCCACTAGATTGTGAAGTGAGACTAGATGGTGTTTCTATTTGAGTTGGAGAATCTGGTAAGGCAATACCATGTTTGAGAAGAACTTGATGCATTTGCTTAATTTGATGAAACCAACATTATTCTACTATATGCCTATAAATTCCACAATATCCATATTTAGTTTTCTATTTATTAAAAAGATTTTGTAGAATTCTCAAATGGAAGAGATTATTTGTGAAGGACGTGATCTATTAAACCAACAAAATTAAAAATAGAAAACATGCAACACCCCCTTGATTATCTTTCCCCCTTGTTTTCAGCACTTTATAAAAGGAGTGTTTTGTAACCAAACCCAAAACAAATATTATAAATAAAACTTTATAATGATAGTGTGTGAGTGTGTCTTTTGGATTCATGATGAAAAAACATGAACTTTTTCCAAAAAACCAATACTCAATTTCGAGTTAAGGAGAAACAATTATGAGAAAAAGAATTTTGTCACTTACAAAATTAATCCTCCTAAAAAAAGTTTAATGGTGAAATATCTTAACTCCACCAAAAAATAATTTTTCAAAACTTAAAGAGAAGGGCCAAAGTTAAGTCCCTTGAGGGAGGAAAGAACCAGGGGCAAAAAATCTATGTGACTAGGAGATACAATTCCCAAAAAGTACACCCCTCCCCCAAGACATCACCCTTAGAGTTTCTTATGTCATCATCTCAAAAAGTGCTTTTTGAAATGAATGGTGACATAAAGAGGTGGCTTGAATTTGATGATCATCTCTAGTTTTTGTTTCTCTTGATTTAAGAAGATTTCAAAGTCTTTTTCAAATCCAATAGCCATGCACACAAGAGCTGAGATAGCTAATGATTGTGCAATGGTAGAGCGGGCATTTTCAAATGTCATAAAGGCAGAATTTATCAACACACAAACTAGGGTTGGATTGCAAGACATGGTTTTTTTAAAACCATGAACCTTTTTCAAATCCTAAAGAGGGTGCAATTTGACCCATCTAAACAAGAACACCCATTCACCAAAGCTCCCAATGAATGGATGGTCCCACTTGCATGGATGATAGGTTTCAAACACTAAAAAATGGCGGCCTTTTGTATTTCTCCTCTACACAGGATTTGGATTTTGAGACCAATTCAGGCTTCTTTTCTTTACTCAAACTTTGACATGCCAAAGGGGGAAGTCATTGCTGACCATAGAGCTTAAACAACCCACAAACGAAGCATGGCTTTTGACCATGGGTTGAAAGTCAGACAAAAACTCTGATGCAATAAGCACCAAGAATGAGCAGAAGCACAAAACCTATAGATGTCAAATTTCTAAGATAGTGGCTTCAAATATCCCTCATTGGCTCTGATACCATATAGAAACCTGTAATATCTTTATTTAAGAGATCAAATAAAACACAATAACATAATGAGCACAAAGTTGACCTTCTATGAATTAAAGAATCAAAGGAGAAAAAGAGTACATATAATAAGAGTGATTAGGTCGAATTAGAAGTCAACTTCAACACTCAATGAGTGGTGGTGAGTTGCCTCCCACTAAGCTAGGATGAGGTGTCGAAATGGAATTGAAACCTTTCTAGATGAATCCTAAATGATGACAGCTTGTGTGAACAAGTGGAAAATAAAAATGGATGACTAAGTAGGATTAATAATCCTAAGTGTAAATTAATTAAATACACTAACAACAATAATTTCTTAATCCATATATTGGAAAGGATGTAGATCCCAACACTTACCTCCATTTGACCTTTTCAATTACAATAGGTACACTAAATACACTGCTTCCTTTGAACAAAATTTCTTGAACTGATAGCATCATTTCCTTTATATAATATATATCAAAGGCCTCCATACTTTGGTCTTATTATTGGAACAATAGTCTCTATAATTCCTTGTTCATTCTTTCCCAATTCTTTACCTTTATAATCCATTTTCTTCATGATATTCAAACCAACATTCTTATTGTCATAACTAACAATATTTGTGAGCACATTGTTATTTTCTTTATTATATTCTTTAACAAAAACACATTCACTAACATGTTCAAAATTACACTCTTTTACACAAACAAATTTAGTAGAATCACACTAGTCAGATGAAGTACGTAGATCTTTTGTACTACTTTAAGAATCATGAACCATTGGTTTTGACCTTATACATTAATCTCTTCCTACATTTGATTGACTTAGTTTAATGTTATTGCTTGTAAGTTTTTGTTCAGTAGCCATAGGTATACTTATTGGTCTAGAGTCCTCCATGCCAAAGGCTTTAAGTATCTCCTTGATATACTTAGATTGTGTAATGTAGATACCTTTCTCCATCTGATAAACTTGCAAACCAACAAATAATTTGATCTCTCCAAACATAGACATCTCAAATTCAATTTGCATCTCATTTGCAAATGTTTGGCATAGGGAATCTTGCCCTCCAAATATTATATCATCAACAAATATTTCAGCTAATAATATCCCTTTACCTTTTTCAGTCTTCAAGTACAGATTATTGTTGTCATTTGTTCTTGCAAATCCAATCTTTACCAAGTAATTATGCAATCTCTCATACCATGCTCTAGGGGCTTGTTTCAATCCATACAATTCTTTTTGTAGTTTACAGACCATGTTCTTCTTGCTTGGATCAACAAATCCTTCCGGTTGTTCAATGTATACTTCTTCCTCTATTATTTCATTCAGAAATGCAAATTTGACATCTATTTGATACACTTTGAATCCTTTGTAAGTTTCATATGCAAGTAGAGTTCTAACTCCTTCCAATCTTGCTACGAGGGTAAATGTCTCCCCATAGTCAATGCCTTCTTCCTGTGTGTACCCTTTGCATACCAATCTAGCTTTGTGACTTTTGAATTCTCTATGTTCATTCATCTTATTTATGAACACCCACTTTGTTCCAATAACATTCTTGTCCTTTGGTCTAGGTACTAGTGTCCGAGTTTTGTTCTTTTCTATCTTCTCAATTTCCTCATTCATGGCTTGAATCCAATCTTCATTCTCCAAAGCATATTTCAATGTCTTAGGCTCAAATTCACATAACAAGCATGTTTGATCTTTCAACTTACTTATTTTCATAGCTCCAAATTCTTTTTCTTGAATGATTTGATCCAGCTTATTGTGTCTTCTCACATATTGTGCTAATGTAGTCTATGTCCTCATTTTTTCTTGCTCTTGATTTTCAGGTTCATTTTGTATCTCTACTTCCTCTCCTAATTACTTGGTAGCATCCTCTTGATGCTCGACATCTTCTTTTTGTAACTGGGTAGGCTCTTGTTGTTGCTTGAAAATATTGTTTTCTAGTTCTGATAAATTGTTGGCCTCTCCTTCTTCCATGTATATAAAAGATCTGTAATCTTCAAGTTCTTGCTTGCCTTCAATTTCATTCTTTTCAGCATATCCATCAACTCTAAGATTTGCACTTTCCACAACTTTGTTAGTGTTATAATTCAAACACTTTTAAGCTTTTCCCTTAGTAGAATAACCTAGGAATATGCCTTCATCACTTTTAGCATCAATTTTTCCATTGCTATTGTCCTTAAGTATATAACATTTTATTCTAAAGACTTTAAAGTATTTCACATTAGGTGCATAGCCATACCATAATTCAAAAGGTGTAGCACTTGTACCTTTCTTGTTCAAGGTATAAATAGTTGTGCTTACAGCTTCTCTCGAGTACATTTGTGCAACATTCTTCTCTATCATCAGTGTTCTAGCACAATCCATGATTGATCTATTTATCCTCTCTACTATACCATTATATGGAGGTGTCCTTGGTGCATACATTTGTCTATTAATTTCTCTATCATTATAGAATATGTTAAAATCATTAGATATGAACTCTCCTCCTTTGTCAAATCTCAGAAATTTCAAGATTTTACCTATTTCTTTCTCAACATTTTCCAAATACCACTTAAAAAATTGAAAGGCATCATATTTCTCCTTAAGAAACATTAGAAACATCATTCTAGAGTAATAATCAACAAAAAGAATGAAATATTTATCACCATGGTAACGTTTCACAGTGATAGATCCACAAAGGTCAGTATGAACCAATTCCAAAATATCATCAGAAGTATGTGTCTTTCTCTTGAAACTCTAAACTTTGTCATTTTTTCCAATTGACATTGTTTACACATCACATTATCAGGTTTCTTAAATATTGGTAAACCTCTAACTCTTTTCATCTTACTGATGCTTACCAAATAATCAAAGTTCACATGACACAACCTCTTATACCTATTAGAAAGTAAAGTCCACCAAGATAACTGAGAGGGTGGGGGGGGGGGGGGGGGGGTGAATCAATTATCAGACAAATATAACTTTTATCAACTTCAATAGATTTTAACCATGTAAGCAATGTAACCAACAACCATAGAAAGATATACATACACAATAACACAATGACACAAGATATGTTGACTAGGGAACCTCTTGATCAAAGAGTAAACCCCGGTGGGAATGATGCCCACAAAAGATGCACTGATATGAAAGTTTCTTGTGAGAGGATGGACTCTGTTAGGAGTCTTATGAAATACATTCAGTATATAGGAATCCTTGTTAGGATATTTTTAATCCCTGTTAAAAGATTCTAACTCTGTTAGGAGTTATCGAAGACAGAAGGACCCACTGCCCAAACAACTTTAGGGTAAGATCACTAAACTCACTGTCAAACTAATCTTTGTATTACTCAATATAATAATACCAAAAGATTACTAATATCAACACTTCAATACTCCTTCTCTGACTATGCCAAACCACACCAACTGCTTCTTCAGATCTCAATACCAGATCTCTGAGCTTCACATATCCTCTTCAACAAATTATCTTTCACAATTCCTTCATTCACTTTCTCATTACACACAGACACATTAAAATAAGGAAAAAATCCCTTCCTTTATACCACACTCAAGTAATTACAAATGAGTCAGCATACAAATTACAAAATAAAAGTTTCCACACGTTACATCAAAATTACACAAAAATGTCACCTTCCAATTAAGATAATTCTTCACTCATGCAACCTTAGATTTTGTATTTTCATCCACATCACTATCAACATGTCTTCAACTTCTCTCTAACTACGCATAACTAGATTCCATCCCGATTAGGAGATATAATCTGATTTCCACAAACTACTACTCAGGAACACTACCTGAATACTGCTTCCACTGATTTTCTCATAACTTCCATGAATAAGTGAATTATTGTCTGAACTCTTAACCATGATCTCATAACACATCATAGAGTAAGTCATCAACTGTGCATAGCTTCATTTTCAATATCTCAAGTGCGCTAACCAAAACATTGTTTGCTTCTTTACTAATCTTCAGTAGATTACTGTGTTGACATCAATGACAATCACAGTCATGAATGCAACAAAAAATGCTACAGAATGGCTACAAATACTCCCCCATAGGATATATTCAGCATTCATTCCTAAAAATCTCCCCCATTGGCATTGATGGAAACATAGATGAAAAAACATCCAAGTTCCATAAATCCAACACTGCAACACTGTTGCTCTGAAAATGCTTTCAACTCCTCTTCATCAATCAAATATTTCTTCATTTTCCTATATAGTTATTTCCAATAGATGGTTTTTCATGTATACTTCTCCCCCATTAACATCAATGACAAATGTTTCATCATTATGTCAACAACAACTTCAATGTCAAAAGACATTGTTTCATAAAAATATATTCACTAGAGTCCTCATGACTCAACTCAAATACACATACTCCCCCATAGAGGAAGTACCACCATCCAATCCAGAAGAAAGATAGGGCTCATATACCACTGGACGGATGCAAAAATCTGCATCACTTCTCAAAAGTAGGCTGGGGCATAACCCTAAGCATACCTCTCAGATACTCAAATGTATCCTTAGGCAAAGGTTTTATAAATATGTCTACAATCTACTCCTTTGTTCTTATGTACTCAAGTTTGAATTCTTTCTTTGCAACTTTCTCTCTCACTACATGATACTTTATCTCTATATGCTTTGTATTAGAATGTAACACAGGGTTCCTAGACATACTAACTGTGTTCGTGTTATCACAATGTATAACAACAGGCTCAACAAATTTTATTCTGATATCCTTCAATATTTTCTTCATCCAAATTATCTAATTACAATTATTTGCTACTGCCACATACTTTGCTTCTACTATGCTCTGTGAAATATAATTTTGCTTCTTTCTTAGCCAAGAAACTAATCAAGGAAAAATCCTCCACCACTAGTGCTCGTTTTATCATCAACACTACCTCCCCAATCAACATCTATATATGCACATAGGGTAAAATCATCATATTTTTCATACCACAATCCACACTCAATTGTGCCTCTTAAGTACCTTAGTATCCTTTTTACTGCTGCATAATGTGATTCTCTAGGTTCAGCTTGAAATCTTGCTACAATTACAACTGAATGTGCTATATCAAGTCTTGTATGAGTCAAATACTAAAATCCTCCAATCATAGATCTGTACTTCTTTTGTTCTACTGCAGGAGCCTCATCTATGCTAGATAACTTATCTCTAGTTACCATAGGTGTCCCGACTAGTTTACAGTTCTCAATTCCAAATCTCTTCAATAAATCATTCAAGTACTTTGTCTAACTTACAAAGATACCATCACTGTGATGTGTTATCTGCAATTCTAAAAAGTATTTTATTTCACCAATCATACTCATTTCCAATTCAGTCTTCATTTCATCTGCAAATTTATCACTAGCTTCATATTCTCCTCCAAAGATAATATCATAAAAAAAAATAACTACAACCAATAACCCATTTTCAATTTCTTTTGTATATAGGTTGCTATTAGCTGTTCCTTTTGTAAATCCTAATTTTTATAAAAACTTATCCAATCTTGCATACCAAGTTCTAGGTGCTTGCTTCAGTCCATATAAAGATTTCTTCAGTTTACATACCATGTCTCCTTCTTGAGTTAAAGGAAAACCTTCAGGATGCTCAATGTAAACTTCTTCTTCTAGTTCTCCATTCAAAAATGTTGACTTCACATCCATCTGATACACTTTGAATTTCTTAAAAGCTGCATAAGCCAAAAACATTCTCACTCCTTCAATTATTGTTACTGGTGCAAAAGTTTCTTCATAGTCAATTCCTTCTTGTTGTGAGTATCCTTTACATACCAATCTTTGTTTGTTCCTTACTACTTGTCCTTGTTCATTCATCTTGTTTCTGAAGGGTAAAAGCACAATTAGGTGTCACTTATCAACACAACTAAATTTTAGTATTTCTTAATAAAAATTAATTTTGGTCAAACATATGGTCTAGCTAGATTCATTTTAGGTAATTTAGATAAGTGTTTTAACGTTTCTAATTGGAAATATCTATTAAATGCATGTTTTATACCACTTTGGGTCCAATTACCATAAAAATAAAATTATTTCAAAAAAGTGGTATTTCAATAACTCCTAATATTTTTAATGATATTTTAAAAAAAATAAAAAAATACGCTTTTGTAGAGATCAAAGTCACAAGTATCCTCATATAGATTTTATAGTGTTTTAATTAGACACAGTTTATTGTAATTAAAAAATATTGCAAGTAGGTCTTTTAATAGTGAAGGAGATGTTGATTCAGAGAAAGAAAAAAATAGTAAATCATATTTAATAAATTTAAAAAACATATGGTGCACTAGAGGGGAGAGTCATCTTCAAGAATGAATATATATATATATATATATATATATATATATATATAGAGAGAGAGAGAGAGAGAGAGAGAGAGAGAGAGAGAGAGAGAGAGAGAGAGAGAGAGAGAGAGAGAGAGAGAGAGAGAGAGAGGGATAGAGAGGGATAGATTTGTTATGAAAAATATGCTGCGAGATGAAAACTGTCGATTTCAGTAAGTTGGAATTTGAATTGTTATAAAAGAGAAAATATAGGTCACAAACCAATTTTTTTTTTTTCATGCACTAGCTATATATGTAATCTATGACATATTTTGAAATTAGGAGAAAATATGATTATTTACATATAATTGTTTGGTGGGAACTAGACCCCTAATTTTTAACATTTTTCAGCAACTGAAAAATCATCTTTAAAAATTAAAAAAATATATCAATTCTTATACAAAAAAATTATTAAAAATATTAATCATAAAATTCATCCATTTTATCACATTTAATTAGTTTACATCATCTTCAAATTCCAAACATAAATGTCATTTTTATACTATTGAAGTTGAACAACTTTGATTTTGTTAGTCTTTTCCTTTGTAAAAGGGTGACATCTTATTGTGCTTTTACCCTGAATACCCATTTTGTTCCTATAACATTCTTATCTTTAGGTCTAGGGACCAATTCCCATGTCTTGTTCTTTTCAATCTAATCCAACTCTTCTTTCATAGCTTTAATCCAATGTTCATCTTCACAAGCTTCACTAGTAGATTTAGGTTCAATTTGAGAAATCAAACATAAATGTTCTTGTACCTTATTTCAAATCAAAACTCCTCTCTCTATGCTTCCAATAATCTACTCAGTAGGATGATTCCTTAATAGATTCCTATTAGGTGTCTTTGTCTCAGTACTTTTTTCTGTTGTAGGTTCTTCAATGGTTCCTTCACTGTTGCTTTCATTCAACAAATCACTGTCAGTTTCATAGAATAATTCAGTGATCTCTGGATTAGGTTTAGGATGAGCTTCTTCATCTGATTCATAATAAAGCATTCTTTCCTAAATTTTGAATTTTTCATCAGCTTTAACATTTGTGCTCTCAACAATAGTCTTAGTTCTCTTATTGTAACATCTATAAGCTTTTCTCTTCAATGAATATCCAAGAAATATACCTTCATCACTTCTAGGATCAAACTTTCCAATGTCATCATCTCTCTTAATATAACATTTTCTTCCAAAAATTCTAAAATACTTAATTGATGGTGCATGTCCAAACCATATTTCATAGGGTGTCTTGTCTGTGTCTGCTTTGATTTGTACTTTGTTCATTGTATACAATGTTGTGTTCACTGCTTCTCTCCAGAATATCTTCGCCAAGTCTTTCTCAATTAACATAGCTCTTGTTGCTTCAGTCACTGATCTATTCCTCCTTTCTACAATACCATTTACTTTAGGTGTCCTAGGGGCTTAAAACTATCTCTTAATACCATTCACTTCACAAAAAATGTTAAATTCTTTTGAAGTAAATTCTCCACCTCTGCTTGATCTCAAACATTTAATCTTCATTCCAGATTCATTCTCAACTTTGTTCTTAATGATCTTAAACTTATCAAATGCTTCATATTTTTCTTTAAGAAATGAAATCCACATCATTCTTGTAAAATCATCAGCAAGAATCATAAAATACCTTTCTCCATAGAATCCTCTAGTCCTTGTAGGACCGCTCAAATCAGTATGAACAATCTCCAACTTCTCTGCTGTTGTAAAATTCTTGCTAGGAAATGAGCTTCTCTTCTTTTTAGCCATCACACATTCTTTGCAAATCATGTTATTAGGCTTCATAATTTTAGGCAAATCTCTTACTGCAAGTGTAGTACTCACTTTCACAATGCTATCAAAGTTTATATGACAAAATCCTATGTGCCATAACCAACTGTCATCAATCTTAGTAATCAAACATGTCATCTCAATTGGATTCAACTGAAATACATTACCTCTAGTTCTAGATCCAGTACCAATCAAATTTTGATCTTTGTCTTTAATTACACAAGTTTTCTCAGTAAACCAAACTTGATATCCCTTATCAACTAGCTGTCCAACACTCAAAATATTATGTTTCAAACCATCCACAAAGTAAACATCATCAGTACTATTCTTTCCATCAAGAGTAATAGATCCTATACCCTTAATCAAACAAGGTGCATTGTTTCCAACTCTAACAACTACTCCATCATAATTGTTAAACTTTATGAACTTTTTCATGTCTCCAGTCATATGATGTGAACAACTGGTCACTGTCTATAATCCAATCAGCTTTCTTTTCTACTTGAGAAACTAAAGATTTTTCTTCCTTAATTTTAGTTTCAAGATTTTCTTCTTTAATTGCTACAAATCCTATATCATCATTATTCTTAGTATCACTTTCACTT
Organism: Chamaecyparis obtusa; assembly: GCA_027943335.1. Taxonomy (NCBI): domain Eukaryota; kingdom Viridiplantae; phylum Streptophyta; class Pinopsida; order Cupressales; family Cupressaceae; genus Chamaecyparis; species Chamaecyparis obtusa. Next base: position 165,410 of record BSBK01005667.1, read on the forward strand.
AAAGTTTTCTCCACAATAGCTTCAAGTTCTTCATCATTTGCATAATAACATTCTTTAGATATTCTAGTATTAAAGTTCTTCCTATACTTCTTAACTCTCTTAAGGAATTTAGATGCAAAATGACCATATTCTTGACAAGTCCAACATTTAAAAAATTTCTTAGCGTCTGGTTCTCTCTTCACAAGCAAGGAAGTACCTTCTTCAATCTTCTTGTCTTCTTCATTTCTAGATCTATTGCTGCTAGCATAATCTCCGCTCACACTTATGCTTCTTGAAAAAGTAGGGCGAACACTAAGAGCAATGAATGATGTCTCCATTCTAGGTAAGTCTCCTGATAACCTTAGGTTCATCTCTTCTACTTCTAATCTTCCAAGAAGAGTCTCTTTGGTGAAGTTTGTAGTACAAGGAATAACTTGTTCAATCATTTGTGTTGTCTTCTTGAATGCAGGAGTCAATGTCCTCAGAATTTTTCATATCACTTCATTCTTTGTCTTTGTTCATCCACAAGATTTTATACCTCCAAAAATCTTTGACATTCTACCAATATAGCTTCTAACAAATTCATCTTCCATCATTCTTATATCTTCAAATGCACATATCCAATTATGTAATCTGACTTTCTTAGCATGTTCATCACCTTCAAAAGTAGACTGTAAAGATAACCAAATTTCATAAGATGTCTTTTGATATTTTACCTAACTATATTCATTTTCTGGAAGGGCTGACAAAAGTGTTTCTCTAGCAAGTATGTTACACATGAATAGATCTCTCTCCTCATTAGTACAATCTTCAATCTTATCCTAATCAATGATATTCTTATGATTCTTTGTAATTAACCAATAACCTAGTCCTAAAAAAAGTAGGTGTGTCTTCATCTTTTCTTTCCAGCAGTCAAAATTTCCTGCATCAAACTTAGGGCCTTCTTTCCTAAAATGATTCGCCATAGATCTCCTTAATTTGTTAAACTTTTCCTTCAAGGACTTGCTACTCTGATACCAATTGTTAGAAAGTAAAGTCCACCAAGATAACTAAGGGGGAGGGGGGGCGGTGGGTGAATCAGTTATCAGAAAAATATAACTTTTATCAACTTCAATAGATTTTAACCATGTAAGCAATGTAACCAACAACCATAGAAAGATATACATACACAATAACACAATGACACAAGATAGAACCTCTTGATCAAAGAGTAAACCCCGGTGGGGATGATGCACTAATATGAAAGTTCCTTGTGAGAAGATGGACTCTATTAGGAGTCTTATGAAATAAATTTAGTACATATGAATCCCTATTAGGAGATTTTGAATCCCTGTTAAATGATTCTAACTCTGTTAGGAGTTATGGAAGATAGAAGGACCCATTGCCCAAACAGCTTTAGGGTAAGATCACTGAACTCACTATCCAACTGATCTTTGTATTACTCAATAAAATAATACCAAAAGATTACTGATCTCAACAATTCAATACTCCTTCTTTGATAGTGCCAAACCACACCAACTACTTCTTCAGATCTCAATACTAGATCTCCGAGCTTCACATATCCTCTTCAACAAATTTGCTTTCACAATTCCTTCATTCACTTTCTTATTATACACACACACATTAAAAAAAGGAAAACATTCCTTCCTTTATACCACACTCAAGTAATTACAAATGATTTGGCATGCAAATTATAAAATAAAAGTTTCCACATGTTACATCAAAATTACACAAAACTGTTAGCTTCCAATTAAGATAATTATTCACTCATGTGACCTTGGATCTTGTGCTATCATCCACATCACTATCAACATGTCTTCAACTACTCTCTAACTATGCATAACCAGATTCCATCCTGATTAGGAGATATCATCCGATTTCCACAAACTGCTACTCAAGAACACTACCTGAATACTACTTCCACTAATTTTCTCATAAATTCATTGAATAAGTGAATTACTATTTTCACTCTTAACCATAATCTCATAACACATCATAGAGTAAGTCCTCAACTTTTCATAGCTTCATCTTCAATATCCCAAGAGCGCTAACCAAAACACTATCTGCTTCTCTGCTAATCTTCAATAGATTACTATGTTGACATCAATGACAATCATAGTCATGAATGCAACCACAACTGCTAAAAAATGGCTATGAATACTACCCTATAGGATATATTAAGCATTCATTCCTAAAAATACCATAACCATCTTAGAAATTAAAGTCCACTAAGATAACTAAGAGGGGGGGGTGAATTAGTTATCAGATAGATATAACTTTTATCAACTTCAATAGATTTTAACCATGTAAGAAATGTAACCAACAACCATAAAAAAATATACATGCACAATAACACAATGACACAAGATATGTTGACTAGGGAACCTCTTGATCAAAGAGTAAACCCCGGTGGGAATGATGCCCACAAAAGATGCACTAATATGAATATTCCTTGTGAAAGGATGGACTTTGTTAGGAGTCTTACAAAATACATTTAGTACATATAAATCCCTGTTGAAATATTCTAACTCTGTTAGGAGTTATGGAAGATAGAAGGACCCACTACCCAAACAGCTTCAGGGTAAGATCACCGAACTCACTCTGCAACTGATCTTTGTATTACTCAATAGAATAATATCAAAAGATTACTGACCTCAACAAATCAATACTCCTCTGACTATGCCAAACCACACCAACTCCTTCAGATCTCAGTACTTCGGATATCCTCTTTCAATAATTTCACTTTCACAATACACTTACATTGATCACATTCCATATAAAAACAAGGAATACATGCCTTCCTTTATACCACACTCAAGTAATTACAAGTGAGTCGGCATACAAATTAAAAGCTTTCCACACGTTACATCAAAATTACACAAAATTGTCAACTTTCAATCAATATAATTCTTCACTCGTACAACTTCGGATCTTGCGTTGTCAACCACATCACTATCAACATGTCTCCAACTTCTCTTCAACTGCACATAACCAAATTCCATCCCAAATAGGAGATATCATCCAATTTCCACAAACCGCTACTCGGGAATGCTGCCTGAATACTGCTTTCACTAATTTCCTCATAACTTTCATGAATGAATGAATTACTATCAGTGCTCTTAACCATGATCTAATAACACCTCATAGAATAAGTCCTCAACTGTGCATAGCTTTATCTTCAATATCTCAAGTGCTCTAACTCAAACACTGTCTGCTTCTCTTCTAATCTTTAGTAGATCATTGTGTTGACATCAATGACAATCACAATCATGAATGCAAGAACAACTACTACAAAATCACTGCTAATAATCCCCCATAGGATATATTTAGCATTCATTCATAACAATCTCCCCCATTGGCATTGATGGAAACATAGATGAAAAAATATCCAAGTTCCATAAATCCAATCACTGCAACACTACTACACTGAAAATGCTTCAAGTCTTCTTCATCAATCAAATCTTGCTTCATTTTCCTATTCAGTTCTCTCCAACAGATGGTACAAATGGTTTTTCATGTACACTTCTCCCCCAGTGACATCAATGACAAAAATTTCATCATTATGTCAACAACAACTTCAATGTCAAAAGACACTATTTAGAAAATACATTCACTAGAGTCCTCATGACTCAGCTCAGATACACATACTCCCCCATAGGGGAAGTACCAACATATAGTCCAGAAAAAAAATAGGGCTCATATACCACTGGATAGATGCAACAATCTATATCACTTCTCAAAAGTAGGTTGGAGCATAACCCCAAGCATACCTCTCAGATACTCAAATGTATCCTTAGGCAAAGGTTTTGTAAATATGTCTACAATCTTCTCCTTTGTTCTTATGTACTCAAGTCTGACTTCTTTCTCTGCTACTTTCTCTCTCACTACATGATGCTTTATCTCTATATTCTTTGTCTTAGAATGTAACACAGGGTTCTTAGACATACTAACTGTGCTAGTGTTATCACAATGTATAACAACAGGTTCAACAAATTTTACTCCAATATCCTTCAGCATTTTCTTCATCCAGATTATCTAGTTACAATTATTTGCTGCTGCTACATATTGTTCTTTTGTTGTGTTCTATGAAATATAATCCTGCTTCTTGCTTAGCCAAGAAACCAATCTTCCTCCAAGGAAAAATGCTCCACCACTGGTGCTCATTTTATCATCAACACTGCCTCCCCAATCATCATTTGTATATGCACATAGGGTAAAATCATCATAATTTTCATACCACAATCCATACTCCAATGTGCCTCTTAAGTAACTTAGTATCCTCTTTAGTGCTACATAATGTGATTCTCTAGGTTCAACTTGAAATCTTGATACAATTCCAACTGAATGTGCTATATCAAGTCTTGTACGAGTCAACTACTACAATCCTCCAATCATAGATCTGTACTTCTTTTATTCCACTGTAGGAGTCTCATTTGTGCTAGATAACTTATGTCTAGTTTCCATAGGTGTTCCAACTGGCTTACAGTTCTCCATTCCAAATCTCTTCAATAAATCATTCAAGTACTTTGTGTAAATTACAAAGACACCATCATTGTTTTGTGTTAGCTGTAATCCTAAAAAGTATTTCATCTCACCAATCATACTCATTTCAAATTCAGTCTTCATTTCATCTACAAATTTATCATTGGATTCATCTTCTCCTCCAAAGATAATATCATCAACAAAATTACTACAACCAATAAACCATTTTCAATATCTTTTGTATACAAGTTGCTATCAGCTGTACCTTTTGTAAATCCTAATTTAAACAAATACTTATCCAATCTTACATACCAAGTTCTAGGTGCTTGCTTCAGTCTATATAAAGCTTTCTTCAGTTTACATACCATGTCTCCTTCTTGAGTTAAAGGAAAACCATCAAGCTAATCAATGTAAAATTCTTCTTCCAATTCTCTATTTATAAATGTTGACTTCACATCCATCTGATACACTTTGAATTTGTTAAAAGATGCATAGGCCAAAAACATTCTTATTGCTTCAATTCTTGCTACTAGTGCAAAAGTTTCCTCATATTCAATTCCTTCTTGCTATGAGTATCCTTTACATACCAATCTTTCTTTGTTCCTTACCACTTCACCTTGTTCATTCATCTTGTTTCCAAATACCCATTTTATTCTTATAACATTCTTATCTTTAGGTCTAGGGACCAATTCCCAGGTCTTGTTCTTTTCAATCTGATCTAGTTCTTCTTTCATAGCTTTCATCCAAAGTTCATCTTCACAAGCTTCACTAGTAGATTTATGTTCAATTTAAGAAATCAAACATAACTCTTCTTGTACCTTATTTCGAGTCTGAACTCTGATGTCTATGCTTCCAATAATCTACTCAACAGGATGATTCCTTGATAGATTCCAGTAAGGTGTCACTGTCTCAAATCTTACTTTAGGTGTCAGTTATTCAATGACCTCACTATGGCTTTCATTCAACAAATCACTATAAATTTCATAAAATAATTCAGTAGTCTCAGGGTTAGGTCTAGGGTGAGTTCCTTCATCTAATTCATAATCAAGCATTCTTTCCTGAATTCTGAATTTTTCATCAACTTTAAAATTTGTGCTCCCAACAATAGTCTTAGTTCTCTCATTGTAACATCTATAAGCTTTTATCTTCAATGAATAACCAAGAAATATACCTTCATCACTTCTAGGATCAAACTTTCCAATGTCATCATCTCTCTTACTATAACATTTTCTTCCAAAAATTCTAAAATACTTAACTGATGGTGCATTTCCAAACCATAGTTCATAGGGTGTCTTGTCTATGTCTACTCTGATTTGTACTCTTTTCATTATATACATGGCTATGTTCACTGCTTCTCTCCAGAATATCTTCACTAAGTCATTCTCAAATAACATAGCTCTTGCTGCTTCAGTCACTGATTTGTTTCTTCTTTCTGCAATGCCATTTTGTTTGGGTGTCCTAGGGGCTAAAAACTATCTCTTAATACCATTTAATTCACAAAAGATGTTAAATTCTTTAGAAGTAAATTCTCCACCTCTATCTAATCTCAAACATTTAATCTTCATTCCAGATTCATTCTCAACTTTATTCTTAATGATCTTAAACTTATCAAATGCTTCATATTTTTCTTTAAGAAACACCATCCACATCATTCTTGTAAAGTCATCAACAAGAATCATAAAATACCTTTCTCCATAGAATCATCTAGTCCTTGTAGGACTGCTCAAGTCTGTATGAACAATCTCCAAGTTCTTTTTTGTTGTAAACTTCTTGCTAGGAAATGAGCTTCTCTTCTATTTAGCCATCAAACATTCCATGCACATCATGTTATTAGGCTTCATAATTTTAGGCACATATCTTACTGCAAGTGTAGTACTTACTTTCACAATGTTATCAAAGTTTATATGAAAAAAGCTTATGTTCCATAACCAACTGTCATCAATCTTAGTAATCAAATATGTCATCTTAGTAGGATTCAACTCAAGTACATTACCTCTGGTTCTAGATCTAGTACCAATCAGATTTCCATCTCTGTCTTTTATCAAAAATGTTTCTTTAGTAAACCAAAATTGATAACCCTTATCAACTAACTATCCAACACTCAAAATATTATGTTTCAAACCATCCAAAAAGTAAACATCATCAGTATTATTCTTTCCATCAAGAGTAATAGGTCATATACCTTTAATCAAGAAAGGTGCATTGTTTCAAACTCTAACAACTCCTCCATCATAATTGTTAAAATTTATGAACTTTTTCATGTCTCTAGTCATATCAGGTGAACAACCACTATTTATAATCCAATCAGCTTTCTTTTCTACTTGAGAAAATAAAGCCTTTTCTTCCTTAATTTGAGTTTCAGAATTTTCTTCTTTAATTGCTACAAATCCTATATCAGCATTGTTGTCAGTATCACTTTCACTCAAAGATTTCTCCAAACTAGTTTCAAGTTCTTCATAATTTGCATAGTAACATTCTTTAGATCTTCTATGATTAATGTTCTTCCTATACTTCTTGACTCTTTTAGGACATCTAGATGCAAAATAACCATATTCTTGACAAGTCCAACATTTAAAATTTTTCTTACTATCTGGTTCTCTCTTCATAAGCAAGGAAATACCTTCTTTAATCTCCCTATCTTCTTCATTTCTAGATCTGTTGCTACTAGCATAATCTCCACTCACACTAATGCTTCTCGACAAAGTAGGAAGAACACTAAGAGCACTGAATGTTTTCTCCATTCTAGGAAGGTCTCCTGATAACCTCAGGTTCATTTCAGCTACTTCCAATCTTCCAAGAAGAGTCTCTCTTGTAAAGTTTGTAGTACAAGGTATGACTTGTTCAATCATTTGTGTTGTCTACTTAAATGCGGGAGTCAATGTCCTCATAATTTTCCATATCACTTCATTCTTTGTCTTTGTTGAACCACAAGATTTTATACCTGCAACAATCTCTGGCATTCTACCAATATAGCTTCTAATAGATTCATCTTCCATCATTCTTATATCTTCAAAAGAACATATCCAATTATCTAATCTAACTTTCTTTGCATGTTCATCACCTTCAAAAGTAGATTGTAAAGATAACAAAATTTCATGAGATGTTTTCAAATATTTTACCTGACTGTACTCATTCTCTAGAAGGGTTGACAAGAGTGCTTCTCTAGCAAGTATGTTACACATGAATAGATCTCTTTCATCATTAGTACATGTTTCAATGTTATCCTCATTAATGATAGTCTTCTCATTCTTTGTAATCAACCAATAACCTAGTCCTAAACATAGTAGATGTGTCTTCATTTTTTCTTTCCAACTGTCAAAATTTACTCCATCAAACTTAGGGCTTTCTTTCCTAAAATTTTCCATGGATCTCCTTACGTTGTTAAAATTTTCTTTCAAGGACCTGCTGCTTGTTGGAAATATAGATGCAGTAACTGAGAGGGGGGGTGAATTAGTTAACCACAAAAATATTACCACTGATCCTTTAGATATCTTAATAAAATATTTACTGTTGCCACTCGGTAAACATACAGAGAAATGCTGAAACTTGATCCTTGAAGTGTGTAATAATTAAACTGTTCTTAAGCATTCATCACTGATTAACTTACATGAATAAAGAAAGTAACATGAACACAAGCGACACCAAATTTACCATGGAAACCCAATATGGGAAAAACCACCAATGTAACTAGTTACTATTTTTCACTCTTCTGAAGTGATGCCCGGTTAGAAGCCAACCCGGTAAAAAGTTACAAAACACACTGTTAGGTGTGACCTTGTTAGAGGATATAATCACCCTGCTATGAGTGGCCTTGTAAGAGGTCTTGAAACAATTCAATAGAACTGTCACCTTGTTAGAGGATTCACAAAATGGTTGTTAAACCAACTCGATTAAGAGATTTTGATATCATTTCTACAATTGTAAGAGAGTAACAATGAAATGACCTGCAACTGAATTGTTGAATATAGATCTCTGTTCTGCTTCACTAGATCCTTACTGATCAAATAAATCTTTGCTGCTCCTCAAGGATATCTAACCATCCTTCAAAATTTGCACATGCCTTTCTTCAAAATGATTTCTGCATGCTGTATATTTTTTTATTCACCACTTGACCTTCTATATATATATGCCATTCTAATTAACATTTAGATTGTCAAGTCAGCACTAATAATTATTACAACAGTCAACTTGGAAAAACAAATTGTAATAACAAAATCCTTTGAATGGCCAACCTTGCTCGATAAACATTAATCTTGAAAAGATTTCCTTTGATGACTGAGTGAACTCGGTAACCACAGAAAATTTTGCAACATCCTTCAGAGACTGAGAGAGCTCGGTAACCACTAATTTTCCTTCGATAACCGAGGAGGCTCAGTTAACACTTTTTCCTTGTCATGTTTCCTTTTGACACCTGAGAGATCTCGGTAGACACTAAAAATTGCCTAGCTAACCGACTGAGCTTGGTAGACACTGAGAACCACTTAGCTGACCGACTGAACTTGGTAAACACTAAGAATTGCTTAGCTGACCGACTGAACTCGATAGACATTGAGAATGATAATTGATATGACATTTGTGTGACATCAAAGACAACACATAGCTAATCCAATAATGTCCTTTAGACAATTGTATCCAACAATCTCCCTCTTTGGTATTGATGGCAACACAACATGTCATAGCACAATGAAATTTCACAGAGAAACCTAGAGTAAGAAACATATCCTTAGTTTCATTATGATTCCCATCAACTTCAAACTTCTTTCTGACTGAGAACTCTCCCTCTTAACTTCTCAAATTATTCTTCTTAGAAATTTCTTGAAATGACAACAAACTCTCCCTCTTTGACAACACATGCCAAATACAACTTACACAGTTTTAGTAAATATCAATGTACCTTATGTACTAATTCATATGCAATGATTCTCTGACTATGCTACATCAATTGATTGATCTTCAACATGTTCTGGTTGATGCATCACTAAAACTTTATTTAGTGAACCTCGGATAGGGGAGTGACCCCTAACTTGCCTCTTAGATACAAGAATGCATCCTTAGGTAGTGGCTTGGTGAAGATATCTGCAATTTGTTCTTTTGTATGAATATATTCCAATCTGATTTCCTTGTCCTGCACCAATTCTCTGACAAAGTGATATTTATTGCAATGTGCTTGGTTTTGGAATGCATTACTGGATTCTTTGAAATATTTATTGCACTTGTATTATCACAAAACATAACAACTAGTTCTTTGATCTCAACCTTCATGCCTTCCAAAAGTTGTTTAAACCATACAATATTAGAGTAGTTTACTACTGCAGCAACATATTCTGCTTCTGTTATGGATTGGGATGTGCAGTTTTTCTTTTTACTAGTCCAAGATACTAACCTCTTGCCAAGAAAGAATGCTCCACCACTTGTACTCTTTCTGTCATCAATGTTTCTTGCCCAATCAGCATCAGTAAACACTTTTAAATCCAAATTGCCTCCAAATTTATACCACAAGCCATAATCTTCAGTTCCCTTTAAATACCTCAAGATTCTTTTGATTTCCATCATGTGATTTTCTCTGGGTTTAGTCAAGAATCTTGCCACTATACCAACTGCTAAGGCAATATCAGGCCTTGTGTACCAACTGGGTGTGCCAACTAGTTTTGAATCTTCCATACCAAATTTCTTAAGTGTTTCCCTGATATATTTAGACTGAGTAATGTAGATACCATTTTTGTTTTGCTGAATTTGAAGTCCAACAAAAAATTTTATTTGACCAAACATAGACATTTCAAATTCTTTGTTCATATGCTCTGAAAATTCTTTGCACTAATCATCATTTCCTGTAAACATAGTATCATCCACAAATATTTCTACCAAAACAATTTTGTTATCTGATCCTTCTTTGATGTATAAACTACTATTGTCATTAGCTCTTTTGAAATTAATCTGAGTAAGATAGTTATGCAATCTTTCATACCATGCTCTAGGATTGTTTCAAACCATACAATGCTTTATGTAATTTGCAGACCATATCCCTTTTGTCTGGATCAATAAAACCTTCAGGTTGCTCAATGTAGACTTCTTCCTCAAGAATACCATTGAGAAATGCAGATTTTATATCCATCTGATATACCTTAAATCCTTTATGTGCTACATATGCAAGTAAAGTCCTTACACCTTCTAATCTTGCAATAGGAGCAAAAGTCTCTCCATAATCTATTCCTTCTTCTTGAAAATATCCTTTACATACCAATCTTGCTTTGTTTCTTGATACTTGACCATCTTCATTCAACTTATTTCTAAATACCCATTTTGTCCCAATTACATTTTTATCTTTAGGCCTAGGTACAAGAGTCCATGTCTTATTTTTCTCTATTTGCTCTATTTCTTCATTCATAGCCTCAATCCAACTTTCATTTTCTAATGCATCTTTGATATTTTTAGGTTCAAAATCAGCAAATAAACATGTACCTTTTAGTTTACTTCTTGTCATAGTACCATCTGATTTGTTTCCAATAATCTGATCTGGTTTATCATGCTTTCTGACGTACTTGGCTAATACAGGTTCCTTGCTTCCTGAATGAGTTACATTGTCATCTTCTTCATCTTCAGGTTCAAGTTGCTCAGGCTCGGTAGATACTTGCTCAGTAGCTTCAGACTGAGACTTGGTACTTTGTGACTCGGTCTGAACTTCTTCTTGTGACTCGGTTACTGTACTGGGCTCAATAGATGTAGTTTCCTTATTGACAGATGTTTCTGGCAATGTATCAGGTTTGATGTAAACAAATTTTCTATAATCCTCTGGTTCCTTTTTGCTTTCTTCTTCAGTCTTTTCTGCAAACTCATCAATTCTCACATGTGCACTTTCTATGATTTTGTGAGTAGACAAATTTAGACATCTATATGCCTTACTTTTGCAAGAATATCCCAAAAATATTCCTTCATCACTTTTTACATCAAATTTTCCTTTTCTAGATTCTTTTAAGATGTAACATTTACTACCAAATACTTTCAGGGAACTTAAATTTGGTTTATAGCCATACCATAGCTCATAAGGAGTTTTGAATGTGTCTTTCCTCAACTGTACTTGATTCAAGGTATGAACTGTAGTGCTGATAGCTTCCTTCCAGTATTTCATAGAAATGTTCTTTTCAATCATTGAGTCCTTGCACAGTCCATGATAGATCTGTTCCTTCTTTCAGCTATTCCATTTTGCTCAGGAGTTTTCAGGGCTGATACCTATCTTTTGATTCCTCTTTCAATGTAGAAATTATTAAATTCATGGGAGATGAATTCACCACCTCTGTCTGATCTCAAGAATTTTATTCTTTTTCCTGTTTCCTTTTCTACTCTTGCTAAATACCATTTGAATTTCTCAAATGCTTCTGACTTTTCTCTTAAATACATAACAAAGAGAATAAAGAATTTTTCTCCGGTATAGCTCTCAATTCCAATAGGTCCACATAAATTAGTATGCACAATTTCCAAAATATCTTTAGACTGATAGTTTTTACTTTTAAAACTAGACTTTCCCATTTTACCAATTTGACAATTCTTGCATACACCAACATCAGGTTTCTTCAGAGTAGGAATACCTCTTACTTTCTTGAATTTTCTTATTTTCATCATGTTTTCAAAATTTACATGACATAACATTTTGTGCCATAACCAACTTTCTTCAATTTGAACAATAAAACATGAGTAATCACCAAGATCAAGATAAAATAGGTTACCTTTGGTTTGTTTTCCTGATCCTATCAGTTTTCCTTTGTCATCCAACAGTCTTTCTTTGCCATTCATGAATTCAACTTTGAATCCAATGTTGATTAGTTATGCTACACTTAGAAGATTATGCTTTAGTCCTTCAACCCAATATGCATTATCCCATATAAGTTCTTTGGTTAATGAAATTCATCCCTTTCCTTTTATACAACAAGGTTCATTGTTTACAAACCTTACATTACCACCATCAAAGTTTTCAAAGTGTTCAAACTTAGTCTTGTCACCAGTCATATGATGTGAACATCCACTGTCTATAATCCATGTAACATTCTTGCTTATATGAGAGATAAGTGCCATCTCATCTTCATCATTATCAGATTCATCTTTTACAGCAATGAAAACAATTTCTTCTTCACTATCATCCGAATCTTTAGCTAAAAAACATGTTTTCTTACCTTTATCCTTGAATGATTTGAAATTCTTCTTGCCATTGTACTTGTAACTTTTCTTCTCATCTTTGCTTTGCTTGTTTGGGCACCTAGCTACAATATGACCAATTTCTTCACATGAAAAATAGATTAAGGGAGTTTTACCTTTGTATTTTCCTCTGCCTCTTGAATACTTCTTTGCAAGTAATGCTTCAATAACTTCAAGATCGCTATCAGAACTTTCCTCTGATTCTTCTTCACTTTCTGATTGGATTTTCTTCCATTTCTTGAGTGAAAGTTTGGCCTCAAAAGCTGATTCAATATTTTTAGAAGTTGGAACATAGTTGTCATAATTATCCAGTTCAATGGCTGTCAATCTTCCAACTAAGGCATCCAAAGTTATATTGTGATTTTCTTCACATCTTCTTTCTTGAATAGCAGAAACTCTTATTGCACAAATAAGAAGTAATGTTCTAAGAACCTTACTTAAATAATAGTTTCATCATCAATTTTTCCTCCAGAAGCTCTGATTGCACTAACACTTGTCTTGATCCTTTCAACATATTTTGCAATGTTTTCTTCTTCTCTCATTTTCATCTGATCAAACTGTCCTCTTAGGCTTTCTGCTTTGGCTCTCTTCACATTGTCATCATCACCATCGATTTTCTTCAGCTTGTTCCACATTTCATGAGCAGTTGTGCAATCTTTGATTCCATCAAATTCTACATAGCTAAGAGCTGATGCAATGTCTATCATCATAGTGTTATGGTTCTTCTTCTCTGCAATGTCTTCAACAGTTAATGTGCCAGTAGGAATTGTATATTCTTGATCAATATATTTGCATCTCGAATCACCAATGGAAGCCAGATGAAGTCTCATGAGAGCTTGCCATGCTGAGAAGTTATTTTTGTTAAGCCTTGGAATTTCTCTTTTGTAAGACATCCTGATCTTTAGCTTAGGTCCTTGAAACCCTTCCTGCAAGCACCAAAAGCTCTGATACCAATTGTTGGAAATATAGATGTAGTAAATGAGAGGGGGGTGAATCAATTAACCACAAAAATATTACCACTGATCCTTTAGATATCTTAACAAAATATTTACTATTGCCACTCGGTAAACATATAGAGAAATGCTAAAACTTGATCCTTGAAGTGTGTAATAATTAAACTGTTCTTAACAATCATCATTGATTAACTTACATGAATAAAGAAAGTAACATGAACACAAGAGACACCAGATTTACCGTGGAAACCCAATATGGGAAAAACCACCAATGTAACTAGTTACTATTTTTCACTCTTTTGAAGTGATGCCCGATTAGAAGCCAACCCGGTAAAAGGTTACAAAACACACTGTTAGGTGTGACCTTGTTAGAGGATTTAATCACCCTGCTAGGAGTGGCCTTGTAAGAGGTCTTGAAACAATTCAATAGAACTATCACCTTGTTAGAGGATTTACAAAATGGTTGTTAAACCAACTTGGTTAAGAGATTTTGATATCACTGCTACAATTGTAAGAGAGTAACAATGAAATGACCTGCAACTGAATTGCTGAATATAGATCTCTGTTCTACTTCACTAGATCCTTACTGATCAAATAAATCTTTTCTGCTCCTCAAGGATATCTAACCATCCTTCAAAATTCGCACATGCCTTTCTTTAAAATGATTTCTACATGCTGTATATTTTTTTATTCACCACTTGACCTTCTATATATATATGCTATTCTAATTAACATTTAGATTGTCAAATTGGCACTAATAATTATTACAATAGTCAGCTTGGATAAACAAACTGTAATAACAAAATCCTTTGAATGGCCGACCTTGCTCGATAAACATTAATCCTAAAAAGATTTCCTTCGGTGACCGAGTGAACTCAGTAACCATAATGAATTCTGAAACATCCTTTGGAGACTGAGAGAGCTCAGTAACCACTAATTTTCCTTTGATAACCGAGGAGGTTCGGTTAACACTGCTTCCCTATCATGTTTCCTTTTGACACCCAAGAGATCTCGGTAGACACTAAAAACCGCCTAGCTGACCGACTGAGCTCGGTAGACATTGAGAACCGCTTAGCTGACTGACTAAACTCAATAGACACTGAGAACCACTTAGCTGACTGACTAAACTCGGTAGACACTGAGAATGATAATTGATATGACATTTGTGTGACATCAGAGACAACACATAGCTAATCCAACAATGTCCTTCAGACAATTGTATCCAACACTGCTTTGATACCAATTGTTAGCAAGTAAAGTCCACCAAGATAACTGAGAGGGGGGGGGTGAATAAGTTATCAGATAAATATAACTTTTATCAACTTCAATATATTTTATCCATGTAAGAAATGTAACCAACAACCATAGAAAGATATACATGCACAATAACATAATGACACAAGATATGTTGACTAGGGAACCTCTTGATCAAAGAGTAAAACCCAATGGGAATGATTCCCACAAAATATGCACTAATATGAATATTCCTTATGAAAGGATGGAATATATTAGGAGTCTAATGAAATACATTCAGTATATATGAATCCCTATTAGGAGATTTTGAATCCCTGTTAAAAGATTCTAACTCTGTTAGGAGTTATGGAAGATAGAAGGACCCACTACCCAAATAGCTTCAAGGTAAGATCACTGAACTCACTTTCCAACTAATCTTTATATTACCTAATAGAATAATACCAAAATATTACTGAAATCAACAAATCAAAACTCCTTCTCTAACTGTGCCGAACCGCACCAACTCCTTCTTCAGATCTCAATACCAGATCTCAGTACTAAACATATCCTCTTTCTAAAATTTCACTTTCACAATAAACTTACATTCATCACATTCCATATAACCCAAAGTAATACATTCCTTCCTTTATACCACACTCAAGTAATTACAAATGAGTCGGCATACAAATTAAAAACTTTCCACATGTTACATCAAAATTACATGAAACTGTCAGCTTTCAATCAATATAATTCTTCACTTGTGTGACCTCAGATCTTGCACTATCAACCACATCACTATCAACATGTCTTCAAATTTTCTCTAACTGTGCATAACCAGATTCTATCCCAATTAGGAGATATCATCCAATTTCCACAAACTGCTACTTAGGAACGTTGCATGAATACTACTTCCACTGATTTATGCATAACTTTCATGAATGAATGAATTATTTTCTGTGATCTTAACCACAATCTAATAACACATCATAGAATAAGTCCTCAACTATGCATAGCTTTATCTTCAATATCCCAAGTGCACTAACTCAAACACTGTCTTCTTCTCTGCTAATCATTAGTAGATCACTGTGTTGACATCAATGACAATCACAGTCATGAATGCAACAAAAACTGCTATAGAATGGCTGCTAATACTCTCCCATAGGATATATTTAGCATTCATTCCTAACAAACCATACATCATCAAATTTTGAAAATAAACGTGTTTCTTCAAATAGGTCTAGATAGAAAAAATTACCTATTGTGTGTTCTCCTCTTCCAATTAGTTCACCAATGGCATCAAATATCTTATCCTTTTTGTGATGAAACTCAACTCGATAACTAGAACTATTCAATTTGTAGCACTTGACAAATTATAGTTAAGACCTTCAACCCAATAAGCATTGTCACATCTGAACTTATCACTCAATCTTATTGATCATTTTCCCTTCACAAGACATGGTGCATCATTGTCAAACTTAACACTACTACCCTTTTAATGATTTAAGGTTTCAAACTTACTTTTTTCACTAGTCATGTGATGTGAGAAACCACTATCAATTATCCATCTATCACTTTTACTCACATATGAAATAAGTGCAATTTTCTCATCTTTATCAAAATCATCTTTCATAGCAACATAAACAACTTCTACATCATAATCATCAAACTCACTAGATTCACTGTTAGTTTCTTCTTCAGAAATATAACAAGACTTGTTACCCTTATCCTTGTATTCCTTATACCTTATGTGATCTTTTTCATCCCTTTTGTCTTTGTACTTTTTTCTCTTCTTTCATCCTTGTCATTCTTGTCAGGACATCTTGCTACAATATGACCAACTTTGTTGCATGGAAAATAGATAATAGGAAATTAGCTTTAAATTTTCCTTTTCCTCTCGCTAGCCTTCTAGCCATGAGTTCCTCAAGATCATCATCATAAGTATCACTGTCACTGTTCACACATCTTTATTTTCCTTTCTTTTATTTTTGAAGAACCATTTGAGACTTGAATGCAGATTCAATATTATGAGTAGTGAAATTATCAAAATTCAACAATTCAAAAGTAGTAAGTCAACCAACAAGACCTTCCAAGGTTGAGTTATTATGAGGAGAACATATCAGTTCTTGTATTATAGAAACTCTAATAACATAAATAGGAAGTAGGGTTCTCAAAGCCTTGCTAATAACAATTTCATCATCAATATTTCCATTGGCTCCTCTAATAGAATTCACTACCTCTTTAACTCTGGCATAATATTGAATAATAGTTTCACCTTCTAACATTCTCATTTCATCAAATTTACCTCTCAAGCTTTCAGATTTGTCTCTCAATACATTTTTGTCTTGACCATAGATAGCAGCCAGTGTGTCCCACATTTTCTTTGCATTAGTATAATTCTTGATGTCTTCAAATTTAGGATAAGTACTTAGGGCTGATGCAATCTCCAACATTCCCTGATTGTGTTCTTGTTTTTCCTTCATCTCCTTAGCTATCATAGGTGAAACTACTGGTATGTAAGAATTCTCCATATAGTATTTCCTTGCATCACCAATACCAGCTAGGTGTTACTTCATCAAACTTTTCCATGTAGGGAAGTTCTCCTTGTTCAGCTTTGGTACCTCCTTTTTGTACATCATGATCTTTAGCTTCAAGTACCTTCAAACTTCCTACAAGCACCAACAACTCTGATACCAATTGTTAGAATGATTTTAGAATAACTAAGAGTGGAGTGAATCATTTATCCTTGGGTCAGATGTTCCAATTTAACTTTTAAACACTTCAACCAACTTAGATCTATTCAGCAATCCACTCGGTCTCTATAGAATATAATCAGTAACATAAACTTGTAGTCCACTATCCAAAAGTAATCAACTTGAAGAATATATAGCTCTTAACAAAATTTATATCAAATAACATTCACACAAGTATGACACTAGGATTTAACATGGAAACCTAATTTGGAAAAAACCACCAGTAACATGCTACCAAATTTTCACCCTTCTAAAGTGAGCTTTGTGAGGAGCTAACCCTATTAAATATTACAATACACACTATTAGGTGTGACCCTATAAAAGTATTTAATCACCCTGTTAGGAGTGGCTTGGTTACAGGGCTTAAGAACATCCCATTAGGATGTCACCTTTATTAAAGGATTTATAAATGACTAGTAGGTCAACCTTGACTAAAGGATTTAGATTGATACAATGGTTAGAAAGTAACAGTAGGTTCTAATCTAAAATATACAACTCACTTTGCAAATATAGATCCAATAAGCTCATATGCTAATTTACTAACTAACCTTCATCGTCATCTTCATCTTTGATCTGCTTGAAAATTCCTTCAAGCAATCACCTCAACTCTATTCAACTCTTCACAGCTCTTCTTAGCCTTCTTCTTAGGTTTTCCAATAAATAACATCAACCTCTTCCTCTCTCACCATAACCTACAACTAGGTCATCCTTATACCTCCTTGATTAGGTAGCTTAATCTTCTATCTCTTAATCATCTCCGTAGATCTTAGGTTTACGTCAAATTCATCGAATCCTTCCAACATTTCATTCTCCTTCTCCTTCTAGATACTTCTCAAAACTTATCCTTAAATCCATAAGAAAATGGTTTACTATCCATTAAATACTTTAGGTCATTCATCCTTATCTTCAACACATTTTCCATATCCCAAGAATTCAACTATGTCGGCTGGGAATTACGATTCCTTCAAAAACTATAAATTACTAACACTCAGCCAATATCGTGTGCTTTCACTTGGTCATTACTGGATAACTCAGTCATCACTAAATTGTCTTCTCAGCAATCACTATCTTTTCTTTAATTCTTTGATACTTAGTAATTACTGATACTTGGTCGACACTAAAATTTGCTCGACTTATACTGGTGCTTGGTCAACACTAGCATCACTCGTTTTACACTAGAGTTTCTTTATCTTCTTCTCTTTTTCTCGGTTAAGCCTATGCTTTCAAAATTTCTTTCCTCATTTCTTCTAAGCTTCAAATTGATTGTCTTCTCCACTTAGTGTTATAGATAAAGAACACATTACCTTGCCAATGTGCCAACTAATCAAGTACCCTTTGTAGTTTTGCATAACTCAACCTTTCCACTAGATCTTCTTGTTAACTCTTCCTTTCAAATCCCCTTCATCAATCAAATGATATGGTACTCTACTAGATAGAAATTGTCTTACCAATTATGGTTTGACATCAATGACAATATAACAATTATTTCAATTGTAGTTTCCAACATATAAAACTTAATTACATAGCCTATAAATATCAATATGGATAGTGAAAGAGAGAAGAACACATTCCATTAAATGAATCCTAGCATTGTTAGTTCTCCTAATTATCATGGAGTGAGAAACAATATTGGTATAAATATGCAGGGTCATATTGGTAATATTGGCACTGTTAGGAGATGAGATGTGAAGCCAGTACATAGTAATAATTTTTTTCAAATTATTAAATTAAGAACCTCTACTAGGTAGAGGAAACTTCCTATGAAATTCATTGATTATGAATTATTAGATATTCAACATTCTAAGATTTTATTTGGTGCTAACCTTTTGTGTATAATTAAGAATAATTCTA
The DNA here is from genome assembly GCA_027943335.1 of Chamaecyparis obtusa. Classification (NCBI taxonomy): domain Eukaryota; kingdom Viridiplantae; phylum Streptophyta; class Pinopsida; order Cupressales; family Cupressaceae; genus Chamaecyparis; species Chamaecyparis obtusa. The sequence continues at coordinate 184,845 of BSBK01005667.1, forward strand.
GTCTAATACCACCTTCTAGGTAAGAGAATTTGCATATTCTATACTCACAAATTTGTTTCTTGACCATTTATAATGTATACCTCTACATCATTGTGTCTCTATTTTTTGTTTGAGATTGGTATTTATAGACACCTTTGGGAGGGCTATCATTGTATTACTAAAGGGCATTCTCCAAGGTTAGATCATGAAAACATTTATATCAAAAATTAAAAATATTAGGCATGCATTGTAGAGTGATGTATATACCAAATTCAACTATTTCACCATTCATTGTTGATTTATTACATTATAACTTCTTGGCCCTTACTCTTTATTTATTGTAATAACATATTTAGATGAGCACATATACTTTATATGTCAACCCTTTACTTTTTTTTAGTAATCCCTTATGCATGAAAAATATTAGTTAGCTTGAATATAATCAATATAAATGTATTTTATATATTAAATTTTATGTACTTATGAATTATATCGTACTCAATGTTGTTTCTCAAAGGAGGTATGCTCCTTCTTGGTCTTTTTGGGCCTTCCAGTTTGGTTGTTTCACCTAAGGAATATATCCCTCTCATGTGTCTTTTTTGGTAGGTTTTCCTCCCTTGATTGCCCAACTTGGGATTATTGTTGATCTATCTCTTGTGTATTCCCTTTCTATTGCCACATCTCCTCATCCAACAAAGAAAAACAAGGATATGTCTTGCAAAATTATGTGCCCCAAATGCTTAGTGTTCTTCAAAAAATATAAAAGGAGATGATTTATGGTAGACTTGTGATAATTGAGTCTTTTGTGAAGTGAGTAGGGCCCATAGATAATAAACAACTCAAGTATTAAGAATAGGTTTCAATAGGGTTGAGAGACTCTTTGGCCATGCATGAACTGGATGAATGGAATCTACCAAATAAACAACCAAAATGATCCACACAAAAAAATACTTTATATCTTCACAAATGGGAAAAATGTATTTCACACCAAAATATTTCTCCCACATTAGGATTTGGTATGCTCTCTATGAAGGTCACACAGGCATTGATTAATGTGGAAGAAGGAAAAGAATAGAGATAATGAGGATGAGATTCTTATTTAGAATTTGCAGGCAAGAAATCCTTATAGAGATTGAATCAGCCAATGTTGACACACAAATATCTATATTCATATCACAAGAAATAATTCTAATCTTCTAAAAAATATGCTCTCATGTCCAATATTTTTAATGGGTACCATGCAAGAAAAATCCCTTGTGTAGATATGCATTAGTCTATGATATGGACAACATGTAGAGACAACTTTCTAGTAGGGTGACATTGATGTCAAAAATATATTAAGTCATTGGAGGTAACTAAATAGCACGAGAAATGAAATTTGCATACTTCTTAGGAGGTCAATTGGGTGAGGTTCTTATGTTTCCATTTTTTGGGGTTTTTTCAGGCCAAGCAAAGAGTATTTATCGAACCTTCCAAGCTTAATGGAAATGATGATTTGATTCTATAATATTTTCTGATATTAAACCTTTGAAGCATAATATTATAACACAAATTAGGTTCACCTATGTTCTAAAAATGGAGCTAAACAATTGGTATATTATGAAGTGTATGTATAAGATCTAGGTTTAATAATGTAAAAATAGTGACTTTTTATAATAATAATAATAATAATAATAATAATAATAATAATAATAATAATAATAGTAATAATAAATAAATAAATAAATAAATTAAAAAAAAAAAAAGATACCCCAAATTTAGAAATAAGATAGAGAAAAGAACCTAGACCTACCAACTAAGCATAAAAATTTTGGACTAGTCTGGTAGATGCCTCAGTTTGAGGGTGTTTATGGTGACAAAAAGGAGTAGATTTGTAGTCAAGAGATCATATATGTGTGTCTCTCAAAAATATACCCAACAACAGTCAAATATGTGTGTTGGTCACTTTATTTAAATGGTTTTCACGTGTTCAAAAGTTATTTCAACTTGTAAAAGTATAATAGATATGTACCTCTAATATTTTCATTGTTAGGTCTAAACATGTACACACCAAAAATAGGAAAGGAAGGTTGTGTTGTATATAATTTTTCCTAACTAAAACCCTATTTTGGTGTTCCCAACTCTACAATAGCTATGACTGGTAAAAAGAAGAGCTCTTCCTTTGAAGGATAAAAGATAAACAATCGCAGAAATGCTTAAATTAACAAATATTACTTCAAATATAAAATTTTTGACATGTGATCTCACATTATGCTTAATGTTTCTAGAAGATGTAAATGCATTCCTTCATCACGGAGAAGCACAATAAATTTTTCCATGATAGTATATATGTTATTATTGAATGCTTCATACTCCTTAATTGAAAAATTATGCTTAATTTCCTTGAATATGCCTGATTAAAATTGAATTGTGTAGGTTACATGATAGTTAGTAGATAAAAAAATAGAGTTTAAAATGAAAGGGGTAGTTGTGTTTTTATGCAACATATTATTTTAGATTTAATTTTTTTGAAGGATTGACATCATAGAGAAAATCCCCTTATTGCAAAACTAAATTTGATATTTTAAAATTTGGTGCCAAAATTCCTAGATAGATTCAATGGGACCCTAGTCCTAGTAGTTTGAGGTAGGAAAAAGGTAATGAAAATGGGAATGCACAAAGTTATTGGAAATGATCCCAAAACTTAACAAAATAAAGTATAAATTAGGTAGACATTAGACATAGTTTCTAAAATAGGTCCACAATAAGTGTCAAATCATAAAGGGATGCAATTTACTACACTACATAGATCAAATACAAGTTGATCGAGAAGTGTTAGAGAATGAACTAAATGAAAATTGTAATTAATTTATATTATACATAAATCCAACTTCATCTTAAATAATATAATCTCCAATTCAACCATGAATATAGTGTTAGGCCCAAAAGGAGGCAAGCAAAACTAAGAGGCGGGGGGGGGGGGGGGGGGGTGAATCAGTTGTACACTAACAAAACTTTAATCTATTTAAAATAATTAAAGATCTAAAAGATAAATAGTAATGCAATATCTAAAACAAAAAACACCAAATTTGTTCTTGATAAAACCATGTTAAGGGAAAACCCCAGTGGGAGTCAAATCCACCAGATAGATGTACTCTATTAAAAGTACTTCTCGATTAAGAGAAAATGAGAAAAAAAATAGAGAATGCACATGCATTTATATGCCCACTTCCTCTAAGAGCTCAATGCTCATAATACAATGATCTAGCCCTTAGCCAAGTTCACTGATCAATCACTTATTACAATTCACAAGAGTGGAAAAACTATCCAATATGAGTGAAACTGATTCACAACATCAACAACGCCAATACAGTTCTGATGAAGTGCAATTTATGCCTCAATTGTTGAATAAAAACATCCTTCTTCCTTTTTTTCATTTTTACACACACACTATCATCACAATAAAAAATGATTGCCCATTTATACATATTACAATGAATAGTCCATAACAAGGTCTATTAGGACCTATAAGATCAAATGATATAAACATTAATCTCAAACTACAATGTCATCCAAATCATGTCATCCAAGACTTAGATAGGACCCAAATCTTCATCCTTGAATATGCAACAGCTTCACGAAATCCACACCAAGAATCACATGTTACTTGACGAAGTCATCTAGGACCTAAATCAAGAAATGCTAACACACTTGAAAATCAGAAAATGAAATCACCATGATCAATGTGAACCATCAAAATGGTCATAACATGATCCAACAATACCACCAAGAAGAAACAATAGCTTCACAAACGTTCACATTAGTTGAATAAGCCATATTGATCCTCATCAAATGAAAAAATCAACCTAGAATACAGGAATAATGAGATACATTCATATGATAAACCAATCATAAATCACTTCAAATACCATATTATCCTTTGTATGTTTACCAAAGTCAACTATAGATTTATCTAAAACACCAACTAGAATAGCAGCAAAAGATCTTCAACAAATCATCTGAACAACTGAAATCATCTTCTCTGAATAAACTAAGAACAATGTCTACAAAAATAGTAGTATGTTGACATCAATGAAAAAACACTAATTTCAGCACACATAAACAACGTCTAATAAAAAATGTTTGGCATGCTCAATAATCTCCCAACAATCTCCCCCTTTGGCATTGATGGAAACATATGAAGTCAAAAACTGATCAATGTACAAAGACATCAATATATCCACCTAATCACTCTTAAAATATATCCACCTAATCACTTTGAAAATTTATCCACTTGATCACTCTAAATAGCTAGCTTCAAACCTCTCAACACAATCTCTCTCTAGCATAATCTTTTCCTAAATTTTCTATATTTTTCACACAATTTATCCCCCTTTGACATCAATGAAAAAGGTCCAAAGACATAAAAAAGAAATAAACTCACCTCAAAAGGCATAATATATAACCATTTCACATAAACCTATCACAAGACTGCTCTCCATAAGTAGAAGTCCCCAAAATCATCAATCCAAAGAATGATATTCTAATAAATTTATGGACTGATGCCATCTTAAGCATTATTAGCTCTGACCAAGAGGGGCTAAAACCCCAATTGGATCTCTGAGATACTCAAATGTGTGATTTATAAAATGATGTGTACAAATATCACCAATATGTTCCTCAGTAGATACATACTCTAATTTTACTTCCTTTTCACTAACTTTATCCCTCAAGAAATGATACTTGATAGAAATATGCTTTGTCTTTGAATGTTGCACATGGTTCTTTGAAATATTTATAGAACTTGACTTATCACAATAAATAGCAATCAGTTCATCAATTTTTATCCTTAAATCCTTCAGGATTTTCTTCATCCAAGCAACTTGAGTACAATTTATAGCAACAAAAGCATACTCAGCTTCAGCAGTAGATTGAGAGATACAATTTTTTTCTTACTAGTCCAAGAGATTATTCTCTTACCTAAAAATAATGCACCCCCACTTGTACTTTTTTTATCATCCACATTACCTACCCAATCAGCATTAGTATATGCACTCAGATTAAAATCATCATCTTTTCTATACTATAATCTATAGTCAACTGGACCCTTCAAGTATTTGAAAATTCTTTTGTCAACAATCATATTTGATTCCTTCGGTTCTACTTGAAATCTCGTAACAATTCCAAATGTATATGATATGTCTAGTCTAGTTTGAGTTAGATATTGTAATCCTCCCATCATTGATCTGTATCTTGACTTATTTGCACAATGGGATTCATCATCCTTATTCAATTTGCGACCAATAACCATAGGAGTCCCTACCGGTTTTGAATCTTCCTTACCAAATATCTTCAACAATTCTCAGACATACTTGGATTGTGTAATAAAATATCCCTTATCCAACTAAGTAATTTTTAGTCCAAGAAAGAATTTCATCTCACCTATCATAGACATCTCAAATTATTTTTGTATTTCATCAGAAAAAAATTCTACTTAATTCATCATTACCACCAAATATGATATCTTAAACAAAGACTTGAAAAATCCAAATATTATCAACTATTTTGAAATATGAGTTATTGTCAGCAATACCTTTACTGAATCCAATCATTTTAAAGTATCTTTCCAATCTCGCATACCAGGCTCTAGGATATTTCTTCAATCCATATAATGTTTTCTTCAATTTACAAACCATAGCTCCTTTCTCAGTTAGTGGAAATCCATTAGACTTCTCAATGTAATCATCTTCCTCTAAGTCACCATTCAAGAATGTAGACTTAACATCCATGTGATATATTTTAAATTTTTTTAAAGATGCGTATGCAAGAAGTAATCTAAAAGATTCAAATTTGTCTATAGGGGAAAAGGTCTCTATAAAATCAATACCTTCCAATTGGGAATACCCTTTGCATACCAGGCTTTCTTTGTTTCGAACCACCTTACCATCTTCATTCAACTTGTTTCTAAATATCCATTTAGTTTCGATCACATTCTTGTCCATAGGTCTAGACGAAAGAATCTAGTTCTTTTTCTTCTCAATTTGATCAAGCTCTTCTTTCATCACTTTCACCCTAATTTCATCTTTACAACACTTCATTTACATATTTAGGCTCAATTTCAGATAACAAACATGTTTCCTCTCTACCAATTCTTCCTCTAGTTTGAACACATCTCTTCTTATCTCCAGGAATAACATTTTTAAGATGATTAATCCTTACATACCATGGAGTCTTTAGAGTAGGATTTGTAGCAAATTGTTCGGTAGCAACATCCTCCTCATTTGACACAAGCTCAACTTTTTGTTCCAAACCATTATGATCGTGAATCTAATTTTGTGATTTCATATTCTAGTTATCCTCTTCAATTATTTCATACTTGCAAGTTCTTTTTGATCTCTACACATTCTCATCGACTCTAACATTTTCACTTTCAACAGTATTCTTCAGTCTATAGTTATAACATTTATATGCTTTTCTTTTAGTAGAATACGTAAGAAATATCACTTCATCAATTCTAGGATCAAACTTTGCTATATCATCATCTCTCTTAATATAACACTTGCTTCCAAAAACTCTAAAATACTTCAGTATAGGAACATTACCATATTAAATTTCATAAGAAGTCTAACTGGTTCCCTGCTTCTTTATCTTCACTTGGTTAAAATTCTATACTGGAATTCTCACTGCTTCTCTCTAGTAGATCTCCAAAACATTTCCTTCAATCATCATAGTTCTACCCATGTCCAAAATAATTATAATCTTGTTCTCTACAACATCATTCTATTATGGGGTTCACAAAGAATAATTATACCTCTTTATGCCATATTTTTCAAAAAAAGGAATAAAACTCATTGGATGTGAATTCTCCACCTTTGTCTGATCTTAATCATTTCAATCTTTGTCTATACTATGTCTCAACCATCACCTTGAATATCTGAAATTTATGAAAGGCTTCTGATTTCTCTTTCAAAAATGTAACCCACATCATCCTTGAATAATCATCAATAAATAGTATAAATTATCTATCACCATAATATCTTCTTGTCGTAGTAGGACCACACAAATTAGTATGCACCAAATCTAGCACTTCATTTAAAGAATGTGTTTTAGTCTTAAAAGTAGATCTAGTCATCTTACCCAATTGACATTCTTTGCACATATTGTTAGGCTTCATCATCTTATGTAAATCTCTTACAGCATTAGTAGTGCTAACTTTCACCAAGTTATCAAAGTTTACATGACAAAATCTTGTATGCCACACCAAATGTCATCAATCTTGGCAACCAAAAACTTATTCTTGATAGTTTTTAAATAAAATAGATTACTTGTAGTTTGTGTACTATATGCAATTATATTTCAAATGCTTCCAATGATTTTTCATTTTCCTTCCATGAATTCCAATTGGTAGCCTTTATCTAGTAGTTGTCTAACATGACTCAACAAGCTATATCTTAAACCTTCAACATACAAGACATCATTAGTACTATAATTACCATCAAGAGTGATAGACCATTTTCCCTTAATCAAACAAGGACTTTTGTTACTGAATCTAACAACACCATCACCATAATCTTCAAGCTTCAAAAACTTATTTTTGTCACCAATCATGTGATGCTTAAACATCCACTATGAATGGCCCATTCATTTCTTTTATCAACATGTGAAACCATAGATTTCTCTTCTTTAGGATTATCTTCTGTAATAGGAATAAACACAATCTCTTCTTCACTAGCACTAGATTCATCATTAGTCACACCTTCTTTAGCTTAAAATTTTTTATGGCCCTTAGGGTGAAATTTATTAGATCTGAACTTGGGTTCCTTAGAAACTTTATTAGGACATCTAGCTATAATGTGACTGATCTTATTACAGTTAAAGCATTTCAAAGGAAACTTCCATTCATACTTACAAGAGCCATTAGGTAGTCTTTTTGCAATGAAGGCTTCAAATCCATCCATATTCCTTTCCTCTTCCATGATATCTTCCCATTTATTAGCATAGTGGTTGAAGTTATCTTTATAAGAACTCTCTCCCTTATGCTTAGTCACACTATCTATGAATGCAGTTTCAATCTTCAGAAGTTCCTTACTAAGAGTAGTCATCTCATAGGCACAAATTCTACCATCCAAAGCTTCTCTTGAAATATCTCTTATAGTTATCAATTCCTCGATAGTTGCAACCTTCTCATTGTAAAACGTGGGCAAATATCTCATAAGTTTTATTACAACTTCATCATCACTCAAGGTACCACCTGTATACACCTAAAAATGGTCACCTAGACTATTAGCCCCTTTTGCTAAATCATAAATTACTTGCTCTTGATCAAATCGTAGCTCTATCATTTATTCAATTATTTTCTATGGGCTAACCATCTTATCCCAAGTCTTTATTTATTTAAAAGGAATATTTCCTCCCCTTTTAAATAAATAAAATCCCCCACTTTTCCTCTTATCCTAAGTTGCACAAATAAAGCATTATTCTTATTTTATAAAAAGGGAAAAAGCACTTTTTGTCTCATATGGACACAAAAGTCAACTCTTATTTTCCTATTGGAGGATACTTGTGCACATGGATTGCTTATCTTTTAAGCTCCACCGTCGATTAAATCTTTTGCCTCTTAATCTCCATGGTCCATTCCTCCTCATTTCCTTTAAAGGGAGAGCTCTCTTCTTCATTCTAGATCCCCAACTTTTTATGCTAACTTTATGCTGCAGGTTTTCTAGGTCACTTTGGAGCTTTTGGAGATTTGGAGCATTCTTAGCATCTACATTTGATTCTTCCATTCTTAGCTTAGCTTCATATTTATGCTTTCTTAGATTAGCTTCATTTCTATGCTCTAGATTAGCTCACATAGATTAATTAGTTTGGGTTGTAACACTTGCATATTTCCTTTCATAGCTTAGCTTGCATTTCCATTTCTAGCATAGCAATGCATTGCATTTTCATTCTTGATTCTTGAAGATATTGGCATTCTTTCCCTTGTCTTCATTGAATCTCCCATTGCATGGTTTACTAGCAAGGTTATAGGCTAAATAGCTCTAGCTGAGAGCATTCTTAAAAACCCTTGCACTCCATGCCTAGGGAGCTATGGATCGATTTGTGAGGGCTCATTCTTGAGTTTCCTTGCATGTAATGATCCATAGAAGTGTGACACATTTATAGCACACATTTTTGGTGCCCACCGTGGGGCAGAGTAGATAGACTTTGTCCTTTAAATTTTGCATTTTTGTCAATTTTTGTCAATTTTTCGGCAAGTTTTTAGCTTAATTTTTAGTCTTTGTTTTTTTGTCTCAGACTGTCACACAATACTTTCCAGAAGTATCGTGCGATATACCTCTATATGCATGTGTGATACTTCACCTGTTAGAAGTATTGCCTGGCTATAGTAGAGTATATCGCCTAGTCTTGGGTGAAGTATCGCCTGGTGTTGGGTGAAATATCGTGCAAACTGATAAGTATCGCCCTAGTATAGTGCGAAGTATCGTGCGATACTATGTCTGTACCTTGTAGTGACCTATTTTTGAGTTATTTTATCCATCTTACAAGTTTCAGGTTCTTAGCTATCTTTTTGAAATTTTTTTGAAAATTTTAGCGTTTTCAAAACCGTGCCACTCTGGAAAATGGGTGCCCATTTTTTTTTGAAATTTTGCAAATGGTATCAAAAGTTTAAGTGTGATATATCATTGGAAAGGTCTTTCTGAGCCTAATCCAACCATGATGGTTTCATTTTCAGATTTTATCATTTGATCAGTTATTTTTGCACATTATCTAATTTTTTTTCATGTACTAATCATTGTTAAATTTTGGATTTTGATTCTCCTACCTCTTGTTGGTCTAACAAGTTGTGGTTGTAGGTGCTTCTTGTTTGAAATTTGCTAAAATTGCATGTCAAAGAGGGCTACTAATGGTTTTTGCAGGGCTGTCCTAAGCATAAAAACCAAATCAAGTTCTTGTTTAATTGCTTTCTTTATTAAGTGTGGCATATACTAGTTGTTTCCTTTCATAGGCACTCAATACCTTGTTGTAGAAATTTTGAGGTGGTAGGAGAGTATGCTCTTCACCCTTGTGGTGAAACAAAAATCTTGACCCATCTTGGGATTTTGAAAGCAAGGGGATAATTGAATCTTTGCTTGGTGTGTTTGGGAGAGATTCTTGAGATAGGGGAGTATGCTCTTCACCTTTGTGGTGAACCAAAAACCTTGAACCTCAAGAATTAATCCACTCTTTGTTTAGCTTAGGATCCTTTAGCGGGCCTGCTCTTGAGCAATCAAGAGGAACGACCCAAGTGGGGACAACCTTGTCATCATTTTCCTTGGTGGCGAGTGATTCCAACTCACTATAATCTCAAGGCTATCGAGGACACAAAACCTTGGTAGACATAGTACTTATCTTCGCTTGATGTGAGTAACTTGTGGGATTGTGACCATGAGGAAAGCATTAAGCAAGAATTCTTAAGGTACTCTGGAGGCCGCGAGGTCCTAGTCCTTTATGAGGAGCAAGAGGGGTGCTATGAATGGAAACCCTTACTATGAACCATTAGATAGAGGCCACCCTATTTTAGCCGCTTAGCTTCTTGGTGCAAGGATTGATCCAAGTGGACTTACCCGGATCACCCCAAGATACTCACCATATGTGCTCCTTTGGTTGTTTTTTTGACACCTCCATGACAACGCCAATATCTCTTGTGGGAAACCACTTGGTGTGAGGCAAGGGAGCATCAAGTTGTGGGCCAAGTTGTTAAGTAATGAGCCTTGTCCTTCTAGGTAGTAATTGCTTGAATTGTCTTCGATTGTGCTATGCCCGTGTAAATATTTTCAACATTCAAACACATGGTAGCGTTCATAAGGTTTTCTATTTTGATATCACAAGTGCTTGTCTTGGCAAGGTTGCTTTTGCCCTTGTTTCAAGTGTTCTATGACATGTTTGATCACCTACTATTTGCAAACCTGTCTTTTATCTACTATTACTACTTGTCAAACTGAGAAATTGCACTATCCAACCTTTGAACTTGATCAAAATGCTTTAAAAATGAGAATTTTATGTTCACTGGTCAAAAAGTCATACGAATCTACAACAGTATCGCACGCCTTACTGAGAAATATCGCACGATAGTTCGCGCCCTAGTATTTTATCACGCGCTTTGCTGAGGTATATCGCGTGATAGTTCATGCCTTCTGGACTATCACCCCACTAGCCTGGAGTCTATCACCCAACCATATTGTAGTCTATTGCCTAGCTTAAGGTGAAGTATCACCTGAACTGAGAAGTATTGCCCTGTCTGCCTGGAAAGTATCACCCAGAATCTTTTTGTTGTCCTGTCATTGCTGCAATTCGGAGTGGCTAAACTTGCACTTTAACCTGTCGTAGAGTGTCTTTTTCTGTTCTTACCTAAAACTAGTTTGTTACCTACATGCTTAGATTTGTTCTAGACTGAAACAAATGAGCTAAAACTATTGGGTTTGAGTTTAATGAATGCTACTCTTGATCACTTGTCGCATCACGGTTACCTCTCTAGCTACTTGCTTATTGAGCTTCTTGCTCGTTGCTCGGCTTTAGTCAATTGATTGCTGAAAGTGCTTGAGCACTTTTGACGAGCCATCTCTCTATTGTTCTACTTTGACAAGTGATCTTTATTAGCTTTTCTTATCTCAAATCTAAGAAACTTTGTCTCATTCTATTAGTCAACCAACATCTCTTTTCATGCCGGTTACAACTCGGTCTCAATTTGAGCAGGAGAGTCATCCTCCCTTCAATTATACACAGTTACCTTCTCCAACTAGACGTTCAAAAGCACCCATTAGCAATAACAATTTTAGTTCTGACCAATCTGAGAATTCTAAGGCTACACCATGGTATAAAGGAGGTTTCCTCTTTTCCACATTCAAGACCCCCAAAAACACAGACAGTGTCTCACTCACTTTGACTGAACAAGAAAAGCTTCAACTCTTGCAAAAACACTTTGAGCGTAAGGATAATCAAGCGCGCTTAGACAAAGAACACAATCAACAAAGGATGGATGCTACTAGGTGCATGGCTTATAGAGGGACATTTCATGAGCAACCTGAGACTAGTAATCATGAGCATAGACCTCTTTTTAACAATGGCAACAATGACAACAACACGCCACCAAGATCTCCTCCAAGGCCAACTTTTGCTATGCCTTCTTCACCACCTAGACCTCCTCCCTCTCAACATGAGGCAGAGGCTAATGATGAGATTTCTAGTGAGGATCTTATGAGATGTGAACAAGATGTGGATTTCCAATGAATGATGCATAAGCTTTTAGAGCGTAATGGAGATCAATATTTTCAATATATGACTTCTAGAGGATACAAGCTTCCTCCCGGCTATGATGTTAGACAAATTGTCCAACAAAGAGTACCAACTGAATTGGAAGTCCTTCAAGAAGAATTATGTCGGACAAATCAACACCTTACCCAAATGGCATTAGAAAGAGAGCCTCCAAAGGTCTCTTTTGTAGAATCAATTTGTGCTCTTCCTTTTGATAAAGATCTATACATGGTCCCATTTCCTAAGGATATTGAGGTTCCTAAATATGACAAGTATGATGGAAATGGTGACCCTCATGACCATGTGCATCATTTTTATGCTCTTAGTATGGACTTTCTTCATGAAGACACATATCTCCTACGCTTATTCCCTCGAAGCTTAAGAGGCCAAGCTTTGGAATGGTTTGCAAAATTGACATCACCGCTTAAGACTTTTGATGAGTTAGCTCAGCGATTTACCCAGCAGTACTCTTACAACATCCAACAACCTGTCACTGTGATAGATCTCGGTAATCTAAGACAACATCAAGGTGAGCCATTTGCAACTTACTTACAACATTGGAGGTCATTGTATTCTCGATATCCTCGTCAGCTACCCGAAAGAGAAAAGATTGACATTTTCATCAACACACTTGTGCCTGAGCTATTTTATGATCTAAGGAAGCAACTATTCTCCTCCTTCCATGACATGGTTGAAAGTGCATATCGGATTGAGGATGTAGCTATAAGAAAAGGGGATATTGTTATTAATAAAGATGCTAAAGGCAATGGTAAAGACAAGAACAAACCTTGGAATAAGAACAAGTATGTTGTTAATGATGGGGTTGTTGATGCTCCTAAAGTTAAAGAGCCCACTTTCAATCTCTATAACGCTATCTATGCAGAAAAACAACAAGAAGCTAGCAACACTCACAATGCTCCTAAACCTCAATATGCAGATAAGCCTAAGAAGTCATTTCAAAAGCGAGTCTATACCAAGTTCGCAGAACCTTACGATGTGATCCTTAAGACTTTGTTGACAATGGATATCTTACACTTCATAATAAACCTGGTAACTGGGATCTGATAAATAAGCCTAATTGGTGGAGAGAGGATCATTACTGCCATTATCACAGAAACAAGGGACATCCAATAGACAATTGTTTTAGGCTTAAGGATGATATTCAAGATCTTATTGAGAATGGCACAATCTCCACTGATGGCTTAACTAAAAATTCTGATCACACAGCTTTCAAAGATCCTCTACCTAACCATGATAAGGGGGAAACCTCTCAAACACATAAGAAGAATCATGATGCAAAGATCAATTACACGTATCCTTCTAATATGCTTGTGATTAACATGGTAGAGCCCGTTGAGAGTGTTCTAATGATGAGGTCTCAAGATGATAATAACACCAATCATGGTAAGCCAAAGTTAGTCTTGCAAACACATGGTAGTTCATCTTCCCAAAGTGAGACACTAAATGCTGTTACTAGGGGGCAAGCCAAGATTGTCCTTAAAACTGTGCAAGATCCCAAGCAAGCTTTGCCTTCCAAACAAGTGGCTCCTTCAGCCACCCCTAGCTATGATCTTTTCCAACATTTGCAAAAGACACCAACACAGATATCTATCCTGGAGTTGCTTCGGTTATCCTCTTCACATAGAGAGATTCTTGATGAGGCTCTACGTACAACACGTGTTCCCAATGACATTGATCCAAATCAATTTCAGGCTATGGTCAACCACATTTCATCTCTGCTATCTCTCTCCTTTTCTGTAGAAGATGACATATCTATTGCTCACCCACATAATCTAGCTTTACACATTGAAGTTCTAGTCTACAATACTCGAGTCCGCCAAGTCCTGATAGACAATGGTGCAGGGTTAAATATTGTTTCTTTCAATGTCATACAACAATTGGGTTTGTCAAAATTGGCTGTGGATTCCAAGAAGAAGATTACTATAAAAGCTTATGATGAAGTGGAAAGATCTTCCAAAGGTCTTGTCATGTTGCCTGTCCAAGTGGGCCCTATCACAAAAGATATTAGCTTCCAAGTATTGGACATCCCACTCACATATAACATTCTTTTGGGTCATCCTTGGATCCATGACATGCTTGTTGTTCCTTCCACTTACCATCAGTGCGTCAAATTTCTGTACAATGGCACTGAGGTTGTGATTCTTGGAGACCATACTATTGCTATCAATTCTCTTGCTACTACTGAAAAATTTGTTCCTCATAATGAACCTTTTGTTGATCCTAGTACGTCTCTAGCTGCTGCTGAGAAATCACTTAAGATGATGAGCCTTGGTATGGGTGAATATACACTGGGTTCCTTTGCTTCTATACCTATTTCTCCTAGGTCATATGGGAGACCTTCTGATTAGATGAAGCCTTCCACTTCTGCTATGGTGATCTTTGATACTTTTGTTCCTTCATCCATTCCTTTAGAAGTAGAAAGAGAAGAACAAGCTATTCAAGAGTGGATCTATAGAGAGGATTCTAGAAATACTCCCATGCTTAGTAATTTAGACATAGATACAGATGAGTCACTGCTACACACTATGGCTTAAATGGGAGATGATCTTCCTTCTACTTCACTCCTTTGGGGAGAAGAATGTATATCTACTGATGATATGGCTAAGGCCTCTATGTCTAGAACCTATGTGCCTAAAGAATCATTGCACTATGATAGACAACGTCGCAACATTGCATGACTGCTACAAAGAGGTGATCTCTCACATAATGACATGAGTATCTCTACTTCTCAGCATCTTAAGCCTCTTCCAGAAGATCCTCCCATGACAAATATGGATGTTGATGTGGTTCATACCTCTTGTAACCCACCTGACGTGGTTGATGGGTCTTGTGTGGGGTCTGATGAGTTTGTTCCTCGTATTGCCTTAGTGGACCACACTGGTTCTTCTATGACAAGTCTAGATCTAGCTACTTTTGGAGCTTACTCTATAGGCTCAACCTCTCATGTCACCAGAGATGACATCCTTCACATAAATACTATTGAACTAGTCACTTCATTTCATCTCACATCAACACCTATTACTTCTTCCACCAAAGAACTAGCAACAAAAAAGATAGAATCAGCAATCACACATCATGGTCATCAAGTCAAAAGAAAAGAGCAATGGTTGGATGGTGAAAACCACATTGTGGCGGTATCCAAACCTAAGAAAAGTAAAAATAAAAATATGCTCAAAAATATTGATTATCAAATAAAAGATGACAAGCTAATTCTCTACAAAAAAATGGTGCACTACTTCAAGCATGATCTCATATCTATTATACTTCAACCCATTCCTAGAGCTAAGAACAAAGTTGGTAATGCCTTGGTTACTTCAACATCCATCTTACAAATGAAAAAGCGTAAATTTTGCTTCAAGTTCCTGGTGGATGAATTATGCTATCCTGCTCACAAATCTTACAATCCTACCATCTTTTCATATCTTCCACCTCATATTCCTCTTGCAAATCCACCATGCCATTCCTTCTGCCATCCCTTACACTTTGCCTTTGTCTCTGGTGACTTGTATAGGAAGGGTCTAGATGGAACTCTCCTTAAGTGTATAGAGATAGAGGAGTCAGAAAAAGTGCTAGCTGAAATCCATGATGGCATATGTGGATCACATTCTAATGATCCTCCGCTAGCTCAGACATTGCTTAGGGCTGGTTATTATTGGTCAAACTAGTTGAGACCTCCTATTGTCACAGTTGCAGCATTTGGGCCTGGGACCTATCAGTTCTCTACATCAAAGGAAGTAGATTCTTGATGCCCATTTCTATTTGGGGCATTCTTTGTACATATTTTATGATCCTAAAAAAATTCCAAAAAAAAAATTCATATATGATGCCAAAAAAATCCTAAAAATTATAAAAAGTCCTGAAAAATTTGCAATAAATCTATCAAGTGGTGAAAACCTGGAAACAGGCGCTACTTGAGACCCTCTGCACCTATGTCTATCAGTCTTGCGTGGTGCTCCTTCACTCCACTTCTTGCTTTGCCTCTCCTAGCCTGGAATTGACTCTTGTCTTAGTCTAGGGGGCATATGTTATTCTAGCTTATCTTGAGTCTCTTTGTGCATCAAGGTTTCTTAGGCAATTTGGTTCCAATGGTGTTTTTTAACACCACCCCAACTGTGTTTTTCAACACTACCCTTGCGTCGAGTGTTTCTCAACACTTATCAGATGTCCTACCCTAAAATCTAGTATGATATGATATTTCTCATTTGCAGATGCGATACTCAAAGCTTGACTCTATGACCTACACACACACACTTGACTTGCTGAGATTTGTTTGACTTTATTTCTTTGTGTGTTGTCTATGATGATTTCTTTGCTGAGTGTTCTCCCCCTATGATTGTTTTTGATGATGCATAGCTAGAAGACTGAGGGAATGAGAACATGTTTTATTCCTTTTTCTTCTTGTGGGTATATTTTGTTGGTCCTAACTGTCATGAGCATTTATGCTGGTCTTACTTGACACTTTGGACCTACAAGGTATTATCCTTCACTGTTTCGCAAGTGCGTGCTTATAGTCATCTTGACTTTCTTGTGCCTCGATGCGAGAATAATCTTGCTATATCAAACTTAGGTAATCTCATTGCACTAGTCATCTTGACCTGCATGTCTTTGATGCCTAGGTGGGATTTCCACATTTCTATCTGATATAGATCATATTCAGATCCACATAGTTATGCTAATGTGTATTGTATGATCTCGCGACGCTACCAATAACGCTTGATGATGATAATTAGATGTTTATTGGATTCATAACCTTGCAAGTAAACCACTTTTCATAGAGCTTGTATTCTTAGGTTCATGGTAGTTAGTTTTGCATCTTGCATATGGAGAGAGCTCTCCTTTATCTTTCATGGACTTGTTAATCACCTGCGCTCACCTTTTGCTTCTTCCCGATCATATCTTTCACTTCTTGTCTTTCATATCACATTATTTTCCTTTCATTTCAGGATCCAAACCAAAATCTGAGTTCACCTTGATCACCCAACTCATCTTTTTCCTTCTTCCATGCAGTTGGTTAACCTTTTGAGGCCTGATCCTTCGATCTTCACTGGGGAATTCTTCACCTCTTCATCCCCATCTCTTTCAAACTTCCAATCTTTCATTCACTTTCAATCCCAAGTTCCAATTCTTCCCCTCCGTGGTGTTTTCAGGTTGAGGGACCGCTTGGTTCGTGCCCTGGGTCCCATGTGTGGGGCATATCTTCACTGCTTGATGGTTATTCTATTCTCTTTCTTCGATTATGATTTCTAGTGATTTGATCATGCTGCTCTTGCTTCTGCTTTCCCTCTACTTGGATTTCTCTTTCGATCCCAAGGGGGCAGACACATCATATCTTATTGGCTATCTCTTTCCTAAGTGTTCAGTACTATCGCTATCAGGCTGACCATGCAAGATTTGCTATTTTTCTGCACTTCATTCTTTGGAGTCAGAACGCTATTGCTTGCCTTCTTGGCTGATCTGAGTTGTTTTGTGATCCCAAATCGATCTCACATTTCAACTTCATTCTTTGACGTAATGTGTTCCTAGATCAATCATACATTATTCAAAGAGGGGCAAATGTATACACCTAAAAATGGTCACCTAGACTATTAGCCCCTTTTGCTAAATCATAAATTACTTGCTCTTGATCAAATCCTAGCTCTATCATTTATTCAATTATTTTCTATGGGCTAACCATCTTATCCTAAGTCTTTATTTATTTAAAAGGAATATTTTCTCCCCTTTTAAATAAATAAAAGCCCCCACTTTTCCTCTTATCCTAAGTTGCACAAATAAAGCATTATTCTTATTTTATAAAAAGGGAAAAAGCACTTTTTGTCTCATATGGACACAAAAGTCAACTCTTATTTTCCTATTGGAGGATACTTGTGCACATGGATTGCTTCTCTTTTAAGCTCCACCATTGATTAAATCTTTTTCCTCTTAATCTCCATGGTCCATTCCTCCTCATTTCCTTTAAAAGGAGAGCTCTCTTCTTCATTCTAGATCCCCAGCTTTTTATGCTAACTTTATGTTGTAGGTTTTCTAGGTCACTTTGGAGCTTTTGGAGATTTGGAGCATTCTTAGCATCTACATCTCATTCTTTCATTCTTAGCTTAGCTTCATATTTATTCTTTCTTAGATTAGCTTCATTTCTATGTTCTAGATTAGCTCACATAGATTAATTAGCTTGGGTTGTAACACTTGAATATTTCCTTTCATAGCTTAGCTTGCATTTCCATTTCTAGCATAGCATTGCATTGCATTTTCATTCTTGATTCTTGAGGATATTGGCATTCTTTCCCTTGTCTTCATTGAATCTCCCACTGCATGGTTTACTAGCAAGGTTATAGGCTAAATAGCTCTAGCTGAGAGCATTCTTAAAAACCCTTGCACTCCATGCCTAGGGAGCTATGGATCGATTTGTGAGGGCTCATTCTTGAGTTTCCTTGCATGTAATGATCCATAGAAGTGTGACACATTTATAGCACACACCACCAACACATCTAATTGAACAAACCATATCATTTACTCTCTACATATAGGATGACATAGTTTATCTTTAACTCATATTCATATCTTCATACTCCCCTTTAAGACCTTGCAAGTTATATTTCTTAGCATACTTGTCATCTTCATAAATAGTTTCTAATTTTGTCCATACATCATGTATTTTCCTCAACCCATAGATGTGATAATATTCTATATTTGACAAGGAAGTGATCAAAGATTCCCCTTCTATCATGTTCTCCTTGAATTTCTTCTTTTCGTCAGCTTTAGCTTGAGACAAGTCATTAGTAATGTTGTAAGACTTCTCTTTGATATCTCAATATTCATCTCCCATGCATATCATATTAGTAGTCATTTGATCCTTTCATATTAGTTAATTTCTTCCATCGAATTTAGGGATTTTTTTCCTTATGCTTGCCATGTCAGATATCCTTTGAAAGAGATTAAGCTTCTTCAAAAGGAATATTCTATGATACCAATTGTTAGGCCCAAAAGGAGGCAATCACAATTGAGAGAAAGACTGAATCATTGTAGACCAATAATTAAAACTTTAATCCACTTAAGCCAATTAAAGATTTAAAAGATAAATAGTAATGAAAGATCCAAAAAATATGACATGGAACACCAAATTTGTTCTCTAGGAAACTTAGTTAGGAGTCAAACCTACTAGATAGGTGTATTTTCTTAAATGCACTACCAGGTTAAGAGAAAATGAAAAAAAAAAGTGAATGCACATGCATTCATGAGCCCACTTCCTAGAGCTCATTACTCACAATACAATGATCTGGCCCTCAGTTGGATTCACTGATAAATCATTGATTACAATTCACAAGAGTAGACAAACTAGCCAATATGACTAAACTGATTCATAGCATCAGCAATGCCAATACAATTCTAATGTAGCACAATTTCTGCCTCAATTGTAGAATACAAACACCCTTCATCCTTTTTCTTTGTCACACATACTATCACAACAATCACTAATGATTTCCCATTTATATATATTATAATGAATAGTCCACAACAAGGTCAGCTAACACCTATAAGAACAAATGATATAAACATTATTCTCAAACTACAATGTGATCCAAATCAAGTCAGACAAGACATAGATAGGACCCAAATCTTCATCCTTGAATATGCAACAACTTCACAAAATCTATACCAAGAATTGAAACTATTGGATATTGCCAATGCATGGGTGGTGATTGAGACATTTAATATGTTTAATCACTACATTACTGAATAGTCACTCATACTGTTGTCATTTGTGTTTTGTCATTGATGTCAACATATGCTTCTATGAAGGATCCAGACTGGTAATCATAGTGTATAGATATTGTAAGGATGTTTCAGATGCTACGAAGTTAGTTGAGAGTTAAGGTGGATATTGTGATCTTATATCTAAGATTGTATCATTATATGTTTCATATTGAGAGAGTTACAACTATTTTGGTAAAGACTGGTCACTAGACTGTGACAGTGAGAATTGACAGAGTTAGTCTCTAGGTTTTTGGTATATCTTTTAGAGGATTCAGATTCAAGGTATGTGAGCTTGAAGGATGATAGAAAGGATACTGAAGAATGTTCATTGGTCAATGCAAGGTATGAAATGATTGGTGATGCCATCTGTGGCATGTGTTCTAGAGATGGTTTATTCTAAAGCTAACTCAAGGAATGAAGCGTGTGTTTTGTCTGGCAAGAAATATTAAGGATGTCAGTCCTTAATTGGTGTAATAATTGTAGACTTGTTCTAGATACTGTGTGTATCTTAGCAATAGTTTATGTAATTATTTTTAATTAGGAAAGCCTCATGGGCTGACCTGATCTTGGTAAATTGTAATAAGGTATAAATGAAAGGTCTTTTCTTTGGAAAATATATGGATGTAATATATGTGATATAAGAAGATTGTGAAAGTTGTGAGCTTGTTTCTATTGTATGTAGAGCAGAGGTTTATTGGTGAACTTCATTGGAATTGATCAAGCAAAGATAGTTGCTGGCAAACAATTTAAAATATTGTATATTTCTTTATACACACCTGTTGCGAACTAGTGAGTTCTGAAGGTGGATTTAACCTTCTTTAGGTAGTGAGACTTGGGCAGTGAGCCCTCTCTTTTGTTCTTGACTCCTAATAGGGTATGTCCTCTAACATAGACTATGTACTATAATGTTTCAATAAGCTCCTAACAGGGCTATATCTTCTAACAAGGATTACTATACTCTCAGTACATCATTTTTGGGTGCTAATTCCCACTGGGGTTTTTACCTTTAATAGGGTTTCCCTAAAACTAAAATATTGTGTCATTGTGTTGGCATTCATTATGTTTAAATATTTTGTTATACAACTGATTCACCCCCCCTCTCAGTTGTATTATGGACTGATATTCTCAAAAATTGGTATTAGAGCTTGTGGTCCTCAAAGAGAAATCTTCAAAACTTGAGGTGATCTTGGAGATGGAATTCAATAGGAAGGATAGTCCTAAATTTGATCTTGAAAAATTTGACAGTTGGAAAAACAAGATGCGAACACATTTTCTATGTTTAGGCATAGACTACTGGATGATTGTAAAGAAGAAGGAATCTTTGAAGGATGAGAAGGATTTGGAGTCAGCCACTAATGATGAAAATAATTTATTCTCATGCAACATAGTCACAAGAGAAGCATTGATCAATGCACTATCTGAGGGTGAGTTTACTGATATTAAAGATATGGATTCGGCACATGAAATTTGGAATATATTAGAGGCACATTATGAAGGAGACAAGTGTACCAAACAAGCGAAGTTACAAAACTGGAAGACAAAAATGGAGAAAATGCAAATGAATGAAGATGTAAGCTTTAGGGCCTATGTTCAAAGGGTTATAGAAGATGTAGTCAAAATCAGGAATTGTGGAGGAACTTATGATGAAGATGAAGTTATTGTGAAGATTCTTAGATCTCTAACTCCTACTTACAAGTTCAAGGCAGTGTCTATTGAAGAAACTATACCTCTAACTCTGAACTTTAGCAGAGAGATGTTGATTGCAAAGCTAACTACTTTTGAAGTTGCAGAATTAGGAGAAGTTGCACCTAGAGTTGAATCTTTATTTAAGGCATCCACACACAAGAAATTATTTGCACTTCTAAGAACAAGAAAAGAAGACCTAAAAGAAGAGCTTGGTGAGTATGCTCAGGAATGGGAAAAGATAATGGCAGAAGAAAGAAAGATGGAAGAGCTTGTTGCACTGATTGCTAGAAGAGAAAAAAGAGGTAAGGGAAAATTTTAATGCAAGTTACCCTTGAAATATTTTTCATGCAATAAGATAGGTCATTTTGCATCTAGATGTCCTACAAGAGTTTCTAAGTACAAACTTGATTATGCAAAGATCAGAAGACACAAAGAATGTTATTATGCTAGTGAAGGAATCTATGATGATGATGATGATTTAGATTGTGAAGAGATTGGATTTGTTGCTATTAAAGATAAACCAAAACATGAAGAAAAATCCTTAATATCTCATGTTGACAAGAAAACTGAATGGATAATTGACAGTGGATGTTCTCATCACATGACTGGTGATAAGAACAAGTTTGTTAAATTCATGAATTATGATCGAGGTGTTGTGAGGTTTGAGGACAATCTCCCTAAATCCATCATAGGAGTAGGATCCATTACTCTGGATGGAAAGACTAATACATACAATGTCCTATTTGTTGAAGGACTGAAACATAATTTGTTAAGTGTCAGATAGTTAATGGATAAAGATTTTCAGTCAAGTTTTGTTAATGGTAAATTTTTTATCAGAAG
The DNA here is from genome assembly GCA_027943335.1 of Chamaecyparis obtusa. Lineage (NCBI taxonomy): Eukaryota > Viridiplantae > Streptophyta > Pinopsida > Cupressales > Cupressaceae > Chamaecyparis > Chamaecyparis obtusa. The sequence goes on from BSBK01005667.1 coordinate 207,390, forward strand.
AAAGGAAGGAAAATTGATTGCTACTGGTTCAAAATCTAGAGGTAATGTATTTGAACTGAACACATCTAGAGCCTCTTTTTTTATTGCAAAGGTAGATGACAATTGATTATGGCATAGAATATTTTGTCATGTTAATTTTGATAACATTATGAAGGCAAGTATGGCTAATGCAGTAAGAGATCTACTAAAGATTGTGAAACCATCTAACACTGTATGCAGAGAATGTGTTATGTGAAAGAAAACTAGAATTAGTCATAAAATAAAATCATTTACATCAAAAGGGAAGTTGGATTTGGTACATGCAGATCTATGTGGACCTACAAGAACAAAGTCATACTATGGTGAAAGGTATTTTATACTCTTTGTTGATGACTTTTCTAGAATGATGTGGGTCACTTAATTAAGAGAAAACTCAAAAGCATTTGATAAATTCAAGTTGTTTAAAGAAAAAGTAGAGAATGAATCAAGATAAAAAATAAAGAGTTTAAGATTAGATAGAGGTGGAGAGTTTACATCAAATTTATTCAATTCATACTATGATGAGCATGGGATAAAAAGACAAAAATCTACTCCTAGGACTCCACAATAGAATGGGATAGCAGAGCGAAGAAACAAGACTATACTTGATGCTACTAGGACAATGTTGATTGAAGGAAATGTATCTTATGTACATTGGAGAGAGGTTGTTGGAACAGTAGTGTACACATTGAACATAATTCAAATCAGAGAAGGTACAAGTAAGACTCCCTATGAACTATGGTTTGATCATACTCGTACTGTAAAATATTTCAAAAATTTTGGTAGTAAATTTTATATCAAGTGGGATGATGAGATAGGGAATTTTTATGCTAGAATTGATGAAGGAATATTCCTTGGTTACTCTGTTAAAAGAATGGCTTACAAATGTTTCAATCTGAGATTGAGGAAGATGGTTGAAAGTAACAATGTAAGAATAGATCATAAATTTTAGATACAAGAAAGAATGTATGATAGCAGTCAAAATTTAGAGATAAAAGAAACTACTACTGTTGCAGAAGAAGAAGAAATTATTGAGGAAGAAAGTGAAAAAGAGGCTTGTGATGCTAGCACAAGAAAGGCTACTGAAACTCCTAAAACACCAAGGTATGTAAAAAATAACCATCTTGAAAATCAAATTATTGGCAATACCAATCAGGGAGTGCTAACTAGATCAAAGGTTAGAGAAGAAATTTGTTATATTTCTCAAGTTGAGCCAAAAACTACAGATGAAGCATTCAAAGATGAATCTTGGATAAATGATATGAAAGAAGAATTGGATTAGATCAAGAAGAACAATACTTGGGAATTGGTTCCTAGACCAAAAAATAAAAATTTTATAGTCCAACAAAATGGATGAACAAGGAATTGTTGTAAGAAACAAAGAAAGAATAGTGTGTAAGGGATACTCATAGCAAGAAGGCATAGACTTTGAATAAACATTTTCTAGAATAGAGGTAGTAAGATTGTTCCTATCTTATCTTTCACATAAAACTTCAAAGTGTATCAGATGGATGTTAAATGTGCATTTCTGAATAGAGATCTTGAAGAAGAAGTATACATAGAACAACCATATGGATTTCCTCTATGTGAAGACAAAAACATGGTGTGAAAATTGAAGAAAGCTTTGTATGGGTTGAAGCAAGCTCCTAGGGCTTGGATTCATAAAAGGTAATGCAGACAGTAATTTGTATTTAAAAACTATTGAAGATGGAATCCTGATAGTACAAGTATTTGTGGATGACATTATCTTTGGAGGTAATGATGATCTATGTAAGAAATTTTCTAAAGAAAGGGAAAGTGAATTTGAGATGGCCATGATAGGGGAAATAAAATTATTTCTTGGATTGAAAATAACTTAGAATGAGAATGGTATTTTCATTTCTCAGACCAAGTATCTCAAAGAATTGCTTAAGAAATTTGGAATGGAAGATTGTAAATCGGTAGGAACACCTATGGTGACTGGAAACAAGATGAAAGTTGATGATGAATCAAAGTGTGTTTTTCAGACTTTGTATAGATCAATGGTTGGAGGACTACAATATATGACTCACACCAGACTAGATATTGCTAATGTTGTTGGAATTACGGCTAGATACTAGGCAGAACCCAAATAAACACATCTAGCTACTGTGAAAAGGATACCGAGGTATCTAAGAGGAACCATAGACTATGGTTTATGGTATGACAGAAATGATACCATATACTATGGTTTATGGTATGACAAAAATGATAGCTTTGAACTTCATGCTTATACTAATGCTGATTGGGCAAGAAATATTGATGACAGAAAAAGTACCAATGGTGGTGCATTTTTCCTTGGGAAAAAGTTGGTTTCTTGGCTAAGTAAGAAACAAGATTGTATAGCATAATCTACTAGTAAATCAGAGTATGTTGTTATTGCTATAAACTGCACTTAGATTGTTTGGATGAAAAAAATGTTGGAAGACATTGGAATAACTTTTAATGAGCCTGTGGTTTTCCATTGTGATAACACTAGTATAGTAAATATGTCAAAGAATTAGGTGATGGACTCTAAATCTAAACACATCTCTATCAAGTATCACTTATTGAGAGATAAGGTGGTAGAAAAGGAAATCAAGCTAGAATATATCAGTATAAAAGAGCAGATTGCAGACATTTTTACAAAGCCACTACTGAAAGATACCTTTGAATATCTCAGATGTATGCTATGGGTTCAGGTCCCTCCTAGTGAGAACTAAATGATGCATAGATGCATCAATCCAGAGGTATTCAGAGCCTTATCATTATTTGGATTGGATGTAGGGATCTACTCCTTAGGGGGAGTGATTGTGGAAGAAATTTTATATTTGAAGGCAGTTGAAGGCTCATGGAACCCTTTTCCATTGTTGTCAAAGGGGGAGTTTTGCTATGAGAAAATCCCCACTGTATGGGGAGATTATTCAATTGAAGGACTTTGGATTGATATAACTTTGGGATAAGATTTTCCCATATGTTTGTTAGAAATAGGGAATATTGAGAGGGGGGCGACTTAGTATTCTACAAACTTTTACTTTTACCCAATTATGGATATAACAGATTATCTTTATGCTTGCATAACAGAGTAAATTAAAGAACATGCATAACAATAAATCAAATGAACTCATAACACATTATTTGTTCTCGAGGAAACCCTGGGCAAGGGAAAACCCCGATGGGGATGCTACCCACAAAGATCCACTAATCAAAAGAATCATGTTAAGGATGTTGACCCTGTTAGGAGCCTATTACATATATATAGTGTCTCAGTCCTGAATAAGGGATTTTTGGCCTTGTTAGAAGCCTCAACCTTGCTAAGAGTTGGTAGTACTAAATGGAATGATTAAAAGATGATCTCACTGCCCAAACATGTAATTTACAATAATTCCTAATTACAAAAATAGGGCAAGCTACATAACCTTATACTACTTGCTTGTCTTTCACAATTTTGCATCAATATCTTTTGCATACATATGTTCAGTTCTTTTTTATCATCTATATCATTCCTCTTCGCATTACATATGTCTTACATTTATACAAGTTATTAGGAATAATAACTTTTACAGTTGGCTTTACTAAACATAAAGCACTTTACACAATATATTTTAGTATGTGTTTCCCAAGGGTTAACATCTAGGATGTCATCCCTTCATATGATTAAGACATTATTTTGATAAAACAAAATAATCCCTTAACTCTTTACCAATTTTGTCTTCTATTTTGTCCTGTCGGCTTCAACTTTGTTCTTGTAATACTACAATAACTTCTTTCGTACATGTCATATAGATTTTATCTCTCAGGTGAGTCTTCAATATGCATCATAGTATCAAGTGCGCAAGCACTGAAATTACTTCTATCAATGTTGCCAATCAAAACTGTCTCTGATTACATTGGGAAAATACTGCTTACACTTAGACATTTTTTCTCTGTGCTCTGTCATACTTTCTCTCAGTCATATGAGGTCCTCATGTAGATCATATGTTTCCATAATGAAAACATCTAGATATCCAACTCAGCCAAAATTCCAACAATCTCCCCCTTTGTCATTGGTGGCAACATATGAGAAAATTGCCTAAGTCTCAAAAATTTCAAAATTCAAAATTGTGGCCATAGCAAAAATTATATCTTCACTATCCTTATAATTTCATATATCAATTGTTTATATTCCCCATAGGAATATAATTCCTTATCATATATGCATCAATTTTATACTATCACTCCCCCTTTGACAACAATGACAAAAAAAGGGTGCCAAAACTATGTTCTCAAAAATTGTTTACCTTGATTCAAAATTACAGAGCTAGTAGGCTTGCAACACAATCTACAAAGTTCACTTTTATGCTCTCTATTTCTTTCTCACATGCCTTCTTAATGGTGTCTACAACACTGAGTAGTGCACACAAACCATAAGATGTGATCTCACATGCTTGGAGATTTGCAAAGTTAAACTTTTCATAAGATGTCTTTGATAAAAGACATTCTTCCAACTGCCCTTCAATAATATTTATCTTGATTGAAATGTGCTCTCTTAGAAGAGTGAATCTTTTCAATTTGTTATCCTTTTCATCATTAATAATCCTTATCTCATCATTTAGTTTACTGATTCTTTTCTCAATGTCCAGTATCTTTACATTAGTGTTGGTTAATAGATTTACTTCTAACTAAATTTAGCCTCTTTTGCTCTTATCTTCTCAGTCACTTCTGATACATGGTTCTCTTTATTTGTACACTGTATAGATAGAGCTTTTCCTCTATCCAAATTCCTTCTAAAATCTTTTATGCACACATCCAAATTATTGATATCATTCCTGATATTTTGACTTATGTCAAGAAACATTTTGGCCTCATAGGCTGCCTGAGCCTTCACTGTAGAAATGTCTGACAAATTAGTGAATTCATTGTCAAATGTCTTCATCACTTCTCTGGCTTTAATTTGTGGATCTTTCTCTATTACTCGATCGGTCACAACACTTTTTAATTTCCTTGTTACTTCCTACAATAATCCTTGAAGGCTTTTCACCTTCTTGTTCTTTCCAATTATCTTGTTCAGGGATGAGATCAACTCCATTTGATCATCATCATCAACTTTTTTTCCAATATCAACAAAAATCGATTCAATATGTGGTTTCTTTGCTGTAATCTCAGGGGTAGGATTGATTTCCACTTTTCTTGGTGTTTCTTTCTGTCCTTAAATCTCTGTATTAACTTGAATTTTTGCTTGTTTCTCTTCTTCTTTCCTTATTTCATTCCTTTCTTCTTCAATTGACTTGTCCTGCTCTTCCAAAGCTGAATTGTCAACAATGTTCTCTAGGTTACTAAAAGTATTATCATTAGTGTTCAGTGTGATATTGATTCATTCCACATTCATTGATTAATCTTCAATGTTAATTGATGGTGGTGGAGAGGGACCCTTCTGATGCTCGACTTCCATAGCTTGTTCTACTACACTAGACTGCTTACCAACACTTGATGTCATTACATTCACAACTACCTATTTAGTTTCCTTATTTATTTCCTCATAATTACCTCCCATTATCAGAATTGTTCTCCTTTTTGTCCTTATAAGTGTACCAAGTTCTTTCATGATTTCCTTAAATTTATCTTCATCTCTAATGTCACATAGCTTTCTTACAAAGTTCTCTCTGATTTTGTTATCTTCTTCAGCTACTCTCTTCTTCCTGTTAACCAATTTGTCAAATAAATCATTAGGTATCTTTCCTTGAATTGTATCAAAAAATTTGTCTACTAGAATCATATGTCTCACAACTACATTTTCCAAATTTAATCTTTCAGAATAGATATAGAGATCATAATACTTGTTCAACTTTGAAAAATCTCCATCATTGATGATTTGATCATTTAATTTCTCAATCTTAGGTTTCCACTTCTTCTTCTTAACTTTTGTATCCTCATTGTCTTTAATTTTTGTTACTTTCCTTTGCACTGGGGAAACTATTGTCTTATGTCTCTTACCTAGTCCAGTGGCTATTTATTTCACTCTTTTCCTTGGTGGAGTGGAGGAGGATCTTGTAGAATTCCTAATTTCTTGTTCTATCATACCTATGTCCTTTAGAATTTTCTTTATAGTGATTTCCACTCTCTTCTTAGATAGCTTTTCTTCTTGAATAGACTTTGTAGAGTTGAAATTCTCCTCATAAGTCCCAAATCTATTGCTATGTACATCCAACTTACATTTAAGTAATCTATTTACATATTCTTTTGCTTCAACTTCAGAAATTTCATAACCAAGATTGTCTATGAATTCTACTCTAGCTTTAACTGTTTCAATGAATGTAAATTTAGTGTCAACCATAAAGCATACTTCATCCTTATATTTATCAACTATAGCCTATGGAATTCTTGATCTATTCTTCATCAAGTTCAGAAATGTTTTTTTTACCAAAGTTGCACTTTCATTGACCTTGTCTATAGGGTGTCTCCTATATACTCTATTGATTCTTTCCATTGTGATCTTGTCATCATTCCAATCTTCACCAATAGTGTATGGAAATCTTCTTAACAAATGGAAAAACATATAAGTGATCAGGGATGAGAATTTGAATTGAGAGTTCTTTATCTTCTTAATCTTTTCTAGGTTCTCAAATAATTGAATCCTCAATATTTCACACATATCCACTTGCACTTTATCAACACACATTAAATAATATACATGATTCATACCATGTTCCATATCATCTTCTCTAGAGTAGGCACAAAACTTAGATGTTAAGATCTTGCATAAATATCTAACATCATCTTGTTGAATCTTACTAATCACTATTCCTCTACCATTGTAGGATGACTTAGTATTATCCAATACTATTTTTCTCATGTCTTTCTCATTTAATGGTATAGCTCCATATTTTGACAAACCAGTTACGTCATGGATTCAATCTATTGTTATATCAATCACTCTGTCATCTAACCAAAACTTTCCATTATGAATTTTGCTCAAAATTATCTCAAAGTGCATTCTTCATTAGAAAATTCATATTGTAGTGAATACTTTATGATTTCATTATCATTCAAATGTTCAAACCCTACTTTCAAATACATTTATTGATTATAAAGCTTCTCATATTCCTTGGTAAAGTCACTCTCACTGAGGGTTTCAAGCTTGCATCCCAAATAGCTTCTAACATTCTCTAAATGTAAAACTCCATCTGGTACAGATGATAATGCTAATTTAGGGTCTTCCTCCAAGGGTTCTACTAGTTCTCTTTTAATATTAGGTCTAATCTTATCTCTTATATTGTGAACCAATGAAACATCCATATCTTCTGTAAATTTTCTAACTGACTGATAGATTTGTTAGTAAAATACCTCAATTCTATGATTTAGGTCTTTGCATAGATCCTGCACGAAGTTATTTCACCAAATCCTTGCAAACTACTTTCAATCACTGCTATTTTTATCTCCTTAGCAATTGTGTTGGTGTTCTTTTTCCCCAAAGGTTAGATTGACATTAGGATTGACAGGGCCAGTGTCACATTCACTCAACACTCCAAATCTAACAAGGAAAAAGGCCAACTGACAAGGATCAAAGAGAGATCCTTCTACACTTTGAGCTCCATATCACTCGGGTGGGTATACCTCATCTGCACACACATAAAACTTGAATCACACTATAGGCCTAGAGGTAACTGATTATGGAATAGCTTTCAAACCCCTATAGGTATCCTATACCCCAATAAAATCACAAATCTTATGCAATAGCCCACTTGCATAGAATGATTTTGAAGACTAGAAACAACTTCCTACTACTACCAACATGAAGGGAAAAGGTATTTCATTTGATTGATTTATGTTGGGTTGAAAGGACCCCTGAGATACCCTAAGTCTCTCACAGACCAGTGCCTTATCCAATGGGCAGCAGAGTCAAATACACCATTGCAACAAAGAGCTATGAAACAAGAAAATAATATACCCAATATGTTGATGCCTCACATCAATCATACACCACTATCCAGACCTCACTTTAAAAATCAACCTATGTACCCAGATATGCTATTACTTATTCAAAAGATTTTAACCCTCCCCTTAGGAGAGACCTATAAACAGGCAATAAATTAACTAGATTCAATTGGGAGACAAGCATGAGACACCCTTGATATCCCAACTCATACACATCTAGAAACTAATCATGAAATCAATTATCTCTGCAAAGACAACTCTATTGCAAACACATAGGAAATGCAAAAAGAAAGATCAAACACCTTGATGTTATAATCAAAAAATTTAGGATTCAAATGGAGATAGTCTGATAGTTTGATGTTACAACATGCATTATATTCTCAAAACCAGAAAGGAAAGAGGGAACCCTATATGCAGAGAAAAGGAAAATATCTACAGGAAAGGGATCCTTCATGGAACCAGAATAATGGACATCCAAAATTGTGGAACCCTTTAAAAATCAAAATTATAGCCATATATACCCCTAGTTGCCTTGGAATCCCAAAAGAATTTAGGATGCAACAAGCTTCAGACAGCTAGGGTTAGGGTTTCCACCCACCAAACCAACTAGGAACAGTCACAATTTATTACAGCAGATGAAAACCAATCAAATCAGCCACTTACAAACACTTTTCAAGCACAAACCCACACTTCACAGTACAACAAAACCCCCAGCAATTGATCACGGCACCCTGGATCACATTGCATCCACTGTCACCACCAACCAAATAAAATCTAGCCAAAGAAATTGTTGGAGCTTTTCCTTGCAGGACCAAACTTGAATCAATAGATGGGCTTGATTCTCAAGGTAGGCACTCAAGTTTCATAAGAAAATAGTCCAATTGATGAGGATTGAAAGGAATCCTCTTTCTTCTTTGAGCTCCACATCACTCAAGCGGGTATTGCCTTATATGCACACTCAAGACACCTCATGATAAATAATAGGCCTACAAATATATTATTGTGGAATAGTCTTCAAACACTTATAGGTATCCTATACCCCAATGAAGCCAATTCTTAGGCAATAGCCCTACTTGCATAGAGTGAGTATGAAAACCAAAGACCTATACTAACAACATGAAAGGGAAAGGGTGGAATTGAAATTAAATGATTTAAAGATGGGTTGAAAGGACCCCTAAGATTCCCTAAGTCCCCATAGACCAGTGCCTTGTCCAATGGGCTACAGAGTCAAATACCCTATTACAATAGATAACTATGAAACAAGAAGACAAAATACTCAATGTCTTGATGCCTAACATCAATCACACACCATGACCAAACCTCACTTTAAAAACCCACCTGTGTATTCAAGTATGTTATCACCCATCCAAAGCTTTTTAACCCTCCCCTTAGAAGGGACCTATAAAAAGATAATACATTAACCATCATCCACTGGAAGACAAGCATGACATATCTTTGACACCTCAGCTCATACATACATGAAAACTAATCCCAAACTAGTTATCTTTATGAAGACAACTCCACTTGCAAGCACATAGGAAATGCAAATAGAAAAATCAAACACCCTTGATGTATGATTAATGAATTTAGAATTCAAATGGAGATAGCTTGGTAACAGTAAGAATAAATTGAGTCCTCATAAATAAGACAAATCAATTACAATATGTATTATATTCTCTGAAACAACAAAGGAAGAAAGAACACCCTATATGTAGAAAGGAGAAAATCTGCAGGAGAAAACCTTTCTTGGAAACAATTCTCCCAAAATTTGCAAAAGAAGGAAACCCTACAAAATAAAACATTTCACTACTTATACCACTAGTCACCTTGGAATCCTCAAAGAGGATGCATCAAGCTTCGGGTGACTAAGGTAAGGGTTTAAAAAACTACACCAACCCTAATTACAACAAAAATTACTGCAGGGGCAGGAAACACAAGCAACCCAGAGAAAATGAATCTCAAATAGATTTGCAATCATCAAAATCTGTGAGAACAGTACAAAACAACAAGGAATTGCCATGAAAACCAGTCAAATCAGCCACCTGAAAACACACCTCGAGCATAAAGAATGTGGTACAAACCCCTACAGATGATCATGGCACACCCTAGATCACACTGCAATAGCAAGCACTACCAAACAAATCAAATCTGGTCGTGAAAGCAATTAAAATCAGTCCTTTTTGTCACTAGAAACCCTCAAAAAAATTCAAATTTGAATTTCAACGGTCACATTCATGGTGCTTGCAACATATCAATGGTCAAAATTTGAATCCGAACCAACTTTAAGTCATGATCATCAGATCTCTCCTTTTCATGGGTCATATGTCCTTAACTCAACCAGATACCTTGGGTTAACTCCTAGCGAACATGCGACAAGGCATTTCTTATTCGCACAATGAAATCCTTAACCCACCTTTAACTCCATGACTTAGCAAACAAAGGAAAACAAACCCATCTCAACTACATCTGGTGAACTGGCGACAAAAGGTTTTCGCCAGTTCGCAGAACATTTTAAGCCACTGCTAAAATACTTAGCAATCATGCGGCCTTCCTTCACTGAATCGCCAGACCTTTTAGAACACCACCAAATCATTGCATGAATGAGAAGACACCATTGAAAATTTATCGGGCTGCTAAACAAATATATCAGGATCACCAAACCATTAGACCAAACCTGGGCCTGCCTTTGATGAAATCAATGGCTATCTTAAGTTCGCATGGAATATAAAGATTCTATCAGAACTTAAGACAACTGTTAGATTAACCTTTTACCTCTGCTCTACAGATCCTCTGACAGGATATGAAATCAATGATCATTTGAAGATCACAAGTGTCAGAAAAAACCCATCAGATTACATGCCGACCGTCGATGCTCTGCAAATGTTAGAACCTACTAAACCTCGAAGAACCTAGTCCCACTAACAACATATCTAGTCATTACCAATTAGAGACTGTGCAACTATGCACACCTGGCAATTAGGACCGACCGAGAACAATATATCGCCTAGAAGATCGGATGGACGGTGCAAGATCTTAAAGGCTCAAAAGATTCTATGCGCTTACACGCCAACCATCGATCTAGAATCTTAGCTGATTGAGATACCAGGCCCGCCTGGCATGTTACATCCAACTCACTACCCTCGACCAATAAAAAGTCACCATTTTTGTACACGTAGCAGTGGACCCATCTGTAAAGAAAGGCAACATCATAAAAGAGAATCAACGGTCATCGCAAAAGTGCAAGCCTTTGAGAAAACCTTTGTGCTTATGTGACAATCGTTGGAGCAAGATGGTGTCAGAAGGCCGGGCCCAGGAAAGAAATGAAGGCTGAAAACATAGGAAATATTAGATGCTTAGACTTAGGAAAATTAAAGGCCGTCGGGAAAAATTAAACCTTTAGTCGCAAGATCATGTAACAAGAAAAAGGTTCATGTGATCATGCGACAAAGGGGACAACAATTAAGCACATGCATTAAAGGGACTTTAAATGACCCAAAAAGTAATGACAAATTAGAACAGGGCTAGGCCTTTTCAAAGTAACGGCTAGATTTATGAATATTTGCAAGGGTTTCTAGGCCAGAGACCAGGAAAAATGCTGCAGGGACCAGGGGAAAAGACCAGGAGCCATGAAAATTTTTCATGGTGCTAATAGTGGCTCTGTCTGGGGATGATGGGTAACTTGTGCCCATGCAAGAATTTAGGATTTTTGGGAGAGCAAACCACCCATAGGAGAAAACACAAGGACCACAAAAACTAGCAACCAAACCAAAGAAACAGGAAGGGAAACACACAATAGGAAGGGGAAATATTTACAGAGATCTACAAAAATTTTACAATTTTACTTGGTAGCCCCAGGCCACCAAAAGAAAACCAGTGACCCTCCTGAATCAAAAATCTGATTTTCATCTACATATGTGACCAACCACCTGAAATTATCCTAACCATCTTGTGGCCAACATACATGACTAACCATGGGCTAAAGAATAAAATTGTACTAATCACTACCCATGTTCTTCCAGTCATAACTATCACACTCATATTCATATTCTAAGAAGTAGGGAACATCATCTACTTCTCCTTGATAACTGGAAACAAAAAATTGATCTAGTAGTGCATTAGAAAATGTGACATATTGATTATCATGCATTACCATAGGATTACCTAGTTGAAAAGGACATGGATCCTCAAATTTGCCTTCATACTTTGCCTCAGCCACTGAGCAACTTGGTTCCTCCATGATATCTTCGTGAACTAAACCATGAACCAAGTGAAGGTTTATTTCAAAACTTTTGTGACAGTAGGACAACTGATATGCATCATTATTTTTACCAAAAGAAATTTTGTGCCAACTATTGAAGATAAAGTCCTCAACACTGTCACCATCAGTATCATATTTAGCAAAAGAAGGAAAAGGGTATAAATAAGAAACTTGTTCATCACTACAATTTTTATGACAGGAAAACACACTGTCATGACCTTCAACTTCTTCTTCTGCAGAGTCACTACATGAGGGGGTTTTTGGTGAAAATGGAACATCATCACTTTGCACACTAGCCTCATTATCAGTGTCAGAGGATAAATCATAGGGGAGCTGCAAATCAAAATCCAAAATAGGGGCATACCTCTGAAATTCTTCAGCCAGAAGTGCTGAAATCTCATCACTACTTAATGGACTTTGGGCCATACTTTCATCTTCCTCAACTTCACCCCTATTGCAAACATCTTCCTTGTCCAAGACAAGAAAAGAGACCTCTAGCCTTAGATCATCTTGTGTGGATAAACCAATGTAGGAATCATCATCTACATCATATTCATATCCTTGCCACTCACACAAAACATCATCAAACCGGGACAAGAAACAAGAACTCTGATATTGAAAAGAAGAAAAATTTGCAGACAAATTGGGAACATTATCACTCTCAGATCCATCTTCAGTACTCTCATATGCACTGACCTCAATGTCAGCTTCATAATCAATATCCTCTGCAAAATGAGAATCAACATCAGAACTACTGGTCTCCTCATGATCAACGTAAAGAGAAGCCAATTCCCTCAACCTCATGTCCCCCATTAACTATCAGTTCTTAGATTTTAAGGACATAATCCGAAGTGCATCCTCAAGCCCAAGGCTATCATCACTAAGTATCCAATCTCTGAGACGTATATAATACGATTCCCACAATGCATCTGACCAACTAGTTGACTCATGAAAAGAAAGATCCAAGAATAAACCAATGAACTCAGATTCAAAAAACTTAACATCATTAGGAAGCTCATTATATACATCCCAAAATCTATCATAGAAAAGAGATATGGATAGATCCTTTCTACATCCTACTTTCAATCTCATCAATGACATGCAATCCCTAAGGATGCCTTGCTCAAGGAAAGAAAGCTCCTCATCAAGCTTACCCATCAAACTTAATGCAATACTTCCATACAATTTTGCAAAGATGCAACTGAAAACTTGAAGTATGCAAACCTCTACTCACACCTTATCCTTTTCTTAATTCTTGATCACTTAATAAGGAAACATTTCCAAACATGAAAGTATGATACTTGAAAGTTCTACAGCAGAAAAACTTTGTTCACTCGAAAGTAGGGAAAATCTAGAGCTCATCTTGAAACTCCATCAGGTTCTTTTCTTTATAGAGTCACCACCTCCTTGGAGAGGAAATTAATGCACTTGTTCTTGTTTCTTCTTCCAATCAACATAAAACTCCACTAAGTAAATGTGCACTTTTTATCAGAAGATGCACTAATCAAACAGAGAAATCAGAGCCACCACTCAACACTTAGTGAGAAGATTTTACAAATGTATTTGTTCTATTTGAATCTTTGATCATTTAACCAGACTCTAGGATGATTCAAGAAAGAAAGGAATTAGACATCTTAAAATTGCTATCTTTTATTTTGTCCCCAGCGGAGTCACCATTTTGTTGGAGGTTTTCCTTGCAGGACCAAACTTGAATCAATAGATGGGCTTGATTCTTAGGGTAGGCACTCAAGTTTGATAAGAAAATAGTCCCATTGATGAGGATTGAAAGGAATCCTCCTTCTTCTTTGAGCTCCACATCACTTAGGAGGGTATTGCCTTATCTGCACACTCAAGACACCTCATGATAAATAATAGGCCTACAGATATATTATTGTGGAATAGTCTTCAAACCCTTATAGGTATCCTAGACCCCAATGAAGCCAATTCTTATGCAATAGCCCTACTTTCATAGAGTGAGTATGAAAACTAGAGACCTATAATAACAACATGAAAGGGAAAGGGTGGACTTAAAAGTAAATGATTTAAAGATGGGTTGAAAGGACCCCTGAGATGCCCTAAGTCCCCATAGACTAGTGCCTTGTCCAATGGGCCGCAAAGTCAAATACCCTATTGCAATAGACAGCTATGAAACAAGAAGACAAAATACTCAATGTGTTGATGCCTAACATCAATCACAGACCATGACCAAACCTCACTTTAACAACCCACCTATGTATTCAAGTATGTTATCACCCATCCAAAGCTTTTTAACCCTCCCCTTAGAAGGGACCTATAAATAGATAATACATTAATCAGCATCCATTGGAAGACAAGCATGACATATCTTTGACACCTCAGCTCATACATACATGAAAACTAATCCCAAACTAGTTATCTCTGTGAAGACAACTCCACTTGCAAACACATAGGAAATGCAAATAGAAAAATCAAACACCCTTGATGTATGATTAATGAATTTAGAATTCAAATGGAGATAGCTTGGTAACCGTAAGAATAAATTGAGTCCTCACACATAAGACAAATCAATTACAATATGTATTATATTCTCTAAAACAACAAAGGATGAAAGAGCACCCTATATGCAGAGAGAAAGAGAAAATCTATAGGACAAAACCTTTCTTGGAATGAATTCTCCCAAAATTTGCAGAAGAAGGAACCCCTACAAAATAAAACATTTCACTACTTATACCACTAGTCACCTTGGAATCCTCAAAGAGGATGCATCAAGCTTCGGGTGACTAAGGTAAGGGTTTCAACAACTACACCAACCCTAATTACAACAAAAATTACTACAGGGGAAAGAAACATAGGCAACCTGGAGAAAATGAATGTCAAATAGATTTGCAATCATCAAAATCTGTGAGAACAGTACAAAACAACAAAGAATTGCCATGAAAACTAGTCAAATCGGCCACCTACAAACACACCTCAAGCACAAAGAACATGGTAGAAACCCCTAAAAATGATCATGGCACACCCTAGACCACATTGCAATAATAAGCACTAGCAAACAAATCAAAAATCTGGTCTTGAAAGCAATTAAAATTAGTCCTTTCTATCGTTGGAAACCCTCAAAAAATTCAAATTTGAATTTCAATAGTCACATTCATGGCACCTACAACATATCAACAGTCAAAAATTGAATTTGAACCAACTTTAAGTCGCGACCGTCAAATCTCTCCTTTTCACGGGTCATATGTCCTTAACTCAACCAGATACCTTAGGTTAACTCCTAGCGAACATGCAACAAGGCATTTCTTATTCGCACAATGAAATACTTAACCCACCTTTAACTCCATGACTTAGGGAACAAAGGAAAACAAACCCATCTTAGCTACATCTGGTGAACTGGTGACAAAATTTTTTTGCCAGTTCACAGAACATTTTAAGCCACCACTAAAATAATTAGCGATCATGCGACCTTCCTTTGCTGAATCGCCAGACCTTTTAGAACACTGCCAAATCATTGCACAAATGAGCGGACACCATTGAAAATTTATCAGGCCGCTAAACAAATATATCAGGATTGCCAAACCATTAGACCAACTTGGGCCCACCTTTGATGAAATCAATAGCTATCTTAAGTTCGCATGGAGCATAAAGATTCTATCAGAACTTAAGACAACCGTTAGATTAACCTTTTACCTCTTCTCTGTAGATCCTCTGACAGAATATGAAATCAATGGTCATCTGAAGATTGCAAGTGTCAAAAAAAACCCATCAAATTACACGCCTACTGTCGATGCTCTGCAAATGTCAGAACCTACTGAACCTCAAAGAACCCACTCCCACTGACAGCATATCCAGTCATTACCTTGTGGACCAATCAGAGATCACCAACCGTGCACACCTAGCAATTAGGACCCACCGAGAACAATATACCACCTGGAAGATCAGAGGGATGACATAAGATCTTAAAGGCTCAAAAGATTCTATGTACTTACACTCCAACCATCGATCTGGAATCTTAACCGATTGAGATATTGATCCCGCCTGACATGTTACATCCAAGTTACCATCCTTGACCAATAAAAAGCCTCCATTTACGTACACGTAGCAGTGGACACATCTGTAAAGAAAGGCAACGTCATAAAAGAGAATCAACGGTCGTCACAAAAGTGCAAGCCTCTGACAAAACCTTTGCACTTTGACGACAACCATTGGATCAAGATGGTGTTAGAAGGTCGGGCCCAGGAAAGAAATGAAGGCCGAAAACATAGGAAATATTAGACGTTGAGACTTAGGAAAATTAAAGGCTTCCGGGGAAAATGAAACCTTTAGTCACAAGATCGCGTAACAAGAAAAAGGTTCACACGATCATGCGACAAAGGGGACAACAATCAAGCACATGCATTAAAGGGACTTTAAGTGACCCAAAAGGTAATGAAAAATTAGAATAGGGCCAGGGCTTTTCAAAGTAATGGCTAGATTTATGAATATTTGCAAGGGTTTCTAGGCCATAGACCAAGAAAAACACTGCAGGGACCAAGGGAAAATACCAGGAGCCATGAAAGTTTTTTAGGGTGCTAATAGAAACCATAAAAACCAGTCCTTTCTATCATTGGAAACCCTCAAAAAATTCAAATTCAAATTTGAACAGTCATTTCATGGCGCCAGCAGCAAATCAGTGGTCGACATTTGAATATGGGTCAACTTTATATCACGACCGTCAAATCTTTCTTTTTCATGGGCTCTTTGATTTATCTTTTAAAAAGACACCAGTCAAATTTAGCGAACTAGTGACTGAAGGCCCTTTACAGTTCGCAGAATACTTTATCTCTCCGCCATTCAGTTTAGTGGTTATGCGAATACTTGTTCGCTGAATCACCAGCCAATTTGGAGCACCGCCACCTTCCTTCATGAATGAGCGAAGCCTTTGAATTTTGTCAAGCTGCTAAACATATTTATCTAGACTGCTAGACCTTTAGACCCCCACCTAGGCCTGCTCATGCTCGGTCACCACTCACACAGGACCCACTAATACATCCAAGTAAGATTCAAAATCAATGGATGGCACATGATCTCATGGGGTAGGAATATTCCTTGAGATCATGCGCTGACTGTAGATTTAAAAGCCTTCACTGTAGGCCCCACTAACAGGATCCCACTTAGCAATACACCGACCAATAAGAAACTGCCAACTAAGCTTACATGGCAATTAGGACCCACCGTCTAAAACACAACAACTATGGAAGAATCAATGATCATCTTAAGTTCGCAAGACTTTGACACATTCCATGAGGTGATGTGCCTACCGTCAGATCTAAGATGGTGTTAGAGGGACTGGGCCCAGGAAAACACTGTCAGGATAGATGTCATCTTGTCGCATATTCGCATGTTAGAAACTCTGACAATGAGAAACCATGAGATTAAGCGACAACCACAAGTTTTCCAAGCTGAAACATAGGAAAAATTAAAGCACATGACTTAGGCTTTAGGGAAAAATTAAGCGCTGAGGACTATAGGAAAAAATTTAATTCACCGCGCACTTAGATTTAGGAAATATTAAAGGCTGCCGGGGGTAAAAACTTAGGAAGAATTTAAATAGAGACCGACCAGAAAAATAAAGCACATGTGAATTAGGAGTTTTAAGTGGCCCAAAAAGGTAACAAAGAGTTAGATCAGGGCTGGGGCAAAACTAGGGTATTTTCATACCAACAGCTAGATTTTTGAAAGTTTACCAAGGGTTTAAGGCCAGAGACCTAAAAACAACTGCAAAGACTAGAAGAAAAATGCTAGAGCCATGAAAATTTTTGTAGATGCTAACAACTTGTATTTTCCTTAATGATCAAACAATACTGATCATAAGCTTTTAACCTTTCAATCTCACAAGATTCTGACATCGCATTCAATTCTTTTGCCGCTTCTTTCCAAAAATTTGTTCATGCTTTGCTGAAAAACTTAAAACTTCTTGCAAAGTCGCATAACTTCATATTAGCTCATGCACTCTTAACCATAGCATCATCACATCATATACTACCTTACATTAACTTTACACGACTCAATTCATCCTATACTAACTTCTACACTATCCTAAGTTCCTATTCTAATGGATTCATCATGAATTAAGTACTTTGAGATGGGTTAGGAAGAGACTCACTCTTACCATTTGATACGTCACCTTTCTGATTACCTTCAGTGCTGAATGTGTCTCCTTGATCTGTGGCTTTAACAAACTTCACTTCTTCTGAATTACTATAGCAACCTCTTTGACTGTTGCTTGCATTCGCATTTCTCCTTATATGATTTCTAGGATTAGGGTTTCTTATATTGTTCATTCTGCAAAACCTTGTTGTATGACCAAATTTGTTGCATATCTAACAAACTACTCCATTGTTCCCATATCTCGGTCCAGTCTGGTTGATTTGTGATCTCCAATTCCTGGCAATATGTCCAACCTTGTTGCATCTATAACATACTACTCCATTTCTTCTATTCATATCTTTAGTAGGTTTCTTATTTGCATGGTTAGTGTCTCTAAACATTCTACTACTATTATTATTATCATTAAATTTAGTCTTCTTACATTCAATAGCTCTATGTCCAAAACCATGACAATTATAACAATAACCATTAAGAGGTTTAAATTTCTTACCTGTACAATCTTTCTTCATATGACCAAAAGTGTTACATGTAAAACATCTACCTTTAAATTCTCTCTGCATACCTTTAGGTGGTTCTTCTTGTTTAGGTGGTTCTTCTTCTTTAGGTGTTTCTTCAGATTTGTCAGCTTCATCAAATTTCTTTTCTTCTATGTTTTCAAGAACTTTCAGATCTGGTTCCTTACTTTCTTCATTTACCTTAGATGAGTTAAATCCAAGACTAGTTTTATCATAGAATGCCTTTTGATAAGATATTTGTTCAATAATCTTCTCACTAGTGGAATATAGTCTCTCAAGTCATTGCTTACACTGAGTCAGTTCACCTTTCACAATTGCATTGTACTTTTCAAGTTTAGCATACTACAATTTGGTTTTCTCAAGTTTAGATGTCACTTTACAAATTTTAGATTTTAGATTTCTTAGATTTCAGATTTTCATTCTCAGATTTCATATTTTCTTCATTCTTGTTGTTTCCATCTTTCAAACTCAATTTCAGATTTACTATCTTTAATTCATGTTTAAGGATCTCATTTTCTTTTTCTAGATTATTATCACAATCTTCAATTTGAATTGTAGATTCCTTTTCTATTTTTAGTTCTTCCAACTTCTTTTTCATCTTCTCAATGAGGTTCTTTGCATCATCATATTTTCCTTTCAAAGTATCTCTTTTTTAGTAAGTATATCAATCTATTCAAGAGCTTCTTCAAGATTTTTCTGTAGCTGATTCATATTCATAGAGATCTTACTCAAGCTGCTAGGATTTTTCTAAATGATTCTTTTCTGAGTAACTAAGCTCTGATACCAATTGTTAGAAATAGGGAATACTAAGAGGGGGGGTGAATCAATATTCTACAAACTTTTACATTTGTCCAATTATGGATATAATAGATTATCTTTATGCTTGCATAATAGAGTAAACTAAAAAACATGCATAACAATAAAGCAAATGAACTCATAACACATTATTTGTTCTCGAGGAAACCTTGGCCAAGGGAAAACCCTGATAGGTATGGTACCCACAAAGATCCACTAATCAAAAGTATCATGTTAAGGATGTTGACCCTGTTAGGAGCCTGTACATATATATAGTGTCTCAGTCCTGATTAAGGGACTTTAGGCCTTGTTAGAAGCCTCAACCCTGCTAAGAGTTGGTAGTACAAAATAGAATGATTACAAGATGAGCCCACTACCCAAACATGTAATTTACAATAATTCCTGATTACAAAAATAGGGCAAGGTACATAACCTTATACTACTTTCTTGACCTTCACAACTTCATATCAATATCTTTCACATACATATTTTCACTTCCTTTTTATCATCTATATCATTCTTCTTCTTTGCATTACATATGTCTTACATTTATACAAGTTATTAGGAATAATAACTTTTACAGTCAGCTTTACTAAACATAAAGCACTTTACAAAATATATTTTAGTATGCGCTGCCTAAGGTTTAACATCTAGGATATCATCCCTTCATCTGATTAAGACATTATTTTGATAAAAACAAAAAATCCCTTAACTATTTACCAATTTTGTCTTCTATTTTGTCCTGTCGGCTTCAACTCTGTTCCTTTGATTGTATAATAACTTCTTTCATTCATGCCATATAGACTTTCTATCTTAGGCGAGTCTTCAATATGCATCATTGTATCCATGTTCAAGTGTGCAAGTACTGAACATACTTCTATCAATGTCACCAATCAAAACTATCTCTGGTTACACTGGGAAAAGACTGCTTACACTTAGACAATTTTGCTCTGCGCTCTATCATACTTTCTATCTATCATATGCAGTATTTATGTAGATCATATGTTTCCATAATAACAACATCTAGATATCCAACTCAGCCAAATTACCAACAATGTTGACATCAATGCAAAAGGGGGAGATTTTTGGATATTTCTAATGCATGGGTGGTGATTGAGACATTTAATATGTTTAATCACTACATTACTGAATGGTCACTCATACTGTTGTCATTTGTGTTTTGTCATTGATGTCAACATATGCTTCTATGAAGGAACCAGACTGGCAATCATAGTTTACGGACATTGTACGGATGTTTCAGATGCTGTGAAGTTAGATGAGAGTTCAGGTGGATTTTGTGATCTTATATATGATATCACATCATTAGATGTTTTATATTAAGAGAGTTACAGCTATTTTGGTAAAGACTGGTCACTAGACTGTGACAATGAGAATTGACAAAGTTAGTCTCTAGGCTTTTGGTATATCTTTCAAATGATTTGGATTCAAGGTATGGGAGCTTGAAGGATGATAGAAAGGATATTGAATAATTTTCATTGGTCATAAAAAGGTATGGAATGATTGGTGATGCCATCTATGGCATGTGGTCTGGTGATGGTTTATTCTGAAGCTGACTCAGGGAATGAAGCATGTGTTTTGTTTGGAAAGCAAAAATTAAGGATCTCAGTCCTTAATTGGTGTAATCATTGTAGACTTGTTCTAGATACCATGTGTATCTTAGCAATGGTTCATGTAATTATTTGTAATTAGGAAAGCCTCATGGGCCGACCTAATCTTGGTAAATTGTAATAAGGTATAAATGAAAGGTCTTTTCTTTGGAAAAGATATGGACGTAATATATGTGATATAAGGAGGTTTTGAAAGCTAAAAGCTTGTGTCTACTGTATATAGAGCAGAGGTTTATTGGTGGACTTCATTGGAACTGATCAAGCAAAGACAATTTCTAGCAAATTGTTCAAAAGATTGTGTATGTCTTTATACACACCTGTTGTGAACTAGTGAGTTCTAAAGGTGGATTTAACCTTCTTTGGGCAGTGAGCCCTCTCTTTTTTTCTTGACTCCTAATAGGGTTTGTCCTCTAACAAGGACTATTTACTGTAATATTTCAATAAGCTCCTAACAGGGTTATATCTTCTAACAAGGATTACTATACTCTTAGTACATCATTTGTGGGTGCTGATTCCCACTAGGCTTTTTACCTTTAACAGGGTTTCCTCGAAACCAAAATATTGTGTTATTGTGTTGGCATTCATTGTGTTCATTGGATCTAATATTATGGAGCTTAAAGTTTAAAGTTTAAATATTTTGTTATACAACTGATTCATGCCCCCTCTCAATTGTATTGTGGACTGATATTCTTAACAACAACATGTTACTTCACCAAGTCAGTGAGAACCTAAATGAAGAAACATTAATATGCTAGAAAATCACCAATTGCAATCACCATGATCAATGTGAACCATCAATATGGTCATAACACAATCCAAGAATACCACCAAGAAGCAAGAATAGCTTCTCGAGTTGATGGTCATAACACAATCTAAGAATACCACCAAGAAGCAAGAATAGCTTCTCAAACATTTGCATCAATTGAATCAACCATACAGATCCTCATCGAAGAAAAACTCAACCTCAAAACATAAAACTACTAAGATACAGTCAAATAATAAACCAATCATAACTCACTCAAATTGTCATGTGATCCTTTGTAATTTTACCATAATCAACTATAGATAAATCTAAAACACCAACCAGAATAGAAAAAAAAAGATCTTCAAAAAATCATCTAAACAAGTGAAATCATCTTCTCTGGACAAACTAAACACATTGTCTGCAATGGTAATAGTATGTTGACATCAATGACAAAACACTAATGTCAACACACATAAGAAAGGTATAATGAATAATTTATAGCATGCTCAACAATCTCCCAACATACAGTTAACAATAGGATATCTCTATGTATTTGATAGTGTATCCTTCTCAAGTATCTCCAACTTTTTTATAACATTCTTTTCGAGATTACTATCCTTTTTAAAAATTTCATCTCCTTTTTCTATACTTTAGAACAACAACAATATGATCTATATTTTAAGATAAATTACCTTGTTTTGAGCAATCTGTGAAGCAAGGTAAGTATGGAGTGGTTTCCTAAGAGGTACAATGCATGGCCACTATAATCATATAATTTTCAACAACTATTTCAATAGCTCTAAAACCATATCAAAAATTTTCACAAAGAGAAATAGATATTTGAATTCTTTTATACAAATATAATACTATGCTTTGGTTCCACATTTTTCATTCAATATACTATTACTTATTTATAGGATTTGTTTTCCTATATATCCTATATTATATGAAACAATCATATAAAAATTTCCTTTTTATAGATGAATTATTTTAACAACTCAAATCTTTATAAATACTCCTATATTAAGGTACTGCTGGTTTTAATTGTAAAGTGGTTAAAATTTGATATTAATTGCTTTAATATCATTTTCTAGAGATAGTAGACAATCATAGGGAGACATTTCAAAATGTTCACACTTGGGAGAATCTTGTAGATTCCCTTCCAAGGCCATTCAACATAGAGAATTTATCTATGGTGTAAAATCATTATGTGACAATTGCATGCTTCATTTTTCTCCTCTTCCAATTTCTCTCATTCTTTAGATGTAATTAATTAATTGGAAATATATTATCATTAATGGTCTTAAAAGATTTATATTTAAATTAGTGGATTGCACTAGATATAGGCTCATTAATTTATCAAATAAGTGTTACTTTGTTATACATGGATTCCTATAGTACATAGAGTTAAATTATGACATCACATGGAAACATATTACATTAATTCATTGCATTATGTATATTTTATCACATGTTGAATAATCTGATGTTTGATCAGATTAATTTCATTACACATATATTTATGTCATCACCATAATGATTATTTATGATATTGCCACATTTTATGGATCCTTATTATATTTTTCACACTACGGTGATTTTTTATATCAATTTTCACATGTGTGCTATTTTATATATAGGCTTGTTTCTACATTTGTTTTCTAGATATTTGAGTTAACTTGTAGTTGTTTCTTACTCTAATCTTGTGTAGACACTATTTATTGATGTTTTTTTTTTGGTTTTATAAGTTTTGATAGAATGCATATATCAAAGAGAATACCAAAAAGCTTGCAAATAAATTAGTATTATGTATTCATCATTTATAATTATTTAGAGTTCTTATATTTCATGTTTAGACTACATTAGCTCGGAAAGGGTCCACTCCCACTACATGATAGTTCCATTAAAGAAAAACAATCAAATCTCCCAAGTAGTGAGATTTGGGAAATTAGAAGGAAACAATAAAAGAATATACTAGTAGAAATAACAAAATAGAGATAACTAGTTGAAAACCAATAGACAACTATGGGTCATTGAGAGACCTTACGTCCTTAAGGGCCTTCAATTATTTGTAGGAATGCAAGAATTTATTCAAAGGAAACCTCCTTGGGAGAAGTAGATGAACCTATCACAACATGCAAGTGATGAGAAGAAGGGCGAGTCTCCACCATTTTCTTGATCTTTTTGTGATGATGAGGGCTATGATGAGTAGAAATATATGGATCCCTCTACCAATGTTTCTCTTTCCTCCTCTTTAATTCCTCTTGTAGAAAATAAAAGGTGGTGGTCATACTCTTGTCAAATATATTATAGTAGTTAATGATGTCTTGAAAACTCTTCATAAGGGTCCTCTGATTCTTTGTTAGTTTAGACAGCTCCCCTTCTAGTAGCCTATTCACCCCAGAGCCAATTTACTTCTTAATATCTTGCACCTCCTTATCAATCCTACCCCAATTATCAAATGTTTCAGCTACATTCTTCATAAACTCCTAGATGCCCTGTTGGATAGATTATTTTTCCACTCAAGCACACCTTCATAAACACCAAATATTTGTTGGCAAGTTGTCTATACTGAGGTATATGACTAAATATAGTGTTTTCATTATGGCAAAAAATTCATATAGCAGTTTGGAGTCAGTGCACTTAGTGTAAAGATCAGAATTCACTTAAGTGTTGAAGACTGGATAGTGTACAAAGTTCCTGCAGCTCGGAGCATTAGCGCACATGTGTACGGATGAATTATGGTATGCATCCTGGAAGTTAAGCTTGTTAGACTATACTTATGCTTATTCTATGAGTGCATAAGTAGATATGCAATACTTATGCTTAGTCTATGAGCGCATAAGTAGATATGCATAGATGTGAAAGTTATAGTCAGTTGAAGTTGCACAGCCAGTATGTGTCAATAGAGAATAGAGCATGGAGCCGACAGTTAGCATTATGGTTTGTGATTATAATTTAATATTGTAAAGGCCATGACCCTATTGTATTTAGGTTGCTGACATGTTTATATGTATAATTGTAAGCACACTTGAGCCAATTCATTTGGAAGCGTTGTTTGTAATTAGTTATAGGGCTGACCTAATTGTTTTGTTTGTATGAGCATATGAATGTAAGATGTGCCCATTGTAGTCGGCATGGAAGTTGTAATCAAGTTTTGATAAGAAGAGAAGAGTTATGTGAAGACATCATAAGATGTATTAGAGCTTTTCTAGAGATCAAAGCATCAGCGCACCAAAGGAACTGATCAAACAAGCAGTGTCACAGTGACAGTTCACTAGCAGATATAGTGTGTATCTAAAATCAGAAGGTTGTAGCCTTCACCATTTGAGAAGTGAGCTCTCAAATAGTGCATCCTCTCCCCTAATAGGGAGAATTGTAAAAGACTCCTAACAGGGTTTGACCCTTAACAAGGTTTACTGTACTTAAAGCATTGTAAAGCTACTCCTAACAGGGTAAAGGATCTTCTAACAAGGATCACAAAACACTAGTGCATAATATTAGTGGGTATCAAGTCCCATCAAGGTTTTTACCTATTTGGGTTTCCCCGTAACCATATTGGTGTCATGTGTTGATTTCATGTTTCTTGTTTATGTGAATGTTTATTTCAGTACTTAAGCATTTAAGTTCAGCATAAAGATTAAAGTGAAAAGTTAAAATATAGTGAACATTGATTCACCCCCCCCTCTCAGTGTTCCCATTCCTAACAATTGGTATCAGAGCTCTGGTCCTCAAAAAAGAAGTTTAACCACTTGAGGAGATCATGGACAAAGAAAAAATGAAACATCTGAAGAAGAATCTTGAAGCTGCTCTTGAAGATCTGGACAATTTAGAAAGAGAAATTGAAGAACTAAAAGAAAAATTCAATGATGCTCAATTAGTTATCAAAAAACTAAGAAAGGATTTGAAAGGATGCTCTAACAGTGATCTTGAAGAAAAAGTCAAGAAGTTGAGTGAAGAAAATGCATCCTTATTAAGTCAACTTGAAGAATTTGATGACAAGCTGATGAACAATCAAGATGTCTACAATGAACAAGTCAAGAAGAACCTTCAACTCAATGAGGAATTGAGGGAAGCCAGTTTGGAAATCTTAGAGCTAAGGAATATCAAAGAAAGATTGGAATCTGAATTGAAAAAGTCAAAGGATCATATTGAAAAATTACACATCAGTACTAATTTGGTAGAATCTTAGTTGTATGCAAGAAGAGCCAGAGGAGACACTAGCTATATTGGATACAATGAAGCACAAAATCAGATTGACAATATGCGAGAAAGAAAGGATTCACAAAAGAACTCTACTGATGCTGAAAAGACTGAAGATCAAACCAAAGATAATGGTGGACCACCTAATAATGAGTGCAAGCAAGTAGAACACACTTGTTTTGCATGTAACAAGCATGGACACATTGCAAGGAACTATATAGAGGTAAGACCTTTTAATGGCTACTATTATTCATGCAATAGATTTGGTCATAGAGCTATGAATTGCAAGACTAGTAAGAAGAACAAGATTCAGCAAGACCAAAGAAATCAAAATTAGACAAATGTTAGAAGTTCTCAGAATGTTACATATCAGATATGTAACTATAATGGTCACTCGGCCAGAACATGTAAAATGGTGACTCATGTCAATGCGTTGAGGAATAATAGACCTCCAGTCATTTGTCACTCCTATAACAAGGCTGGACATATCTAAAGGTTCTGTAGATCAAGGACGCAAGGTCAGGAAATCCCTAAAAAGATTGAAGAACCAGTTTTGGATCCTGAAGGAGAAGTCAATTTTATGAAAGCCTCAAAGGATGCGAGCTTGACTTGGTTAGAAGGAAAGAAGGACAAAGCTGATGAGAATGTATTGGATGCATCCCCAGTGGATGTACCCTCTACATCTGCATGAATGGCCCTCAGGGTCATAGGGGGAGCTAATTTAGCTCTAGACCCCTGTGCGGCTGTTATACTCATCCTCAGAGTATGCACCTTTGGACTTAAGCTTTTGGAGTGTATAGGAACCTTCGTGCAAGAGCACACATGCTAATTTTTAGGGGAGCTCGAGTTTGAAATTTTGAAGTGACAGCCTGGTTTATGCGACGTGCATTAATGGTAGAATTTTCACCTTTAAGTACACAAAAATTTGTTTGTTCACTCATTGCATTTGAATTCAGAGCGATAGAAGAGAAGATTGAGCCTTGGAAGTTATTGTGAAGATTTGGAAATTGACTATCGGTGTTTGCATTGCATTTGATCAATTGCAGGAACCCTAGCTCATTGCACTGATTCAGAAGCCATCAGATTATCTCTAAGTCTTGTTGGAAAGTGATTAACAAGTAAGTCATGGCCACTCCCATTGTTTATGATGTCACTGAGAAGAAAATATATGTTTTCAAAAGGCACCCATTTATATCCACCCTAAATGATTTGGAGGGAGCTTTCTCCCGCACGCCTATGTGTGCCATGCATGTGGAAGACATAAGGGCTTACATCTACTATAAGAAAGAACCTGTTGGACTAGATAGGTTAAGGGCACACATGGATACCATGTTGAAATAGGATAAAACATTCATGGATGAGTACGCCAAATGGAATGATCACCCCATTGTTGAATATGCTACAACATATGGATTCTATGAGACAGAATGGATAAAAATCTTATTGAGTAGAATCCATGATGATCTATTTTGGATTGGAGATGTTCCAGTAAGAATCACAAGTGATCTAATACATGAGATGGCAAGCCTTTCTAGGATAGACGCTATCCTTCCAGTGCGTAAGGATGTTAGAAAAATGGTAGAGCAAGTATGTAAGTCAAGGAGTGACAGGTGCAGCATGACTATTGAGCCGATTGAGCAAGAAGACATCAAATTGATGTCAATGATACTAGGCTACATATTTCATCACACCAACAGGGTGAATAGTGTGTTTGTAGGCACTATTCTAGCTACCATCAAACTAGTAAAGGAAGATGGAGAATTCAACTTGTGTGAGATCTTGTGCGCACAGTTGATAGATAACATCAAAGCTATCAAACATGACAAAAAAAAGATATTCAGGTTTGGGTCCCTAATCATCTATATGTACCTTCATATAGTTGGAAGAGTTTCAGATTTGTATTTGGACAAGTCCATTCTGGAACAATGCATCCGATATCCAACAAAGCATCCACAAAAAGCACACTAAGAGACTATGTCACATTGGAATTGAAAACCTTTAGAGCTAAGATGTAGATGAGGTATAGGATTCCAAAAAGCATTGCAGAGAAATATAAGGATACAATATGCTTTATGGTGGAGACTGATACTACATGTATGGAAGCTGTTGAACCAAGAACTAAGTGGATTCATCCACTTGGCTATGAGGTAGAAGAACAGGTCCTTGAAGCATATGCACAAGTACTTCTGATAGCCCCCAAAGATCCTAATGAACCTAGGTGGGGAACCTATGAGGAAAAGACCAGAGAAGTTGATGCAAAACTTAACAGTGTTGCAACTAAAAGAAAGGTTCCAAAGGTCACTTCTGAGATCTTGAGAATACATGGTGTGTCTCAAGTAGACCTTGATAAAGCAAGGGATGAAAAGATTGCCTTAGAATTGAAAGGTGAAACAACAGAGGAAGAACAAGAAGATCCTAAGTTGAAGAAGATGAAAATTGAATCAGATGTCAGTCAGAAGGGTAAAGAAGATAATACTCCTTCTACGGCCATAGATACTATTGATCTTACCACTCCTTTGGAGTATAAGCCTATAGTCAAGAGGAAGAAAGAAGCTAGCACTAGTCATCCATCCTCGTGAGCCCTAAGGAGAAATAAAAACATTCAAGCACCTCCTAAGGAAGGATTCAGACCAAGCCTTAAAGTTTTGAGCACAAGAATTATTGATGAGGGCATAATTGATCAAGTAGGGAAGTATTATGACACATATAGTGAGATTGACAAATTAGAAATACATAGTATGATTGTCAAACATATGATCAAGTTCAAGAAGATAGTCCTTGCATTGAAAACCTCCATTCCAGATAAAGTATGGGATATTTTAGAAAACCTAAAGAGACAAGCAAATGAAGAGGATCTAAGGATTAGAGAAAAAGTATTAGAAGATACTCTTCCAGTATGTTCTAAAGAAGAAGAGGCATTGATATTCAATTTGGTGAAGCCGCACTTAAGGAAAAAGATGAGAACTCTTCACATTATGAACAAAGACTATGAGCTGATAATGAAGGAAATAGAGAAGGCTTTTGAAAAGGTGTTATTAGAACAACAGATAAAACCACCTACTATGCCCATCACTCATGCACCTAGTACGCAAGACAAAGAAGCAAAAACCTTGAATGTACCAGTGACAAGTCCTCAGGACTCAACGCCCATAGTAGAAACTCAAACAGAGGCAAAAAGTCTGCGCCCATCTTAGAATCTCACGAAGGCAACACTATTATCATAGATAATGTGGAGATAGCCATGGTGGCTACTGATAAGGATTTGGACAAGTTTGAAGAAGCATTTGTGAGTACTGAAGAAGCTAAAATCTTATGCAGCAATACACCTTCAACTCAGCAAAAAGAAGCACTCATAGAAGATGTATCCGATAAGAAAGAAGAAGAAGAGGTAGAAAAGAAAGAAGAAGATACTTATGTTGATCTTGCAAAGGTAAAACTAGAAGTAATAGACAGCACTCCCATCACTCCCTCCTCAGCATTGTTGTCAAGTTTGACACTTGACACAAGCAGTTTGGACTCCTGGAAAGAAAAAGACTTGATTAAGTTCAGCGTCTTGGCTATGGAGAAGGCAAAAGAAAAACAAGTTATGAGGAATCCTCTCCTGGTAGAATCAATGAATATTTTGAACAGTTTTCTGCCAGAGGTTAAGAAAGTGTGAAAAGTACATTCGGTTGATGATGTGAGTTCAATCCTCTCACAGTTCAAAAGCAATTTTTCTAGCCTAGAAGAATGTGCATCCATAGTAGCAGAAGAGAAGTACTTAAAGAAGAGACTCAATGAACTAATGAGAAAATTTGCACTAGACTTGAATTCTCTTAAGTCTGGTCAAGCATCTTTGAAAGAATTTGTTGATGAAGGAAGAAGGATCATTGCAGCATGCATGGATCAAGACAAGCTCACCAATGCTCACTTCAAGAAGATAAAAGAGGCAGAAGAAATGATTGAGCAGGTAAAGAATTCAATGTCAGACACATCCACTGATGTGAACATGTGCAAAAATGTCTACCAAGGACAATTAGAAAAAATTGAGAAGGAAGAAATAGAGATAACAAGGATAAGGTCCAGACAAACTGAGTTGATGAATGGTCTTGCACCCTCTATAGACATCCTCAATCAGAATATAAAGGAGATTGATGCCACCATGGTAACTTATGATCATGGTCCCATCAGTGACTTAGAGAAGATGGAGAAGCTTCAATATGTATTATGTGCCCATCTCCAAATAGTTAACTCTCTGATAACCTTTTGGAAGAAGGAGATCCAGAACCTCAAGATTGCATATCTGGATGTTTTCCCTCAGTGAGTATGTGTAGATACAATTTTTTGATGCACCTTTGTCATTAATGTCAAAGGGAGTTGTGTATAGAATATGGAGTATATATATGTATAGAGAGATATAATTTTATGTATAAAAACTTATAGAAAACAAAAAGTTTTTGTGTTAAGGAACAGTTAGCAACTTGGCCATATTCCTTTGTTGCCATCAATGACAAAGGGGGAGATTGTTGGCAAGTTGTCTATACTAAGGTATATGACTAAATATAGCATTTTCATTATGGCAACAAAGTCATATAGCAGTTTGGAGTCAGTGCACTTAGTGTAAAGATCAGAATTCAGTTAAGTGTTGAAGACTGGACAGTGTACAGAGTTCTTGCAGCTCAGTGCATCAGTGCACATGTGTACGGATGAATTATGGTATGCACCCTAGAAGTTAAGCTTGTTAGAATATACTTATGCTTAGTCTATGAGCACATAAGTAGATATGCAAAGATGTGAAAGTTATAGTCAGTTGAAGTTGCACATCTAGTATGTGCTAGCAGAGAACAGAGCATGGAGCCAACAGTTAGCATTTTGGTTTGCGATTATAATTTAATGTTGTAAAGGTCATTCACCCATTGTATTTAGGTTTTTGACATGTTTATATGTATAATTGTAAGCACGCTTAAGCCAATTCATTTCGAAGCGTTGTTTGTAATTAGTTATAGGGCCAACCTAATTGTTTTTTTTGTATGAGCGTATAAATGTAAGATGCACCCATTGTATTCAGCATGGAAGTTGTAATAGAGTTGTGATAAGAAGAGCAGAGGTATGCAAAGATAACATAAGATGTATTAGAGCTTTGCTAGAGATCAAAGCACCAGTGCACCAAAATAACTGATCAGACAAGCAGTGTCATAGTGACAGCTCACCAGCAGATATAGTGTGTATCTGAAATCAGAAGGTTGTAGCCTTGACCATTTGAGTAGTAAGCTCTCAGATAGTGCGTCCTCTCCCCTAACAGGGACACTTCTAAAAGACTCCTAATAGGGTCTGACCCTTAAAAAGGTCTACTTTACTTAAAGCATTTTAAAGCCACTCCTAACAGGGTAAAGGATCTTCTAACAAGGATCACAAAACACTAGTGTAGAATATTAGTGGATATCAAGTCCCACTGAAGTTTTTACATATTTGGGTTTCCCCGTAACCAGATTGGTGTCATGTGTTGATTTCATGTTTCATGTTTATGTGAATGTTTATTTCAGTACTTAAGCATTTAAGTTCAGTATAAAGATTAAAGTGAAAAGTTAAAATATAGCGAACACTGATTCACCTCCCCTTCTTAGTGTTCCCATTCCTAGCAATATTCACCAAGGTTTGGTGAATATTTGTCTTAGCTATATGGTTTGGACTAGTTCCATTTTTAAATTTCCATATTCATTTTGAAGGCCTTATATAGATCCTCCACTTACATTTCATGTTAGTTGATAATATCCATATGATTTTTCTGAGAGGATAAATATCATTGAGTCCTATTAGCATCATGTTGGAATTGTGAGATCAAATCAAAAAGCGCCTAAATATTTGACTTGATTTAAATTAGAACAAAAGACTGAATGATATCCATTATGCCAAGATCACTTAGAATACGATTTCAACATCATATTTTTAAAAATTCACAATTATTACATTTAAAAAGACATTATTACTAATAAAATATTAATAAACCATTCAGTTGCACCAATAAATCAAAATCACATAACGATACTCGCATTCCTTAAAATGTAATATAATAATTTAATAGATCATTTTCAACTAAGTAGTTGAAGTTCAATATAAAATTGTTAGTTCATGTAGATGGTTGATGCTTTGAAGATTCTTTATTTTCTCTATTTTACCAGCCTACACATTATTTTTTCAAAGGACTTTCTTGTGTGTTGAGAAGTATTAACAAATTATAAATATAGTTGCTCTTTATTATTCTGAACACCGTGCAATGATTGTGTAAGACCTCATAATAATAATAGAGGCATGATGTAATTGGAGTTGGAATATGATTAAATATTTCATTGTGTGTTTAAATTTGTGTGTTCTTTTTATCTCCTTGGTTTCTCCTTATTACAAATTTTATATTTGGTATCAGAGCAAAACATTGGGAATGAGAATGTGAGCATGCGACTATTAGAACAAAGATTATGAAATCGTGATTCATCAAGAAAAGTAGCTGGAAATAATTTTAAAGTTATAAATTAAGGAAGAGTTGAAGTTTTAAAAAAATTTAAAATATACTAGATGGTTGCAAGTATAAAGGAAGGTTATTGTTATTTGAAGAGCTCACCACATTGAAAGAAGAACAAAGGTTTATCAAGTTGCAACACTTTTTAAAATTGCTAAAATTTTGAGAAGAAAATTCAAGCTCTTTGATGTGATCAAGAGATAGGAGAAATTATTTTTTTGAAAGGTGTGTTAAAATATTATCTTATTTTTTTAGTGAGGCAGACAAGAAAAAGGGTAAAAAAGAAAATTTGAGTTTGATCTGTGAGAAAGATATTTTGAACAATGAATTGATTAAATTAAAAAAGTGTAATTCAGGATTGGTATAGAATTTGAGAAAGTTTGGAACAAAGAGATGTGAATACTTATGTCAAGTTGAGAACTTTGAGAAAGAATTGAAGAAAGTTAAAAAGGAGAATGTAGAATTAAAAGAAAAATTAAAATTGTTTGATGAAGTGAAGAAGGAAAACGAAGATTTGAAAAACTAGCGAAACTTATTAAAGAAAGAAAATGAATTTTTAAAATCAAAGACAAATTATTACATTGTTGACGTTAATCTCTATTACATTAATCTCTATTACATTGTTCGATATAACTTCTAACTACCTCCAGTAACTTACTGCAACTGAATATCAAATAACATTGTATAAAATCTTCTTGGTGTTATTGAATAAATCATTGAAGTATTTTGCTCCTTCATTTGGTATCAAAGTGGCCTTTGAATTGATGTATTATTGTGTACGCGATATGAATGTATGGAAAACTAGTTTCATGTTTGAGGTATGGTCACAGGACAGTTTCTATGTAGGATAATTTCTCTGTAGCCACAACAGTTTTTTTATTGAAGGAGTGATCAACATATTTCGGCTTCATTTTGACCAATATGCTAGCAATCCATGCCCTTGGCCTCCCATTTACTGAATATATAGAATATGTGCATGAGATTCCAATGCACGCTATGAAAAATTGATTTATTTTTTTAGGATGCATTGAATTAGATTTTCTGCACTCGGAAGAGGGAAACATATTTTTTGGACAGATAAATTTATAGTTCTTCTAATTCCTGTTAACTACCTACAAGATCAAAGAACAATTGCATGGGTGATATGTGTAAGCCTTCTCAAACAACATAAAGTGCACTCCATCTTTTTTTGGGTTTGTTCAGAAAGCCTTGAATATTCTTAAAATTCATACATTGTCAATCCTTTGTACAATGTTTTTATTGGACTTTTGTGATAAGTCAAATTTGGAATTCAAAAGGAACATTGTTGGGCCAATCTAGTTTGCATTGAGTAATGTGTGTGTATGATTGAAGACGTAAGAAGAGATTGAAATGGAAAGGCATAATAAATAACATTGTTATTGTTGAACTTGTTCTGAAGATGTTCAGATCATGCATAGAGCAGTGGTGGCCTTTAGTGTGAGAAGTCTTAGTCCAAAGCTTCACTAGTTTTCACTTCCCTTCCATTATCATTTGGATTCTAAAGATAAAAATCCTAATGTGAAATGGGAGATTCCAAAGTGGATAAAAGAAATTATATCTCAATCAAAATATAAGCATTTTATCGTTATTACCCTTCTTAATCTACCACGGCAACAACATGGAGATTGGATGCCAATCTTGACTATAACCATGAATAAGATAGTTGGAATGCTTGGAATGGATTTAATTTGTGTTTACAAAGTGGCCATGTTTACTCTAGTATCTAATATATCAACGATATGTAAATACCACATATTTATTTGTGGCTCTAACCATTGCCCAATTCAAGGATCATGTAAGCACTTTGGGGTAAAGGAAAATAAGACAACAAAAGATGGTACATTTTTAGTGGGAAAAATAGAGTGTATGAGATATTCTCTGAATTCTTTGATGATTACTATTTATGTTTACACAAAGGCAATAGAAGGATTTTCATATAATTATCATAAGAATGTGGCACCAAAGAATGATTATGAGATGCTAAAGAATGGTAAAACTTGTCCTGTTGGGACACAAAATCCAGATTGTGCTAAGTCAAGTTTGATTAGTAACAAGAACATTTTGCTTGGTAAACCAAAGCCTCTCTTTTATAATGACTTGAATGCTTGATTATGTCAATTTTGAGGTTGGCAGAATAACGAGGATTGAGGAACTTCCATCATCTCAAATCAGCATCTCGCTTTGGGATGGTATTCTGCATGAGAAGCATTTTTGGAATTTTTGATTTTCTATTTTGTTCTATTTTCTAATGCTGACATGTTTGAAGAATGCATATCTTGTGAAGACTCATTTTGGAGATAGGTCTGAGACTTCGTATTGTGCTCAATATGGATTGTTGTCCAATGATCTTTAGAGTATATGATCAAGAATTATACCCTTCTGTGGTCACTAGACAATGATAGAGATCTATCTCATCTCTTAGGGTTCATTATTGAATAATTCAAGATTTCGTGAATCGAGAGTTCGAGATTAAGAGCTTAAGAACACAACTCAAAGTTACACCTTTTTGAGGGTCAAGAGACAACTTGATGGAGCCTTCATTGGTTCAGGATTCTCTACTTTGGAAGAATAGTTTCTCAAAATATTATTTCATATTATGTAATCAGCATGTTTTTTTATGTAAGCCTTAAGGTGGGGTCCCTAAGGCAAGGTGAATTAGATGTTTTTAGGATCAATGTAATAAGGGGAGAATGTTGGCGTTAATATCTATTACATTGTTTAGTGTAACTTCTAACTACCTATAGTAACTTACCGCAACCAAACATCAAACAACATTGTATAATATTGCTTCAGTGTTATTGAATAAATCATTGAAGTATTATGTTCCTTTAGATGTAGCTAATGTTTCTTTAGAGAAGAGATTAAAGATGAAAGTAAGGATGTGTTTGCAGGTATGGATGCAATTTGTCATGATGATAACAAAGGTTGTATTGAAAATAATATTAATTTTACAATTATGCAAAAAATGGGATTTAAAGGAAGATGACTAGGAAAATATGGGAAAGGCATGAGAGAGCCCATCCATCCCATTTGGAGGCCAAAATATGTAGGCCTTGGATTTGGTAAGCAAGAGAGATTTGATTTTGCAAGTGTTGTGGGTTCAAATAAATTGGCTCAAGGAACACAATGCATGAAGTGTTTTCATTGTCATAGAGAAGGACATCAAGAGGGTAAGTGTTGGCATCTTCATCCTTGTAGAATTTGTGAGTTGAAGAATCACTATGAGAAGTCATGTTGGAATAGAGATTTTGCAGTGGACAATCTACAAAAGGTTCTATGCATGTTGATTATGGATGGATTGATGGGTCCTACTGAAAAAAGATAACAAATATGTTGACAGGGTTGTACAAACCTAAAAGTTTGCATGTCAAAAGAGAGGGTGGTGGATCAAAATTCATATGTTTGAGTGAAGTAGTCAATGACTACTTATTCTGATTGGTACATGGATGTGTCATGAGTCTTCTCTATATTAGAGAAAGGGGAGAAAGACTGAGCCTTGTGATCTCATCAAAAGAGACAAATAAGTAATCAGGTAACTTTCTATTAGAAATATAATATGTGTGTCCATAAGATAAAGTAACAAAAACTCAATTTTTGGCACTTCAGGATCAAATCGTGAATACTCTCCGCATAAGGGGGAATATGTAGATGGTTGATGCTTCGAGGATTCTTCATTTGCTCTATTTTTCCAACCTATACTTTATTTTTTCAAAAGAGCTTTCTTGTATGTTGAACAACATTAATAAATTATAAATATAGTTGCTCTGTATTATACTGAACAACCTGCAACGATTGTGTAAGACTACATGATGTAATTGGAACTAGAATATGAATAAAGATTTCATTGTGCTTTTAAATTTATGTGTTCTTTTTATCTCCTTGTTTTCCCCTATTTTTAGATTTTACAGTTCAGCCATTAAAACTCACGTCTTTGAGCAAATGAAAAGTTAGACAAAATTTAGTGTGGCTAGGGTCAATAGGCATTAATGTTTGATTATGATGCGTTGAAATGTCTAAAAAACTAGCGTGTTTGGGATGTCAGTGGGTCAGCTCACTCTTCCAAGCAATCAGAAGCAAAGGCTGGCAATACAATAGTCAGAATAAAACAAATATTTCATGTGGAACAATGATTTTCAAAGGGAAGAATCGAGCAAATGTAAAATCAACAATCTATTCTTGACGATATTCATAAAGCGGTTGTTGATTTGGGTGGCATGGAGGAAATTTATAGAATGATTGCAAGAGAAAACGATAACGCATGTGCATGTGCTTCCAACCGTAGTGCGATTCACGCATTCCTCTTTTTGAAAAAGATGGATCCAACATAATTTGCCTGCATTACTAGCAGCATGGAATGGACTTTATTATTAAGAGAATTTTCATTTTTCTTACGAATTCTCAGTTAATTTCCACGCTACTCTTAATTTTTTTTATGCTAAGCTACTTAAATTTTTAAGGTGGCAATTCGTCTCCAATATAAATTTGACTGATAAAAGCTAAATATGCCACCCAGTTTGGTTTATATAAATAAAGATTACTCTAACTTTACTTTACCTTTCGATGATGAGTTTCATTCTTTGTTTAGAAAAGGAGCAATAGCAATTGCTTAAAAAGTTATATTGTTTCCATAATATAGTTGTTGAATAATGAAGGAAAATATACTAAAGAAAAGAAACTAGTCTTATAACATGTCTTTTAGAGCTTTAATTGTAATGATTGTTAAAAGTAAATTGCAGACCCAAAACTAATTAAAGAACAAAAAATAAAACATAAAAAATGTACAGACAAGAGACACAATGTTTATAGTGGTTCATCTAGCTATTCTGGATTACATCCACTTTCAAGCAGGACAGATATTTCTATTGAAAATATGTCTGTTACAATTACAGCAACAACTCTCAACTCATAGCATTTTAACATTGCATGGTCAAGCATCTGCGGAAGTCAGAGAATAAACGGTTACAACAGCAGGTGAAAATTGGGCTTCACACACTACCATAGCCATTACATGGCAGAGGCATTAGAATCTCCCACTTGAAGTCCAATCAATGCTACGAAGCGAGCTGCTCAGAGATATCCCTCACTTGGTGCTTATGGCTATGTCGTCACGATGTCGAGAGAAGTTCTACAGAATTTGAACTTCTCTCTCGGTACCACCTTGGTGAACGCATCAGCCAGATATAACTTTGTATCAATCTTCTCTAACTGTAATCTTCCCTAGAGCATGACATATGAAATGAAATCTGGTCTCAATATGCTTTGTGTGACTAATGGAAAGCTGAATTTTTGGCCAAATGAATGGCGTTGTTTCTATCAGAGAATAGAGTAAATGTTGATTGTTTAAATCCCAACTCTCCAAACAATCATTGTAACCATATCAGCTCTTTAGCTCCCTCAGCGAGAGCAATGTATTCAGCTTCAGTGGAGGAAAGAGCAACCACTTTTTGCTTCCAAGAAGTCCAGCTTATCACTGCCCTGACAAAAGTAAACACATAGCCTATTGTTGACCTCCTTGTATCTAAATCTCCAGCCATATCGAAATCTGCATATCCACAAATATAAGGGGTCTTACTGTTAAAACATAAAATATGAGAGGAAGTGCCTCTCAAATACTGAAGAGTCCATTGAACTACTTGCCAATGAGTTTTACCAGGATTACTCATAAAACCACTCACAACTTCCACTGCATGAGCAATATCTAGACATGCGCTAACCATGGCATACATCAAACTCCCAACTGTTGAAGAATAAGGAATACTAGCCATCTCTTATTTTTCTTCCTGAGTAGAAGGACACATTTTTTAGGACAATCAGAAATGATCAACCAATGGAGTGGCATCTGATTTTGCATTTGTCATATTAAATTTCTCTAAAACTTTAAGAATGTATTTTTCTTGAGATAACTTAATTTCTCTTTTATATCTATCTCGGATTATATCCATCCCAAGAATCCTCTTCCCTGCCCCTAAATCTTTCATGGCAAAATGAAGAGACAAATGTGTCTTCATCTCATGAATGACTCTCATACTGTTACCAACAGTCAACATATCATCAACATACAATAACAAGATCACAAACTCACCAGTCGAAAGCCTTTTGAATTATACACATGGGTCTGATTCGTAGCGAGTAAAACCTTGCTGATTCATGAAGCTATCAAACTTTAAATACCATTGACGCGGGGCTTGCTTCAGCCCACAAAGACTCCTCTTTAACCTGCAAACTAAATGCTCCTGCCCCTGTTTTACAAAGCCTTCCGACTGTTCCATATATAATTCTTCAACAATGTCCCCGTGTAAAAATGTTGTTTTGACATCGAGTTGCTCAAGCTCAAGGTCCCATGCTACTGCCATACCAAGTACCAAATGAATAGTCTACATTTTAACTACGGGAGAAAAAATCTCATTGAAGTCTACACCTTTTTGTTGAGAAAATCCCGTCACTACTAATCTGGCCCTATATCTCTTCCGTCCTCCATCTTCCTCTTTTATACAATATACCCATTTATTTTTCAATGCTTTACGGTTTGGCGGAAGAGTGACCAAATCCCAGGTTTGATTTGTATGTAGAGAATCCATTTCATCTTTCATGGCATCCATCCAAAACACCAAATTTACATCAGTACATGCCTGTTTAAATGTTTGTGGCTCTGCCTAATCAGAACACAAAGAAAATAATAATTCATAGTCATCAAATTTTCTTGGACATTTTTTCTTTCTCGTAGACCTCCTCAACTGAATGTTTGGATGTGTATCAATGTTAGTAGCCTTTGTATTTGCAACCTTTGTTTGTGGAATGACAAGCATCTAAACAACATCCTGACCTGTTTCACATGGACACCCTTCCTCCCTTATAGTTTCTGTTGTGGGCGAGTGTGAGATAGACTGTTGTAGAGAGTGTTCATACAGCAGAGGAGTTTCCTCTTGCTAGCATTGCAGGGACAGATCATGCGAGGAGTAGGGAATTCTTAGCATAAGGGGTGGGGTGTCTAGTGTAGGCCCTGCTCGTGGTAGAGGAGCCCAC
Source organism: Chamaecyparis obtusa (assembly GCA_027943335.1). Classification (NCBI taxonomy): domain Eukaryota; kingdom Viridiplantae; phylum Streptophyta; class Pinopsida; order Cupressales; family Cupressaceae; genus Chamaecyparis; species Chamaecyparis obtusa. The sequence continues at coordinate 247,126 of BSBK01005667.1, forward strand.
GACAGGGTACCCTGCGTAGGAGTTGACATGTAAGGTTGTTGTTCTGTGCTAGCCGCAAGGAGTGTTGGGCATGCGAAGACAGGTCTACGTGCAAGGGAGACCCCATCTATTGGGGAATGTAATCCACATGAGTAGCTATGGAGTCAGCGTGGATAAATGGAAGTAGCGGTAGGGGCATTTGTTGGTGGAGTGACGTGGGAAAGAGAGAACATGGAAGCTCATTTGGTGGTGTGCCTTGCATTGATTAAAGACTTGCTGGGGTGTTATTAAACACAGAACATGGCATTGAACAAGTTATATAGAGGATGTTGCAGGAGTTCTTGGAGTCACAACAGCAGTAGAGGGATTTGTAATACCCCAAAACTGGGCTATAGGTTCATTAACCTCCTATATCATCACATCGAACGAAATCGACATCAAACTCCTAACCTAAGGCACATCTGAACATCATCGAATTCTAATTGATTATCATAAATTCTATGTCAGGAAATATTCCTAGTAATATTCCTAATTATCCTAATTATCTTTAATTTAATGATTATTTGGCGATAAATCACATTTATCCTAAAGTTGATTAATAGAATATGATGAATATTTAATTAATTGATTTAATTTTGCCGCTTAATTATTTAATTGAATTTAATTATATTTATTCCTAAGTATTATCATTTAAATTTGACAATAAATCAAAATTCCTATCATTAATTGATTAAATCCTTATTTAATTAATAAAAGAAAGTTGTCATATTTGATGATATTATTTTTGAATAAAAGTTTGATTAAATGATTGATTAACCCATAAATCAATTGTTTTATTTTTCAAAATCAGTTAAGTTGAGAATAAATCACTTTATTTATTTATTAATTCATAATTATCCATGTGCACAATCAAAAAGCAGTTAAACTCCAAATCAGAAAATCAATGCAAGTTATTGACTTTTTGGAACTCAACATCATTTTTGAGTTTTAAAGTTGATCTAAACTTCTAATTTGAGTTAAAAAGTTGTTTTTGCATGATTTGCATGTTTTTGTGAGTTAATTATCCTTTATTTAAAAATAACTCAAAAATCAACAAGAGTTATTTGAGTGATTTCCGATGCACCTCCAAAGCCCTGGATTTCTATAAATTAAGGCTTTAGCTCTTCACAAATCATCTCTCAAATCCACAAGAATTGCATAATCACACTATCGAATTGGAGACTGAAGAATCATCTTTGCGAATCCAAGCTTTGTGAGATCAATATTGCATAGTTTTTCATATCATATTAGTTTTCATTTGTTAGATCATTTAGCATATCATAGCATATCAGTTTTTACATATCATAGATTCATATCAATTTTCATCATATCATTGCATAGAAAATTAAAAAAATAGATTAATTGCATTCATATTTCATATCATTTTTGCATTCAAATCCTTCATTTAGGTGTCTTCGAGGTCATTGATCTTGATAACAATCTGAGAACATCATACTCGCACCTATTAGAAGGCAGTAAATCGCCTGGTTAGCTTAGCTTTCAATTTATTGCATGATTTCATTTCAGCTAACCTCTAATGTTTTACTGAAGTGTTGCGTCTACAGAACAGGTATAAAATTTACACACACAATTCTGGTGCCCACCGTGGGGCCCTGAAATGGGTTTCCATTTCAATTCTATTAATTTCTATCTTTTTCTCCTTAGTTTCTGTGCAAAACTATGATTTTTAATTTATGTCCGTACAATCTTTGTATGAGTTTTTGACAAACGTCATTTCATGCTATACCCACTGTCATACAATAGTCTATCAGATCGAGGATCATGCCAGGCTATACACACTGTCATTTGAAAGTTCAATTATTGTTTCACAGAACACCTGGTGTCATACGAGTTTCTGCACTATTGTCTTGGAGCACACCCACTATCGTACAAGTTTCATACTGTCATCTGGTAACAAACCCACTGTCGTACGAGTTTTGGGATTAGATTTCAACTGTCCTTTCATTTTTTAGGGTAGTTTGTCATATTTGGGTTTCAGATTTCAACTAACGGCTAATCTTAACAATTGAAATTCTCTATTTTTTATTAACTCCTGCTGGTTTTGATTGGAAAAAGTGCAAGAATTGCTAAAAGTAGGTAAACATCTACTAAGTGTGTTGCGAGGATTCCATGTATTCTCCTTAATCTGATAACATTTCAATTTGGATCCTAAAATGAATCTCTCATGTGTTTGGCTTGAGTGTTTTCTTTGCATGCTTTTCTTCAAATTTGCATAATTGAATACTAGGTTGTAACATCTTAAGTATTGATAAGTAGTCTTAGGATATTTTTGATTGATCTTATTAGCGAAATTGGGATATTAGACTTGCTTATTCTTAATCGCCCCTCATTTCACCTTGTAGTTGCAAGGTCAGTGCCATATTCAGGGGAGGGGTCTACTTAGAAAGAGTGTTAATTATTCCACTAGTTCTTTCCCATTTTGTGCTTTTTGGATCTCATTAGTATTCTAGGGTGTGGACTTGCTTTTAAATTTGTGTAAGGAGTTAAATGCACCATTTTGTGGACTCACCTCACATTTATTTGGAGCATTAAGTGTACCACCTTTTGTGGTTTTGAATGCTTTTGGATAGATTTGTCTTCTGATATATTTGTGAAAACATAGTAATTAGGCCCTATGAACACTATTTGTGGTTCTTGAGAGATTGGATTCCTAGTGAAATCCTTCTTGATGACGGAATCCTTGTAGGTAGGGAGGATACTTAGTGTGTCTCACATTTTACTTGGTCCGTGCATCTTCCCTTATTGATTGATGCATTCTCTCTCCGGAGAGGTTGATAGATCACGTGGGGTTGATATCATAGACCTTGGTGAGAAAATCTTTGTCTTAGCATGTCGGATTTATCTACCTTCTTTGTCTGGGTTAAAAGTGAAAAGGCGTCAAACCCTTGGATCTAGAGCCAAGTCCCCTTGTGGTATACTATTGTGAGTCACCTTTAGAGAGGGTTAATCATAGCAGACAGTCCCTTCACAGGGAAAACTGCATTGACGAAACCTTAAGCAATAATAGCCATTTTCATCGTGGTAGTGACAACCGCTATACAAATGTCCTGTTGGAAGAAATCTCCATAGGTATGGTTCATTGTTGGGTTGTCAGATCTCCTTAGCAGCTCCTGAAGATTAAGTTCTCAAACTGTGTCAAAACCCTGGTGCACCGAGATTGGAGTTCACCCCTTTGGATCATAAAAGTTGCAGATTCAAACCATTACTAAAAACCTTAGCGAGGCCAAATTTTCATTTTCTAGGGTATATGTGCATTATTGCAAAACATTTTTGGAACATACACAATTAGTGCTTCTGAGGAATAGAACGAATAAGTCACTTGATTGTTCATGCGCAAAGTTGCTTTTTCCCTTGTTCATTATTTTCAGACATGCTTGAAATCAGTTGATTGCTATTTTACGTGCTCATTTATCTATTTGGTTACTGAAAATAGACAAATCTGTTACAATCCTCAAATCTGGACATTAAAATTTGCAAACAATCCGAATCTGAAAACTCAAAATTTGCAAAATCTGAAGTAAAATTCTTTTCTAGAGTCAAAATTCATCTCAGGAGGTCAAAAATTCATACGAGTTTCTATCAAGTGTCATTTCATTACTTCTCATCTGTTGTATGGTAGAGAACCTAGTGTCGTACGTGTCTTCCTGCCAATTAAAATAAAAAAAGTCAAATCCTACTAGCAACTGTCGTATGAGGTTTTCAACTGTCGTTTCATAGCATACCCACTATCATATGATCTTTTCAACTGTCATTTCATAGCAGACCCACTGTCGTACGAGTCTGCAAAGTGTCATTTGGGAAAATTTTGAAAGTTGTCAAAAAATTGTCAGAATTGCCAGATATTTAGCTTTTTCAGCCTATTTCCAGAATCTGTTGAACAAATCACTATGTCAGGAATAGAGTAGTAGCTATTGAGAATCCAATCATTTTCCTACAGTGGCCTTTTGAATCTAATCCAACCTTCTGTTTAATCAATTTGAGTCTTTATTATCTTGTGTCAAAACCTTGTCATAACTATCAATCTTCAATCAATCATCAAAATGACTAAGTGTTGTGATATCTTGTCTGCTATCTTTTGGGCAATCTACCCATACATCCAAGGCATAGTATCCTTCACCCATGTCTAATCGAATCTTCAAATCAATCAAACCTTGACAAGTTTGCATCATTTGATCATCTTGATTCAATTCATTCTTCAGTCATCTGGATCTTATTCTTTGTTTCACTCAAAGTTGATGGTGGAAACTAGAGCTTCCTCACACAATAAATCTGGAGAAGCATCCTAGACCTTACCTACAACTGCTACCAGGGGTCCAACTCTTGAGAAACTCATCAATTTTGGTCTTTACAAGGATGACGGTCTTGGCAACTATCAATTAAAAACTGGTTACGTTCCTCCTCCATCAACTCATAGAGCTACCCAACAAACCCCACATCAATCTATTCCAGGGAGTCCACAAAATCCTACCATGTCTCAAGTAGGGACAAACTTTGGCTCTCAGAGAACTCAATCTCAACATGGTGCAGATCAAGAACCCACACCTGAAGAAATTCCTTAATATCAAAATGATGATAACTTCAAACGAATGATGAAGCATTTTTTGAAAGAAGATAGAGAGGCATACTTTTTACAATTAGCTCATTAAGGAGCTAAACTTCCTCCCAACTTTAATGTTGAGGATATCATTATGCATGAGGAAGAAACTCCACTCACAGCTATGATGAAATAGATGCATGCTATGCAAGTTGAACTTAGAAATCTTAAGAAAGAGAAGGAACCCAAGGAATTCTCCATGGAGGCCCTTTGTCCTTTCCCTTTTGACAAAGACTTGTACATGCCCCCATTCCCAAAAAGAGTGGAGATACCAAAGTATGATAAATATGATGGACACTCTAATCCTCAAGATCACATCAGAGAGTTCTGTACACAATCCATGGAGTTCATGCATGAAACGACCCATCTCATGTGCCTCTTTCCTATATCTTTGGGAGGAGCATCCATTCATTGGTTTTCTAGGTTGCCACCTACTATCAAAACTTTTGAGGAGTTGATCAAATTATTTTATCAATAATACTCCTACAATATTCAACATCCAGTCACCATGATTGATATTTGTAATCTCAAGTAATATCTAGGGGAACCATTCCTAACATTTCTCAAGAGATGGAGGAAGAAGTTCTCTCTATATGCTAGACCTATTCCAGAAATGAAAAAATTGGAAATCTTCATCAATAACCTTGTTCCAAAAATCAATTATCCTCTACAAATGGAAGATCATACATATTTTGATAAGATGGTGGACAATGCTATCAAAATCGAAAAAGTGCTTGTGAAAAAAGGAGAAATCACACTTCAAAAAGACAAGTACAAATCAGGATCCAATTCTAAAGCCAAGGACAAGACCTGCAACAAGAATAAAGGCATTGTCACAGATGGTGTTGTTGACACTATCTGTGCCCCATCAAAGGCACCAGCCTACAACCTAACTGTTGGTTCCCAAGCCATTAAAGCTTCAGAAAAAAAAGTCATCTGAACCATTTCAAAAGAAGCCAGAATACAAATCATGGGATAAACATCAAAAGTTCACTCCTCTTGGAGAATCTTTAGAATCAGCTATGAAAACTCTACTCGCTGATAACATCATCTCTTTGCCAGCAATCCAACCACCTGATTCTGAGCCTAAGCCAAAATGGTGGAGAGAAAATGAATTCTATGATTTCCATCGAGGTAAAGGTTACAAAATGAATAACTACTTCTAGTTGAAACACACCATTCAAGATCTGATCGATAATGGATACATCACAATTTACAATCCTAAGAGCAATAATGATCATACGATATTTACAAAACCATTTCCACAACATGGTCAAGGAGTTTCAACTTCTCAACCTAATATGGGGGCAAAAGTCAACTATGCCTACCCTGGAAATAATGTTGTCATCAATATGGTTGAACCATGTCTCTCAGAAAGTTGCAATGTTATTACAATTGTACAAAGAAAGACAAAATCAATCTACCAATGCAGTTACTCAATCACAAGCCCAAGCACATCTGAAAGGACAAATCCTAGATTCATCAAATGTCCCTAAAGTGCCCTTCAATCTTCCGTCTGCTTCTAAACAGAAGGTTGCTTCCAAATCTTCCAATCCAAAGGATATAAGGCCTACATCTTATAGCATTGTTCAATAACTCCAGCACACTAATGCCAAAATCTCTATGTTTGAGTTGCTTTGAATATCTCCAGCTCATAGAGCTATCCTAGACAAAGCTTTGCTCGGTTCCAATGTTCTTGATGACCTTGATTTAGATAGGTTCCAGAATATGGTTGGACATATTACATCTCTGCAATATATCTCCTTTTCAGAGGAAGATGACAACTCCTTGAGTCACCCACATAATCAGCCTTTGCATATAGAAGTCTTGATCTAGAACCGTAGAGTCAAACGTGTGTTGATAGATGGGGGCACTGTCCTAAACATTTTTTCTTACAGTTTGATCACACAATTGAGATTTTCAAAATTGGCTATTGATCCTAAAAAGAGGATAACCATAAAAGCCTATGATGAACAAGAAAGATCTTCTAAAGGCACCATTGTCTTACCCATCCGAGTGGGTCCAGTTATCAAAGATACCATCTATCAAGTGCTTGATCTACCTTTGGCCTACAACATTCTTCTAGGGAGACCATGGATACATGAAATGCAAGCTATTCCTTCTACATACCATCAATGTTTGAAGTTTCCTTATGAAGGAGTAGAGGTTACTATCCCTGCAGATCTGAATGCAACTTGCAACACCTTGAAGGAAAGTGTAGATAAGCTTGTGCCTAATAACAGAGAATCTTCCATTGAACCAACTAAAGAAGCATCCACATCTAAAATGGAAGATCTTGCAAAAGAGGTTAATATCAAAGAAAATAGTATGGGAGAATATACTATTGAGCCAGTCTTATCTTTAACATCTCTCCCTATCTCACCTAAGTCTTATGGACAATCTTTGAAATAGTCCAAGCTTGAACCTAAGGAACCTCTTGAAGCATATAAAAAGAATTTTGTGGTAGAACAAGTATCCAAGAAAGAGTTTGAGGAGGATGAAGTTGTGCTATCATGGCTATACAAAGATGAACTTGAATCTCACATTGTTCAAACTAGTGACTCTACAGTATCCAAACTCACTTCTAAGTCGTATGGTCCAGGAGATAAATTAATAGCTAAGATGGGATATTCAGGTAAAGGACCTCTAGGAATTAGAGGAAAAGGTCTTGAGGCACCTCTCCCACATACTGGTAGAGCAAATAAGAATACTGTTGGCCTAGGCTTTAAGAAGAAACCCTATCACCTCAAAGGTAATTATTCTCATGTCATAGAGAAAATCACACCAGGAGAACCTCTTCTTAAGAAAGAAGAAATAGAACCATCAAATAGTGATTTTGATAGCTCAGAACTCATCCCCTATGAAAAATTACCTAAAGAGATCAAAGACCTTCTTGATGATAAAGATGATCCAATCAAAAGAATTAATGTAGTAGAAACATAAGAACCTATTATCAACCAAGAGATAGTTGCAACACAAGAACTAGCTAATCTCAAAAACAATCAAGAAGAGGGAGGTGGTAGTGATTTTGAGATAGATTCCCATGAGTATGAATTCAAATCAGAATCTAAGGGTAACCCTTCTTGGGGTATCCACCCTAACTTTACTTATGTTCTAAGATTTCCTCAAGATCCTGAATCAAAAGCTGAATCAAATGACTATGAATGGGGAGCCATTCTAGAACCAGATGAGCTTATCACAGAGAAACATGTTGATGTTATTCACCAATATGCACCTCAACCCAACGTAAGTCTAGAACAAAATGATGAACCTATCGAGTCTAATCCACCTATGGCTAAATTGGACTCCCATGATGACATTGAGCCTATTCACAAATTGAATGTCTTAAGTTGTAATATCACCTTTGAACTTGAGCATTGGGTTAGGACCAATGATGACATATCCATATCCGTAAACACTATCTCCCAATCTTTCCCCACTTTGACTATCCAATATCCAGAACTTATTGATCAAACCTCCACAAATCTGAGCCATGGTATTTATACCTTCCTGAATGACTATGCCCTTGCTTTCTACCTAAATTTAGTTGAGCCTATGAGTACTTCCATTAGTGAACCGAGCGTTAGCATGACGAAGTCAGACATCAAATATCTTAGTCAGAAAAATAAGAATAAAAAGAAAAAGAGTTTTGAGGGTGAAAACCACTTTGTGGCAGTCTTAAAACCTACAAAAGTAAAAATAAAAGATGTATCCAAAGATGAAAACCTCTCTGAGGCACCTAAGGATGAGATATTTGATGTCCTTCTGAGTCATTTATAGTACAGATCTTCAGTTCTAATTGAGCCTACTCAATCTATCAATCTGGGTACAACAGAGGAACCACAATTGGTACATGTAGCACAATCATTATCAGAAGAAGAAAACCAAAAATTTACAACATTCCTAATAGAGAAGAAGATCAACTTTGCATGGAAATATTCAGATATGCCAGGATTGGATCCTAATCTCATAATGCATCATTTATCTATCGCTCCAAATGTCAAACCTGTCAAGCAAAAATTGAGAAAGATGCATCCTCATGTTGCACTCTTGGTAAAAGCTGAATTAGAGAAGCTCTTGAAAGCCAGATTCATTTGAGTTATTTACTATGTAGAGTGGATCTCTAATATTGTACCTATTTCTAAACTAGATGGTTCAATTAGAGTGTGCACAGACTTTAGAGATGTGAATAGAGTGTGCCCTAAGGATGATTTTCCACTACCTAACATTGATATGATAGTGGACATTACTGCGGTTTTTGAGATGTATTCCTTAATGGATGGTTTCTCTGGATATAACCAAATAAAAATTGCTCCAAAGGATCAAGAGAAAACCGCTTTCACATGTGCATGGGGTACCTTCTGTTGGAATGTCATGCCATTTGGGCTTAAAAATGCTGGTGCTACATATCAAAGAGCAATGAAATCTATTTTCCATGACATGATGCATCGAACCATGGAAGATTATGTTGAGGACACATTAGCAAAATCTATGATCAGAACTGAACATCTAAAGGACTTGAGTATGATCCTAGACAGAATGGAAAAGTTTAGTCTCCGACTAAATCCTAAGAAGTGTGCTTTTGGTGTCACTTTTGGAAAGCTCTTAGGATACATCATTTCAAAGAAGGGCATTGAGGTTGATCCAGCTAAAGTAAAGGCTATAATGGAGATGCAACCCCCTAAGAATATCAGTCAGATGAGGACATTGCAAGGAAGAGTTCAATCTATCAGAAGATTCATATCACAGCTAGCGGACATATCCCAGCCGTTTACAAAAACATTACATAAAGGTGTGACCTTTGCATGGAACAAAGAATGTGAATAGAACTTCAATCATATCAAGAAGTATCTATCTAATCCTCCTATCTTGATGCCTCCTATTCATGGGAAGCCATTGATCTTATATGTCTCGGCAACAGATACATCACTGGGGGCATTGCTAGCACAACACGATGAAGACAAAAAGGAAAGAGCTATATACTATATCAGTAGAAAATTGGTTGCATATGAGAAGAATTATTCAATGATTGAGAAATCTTGTCTAGCTATGATCTTTGCATCACAGAAACTGAGACACTACATGTTAGCTCATACCACATAATTGGTAGCTAAGATTGATCCACTCAATTACCTACTAAGCAAAGCGGCCCTCACAGGTAGATTAGCTAAATGGGTTATGCTCTTAAGTGAATTTGACATTGAATATGTGGAAAGAAAGGCTATCAAAGGATAGGTTATTGTTGATCAATTAGCAGATGCACCTATGATTGATGACACACCACTACAAATGGAATTTTCAGATTCCACTATCATGCATCTTTCTTCTAGAGAATGACAATTATTATTTGATGACTCCTATGCAAAGAATGGATCCAGAGCAGGCATATTATTCATAACTCCTCAAGGATACTCAATCCCAAAAGAATTCAGATTAAAGTTTCCTTGCACAAACAATATTGCAAAATATGAAGCCCTTTTAAATGGTATGAAACTAGCAATTGAGTGGAGAGTAATAGAGCTACACATTCATGGAGACTCTCAACTTGTTATTCATCAAGTCAATGATGTATACCAAAATAAAGATGAAAAGCTCATTCCTTACAAGAGAATGGTAGATGATCTTAAGAAATATTTCATATCTATCACATTTGAGAAAATTCCTAAAACGGAGAACAAGGCTACCAATGCAATGGAAACACTATCTACTTTATTACAATAGCCTAAACATGAGCTACGCTACGAGTTCCTAGTGGAAGCACTATCCTATCCTGCATACAATTCCCCCAAAACCCGCATGATTTGCACTATTGTAGGTCATGATTCATCCAGATACAAAAACCTATTTTCCTATCTCCAAGACCAAATCATTCCCGATACCTTCAACTGCCATGAAAAGAGATACCTTATCTACAATGCCTCCCGATATGTCATCATTGGTCATGATCTGTACAAATGAGGTCTAGATGGTACACTACTTAGATGTTTATAATGGGAAGAGTCTCAACATGCGTTAGAGGAAGTCCATGATGGTATTTATGGGTCACACTTGAACGGTTTAACACTAGCTCAAAAACTTATTAGGGCTGGGTACTATTGGCCTGACATGGAGAAAGAGGCTATCAAGTTTGCTAAGAATTGTCAAAAGTACCAAGTGCATGGCAACTTAATTCATGCTCCAGGGAGAGATCTAATCCCCTTTACAACACAACGGCCTTTCCATCAATGGGCATTTGATCTTATCAGGATGATTCATCCTCATTCTTCTAATGGACATACCCATATAATCATAGCTACAGATTATTTTACAAAATGGGTAGAAGCATTCCCTTTGACACAAGCAACTGGTAAGAAAATATCTATGTTCATATTAAACTATATCATATGCAGATATGGGATACCTCATTCCATAATCATAGATAATAGTGGACAATTCAAGAACAAAGACCTAAATGATCTATGTGCCAAATTCAAGATCACACAACATTGGTCTTCTATCTACTATCCTCAAGGGAATGGCCAAGTTGAGGCCTCTAACAAAAATCTTTTGAAAATCTTGCATCGAACTGTTAATAAAATAGGAAGAGACTGTCATCTGATGATCAATCTAGCTCTTTGGGCCTATAGAACAAGTATCAGAACACCTACTGGGGCTACACCTTTTGCTTTAGTTTATGGGTCTGAAGTGGTATTGCCTATTGAGGTTGAAATCCCATCACTAAGAATCAGAATGCATGGTCTAGTAACTGATGATGACTACAGAGTGTCTAGGTTGCAAGAACTTGAACTACTAGATGAGCACAGACAAGCAACATATGATCATCTCAGAGTATATCAGAAGAGAATGTCTAGAGGTTACAACAAGAAAGTCAGACATAGAGAATTTTAGGTTGGTGATCTAGTCTTGAGAGAGAATCCTAAAAATCAATCACATCGAGAGCGCAAGGGGAAGTTTGAACCCAACTGGCTGGGTCCCTTTGTAATCACTACTACTTTTGGCTCTGGTGCCTATCAACTCTCAACGACTGAAGGAGAACAGCTCTAAGAACCAATCAATTTTCTTCATCTAAAGAAATTCTATGCCTAAAGCATTCAGTCTATGGTAAAATGTCGTGAAAAAATCTTAAAAATTTGAAAAAGTCTTGAAAAAAATGAACATCTTGGTGAAAACCTAGCAATGGGCACCTTGATGATTCAAAAAATAATAATTTAAAAGCATATGAATTTTTTTTTTAAAAATATCAAAAATGAAAAAAAAAAAAAAAAAATGAGTAAAAAAAAAGTGCCTTGGTGAAAACCTGGAAACAGGCGCCTTGGTAGCAAAAAAAGAATCTCTGCCAAGATGGTGAAAACCTGGCAAACGGGTGCCACTTGTTTCTAAAACACTTCATCTATCAACACAATCTTGGTCTTTTCCAACTTTTAGTCTTGCTTTAGTTTGTACATATCTCCCAGTTTGTTTTTGCATTTCCAGTTTTCAATAAGTCAGTTTGTACACCAATCAACTCAAGCATCTTATCCTATCAATGCTTAAAAATTGGGGGCAATCAATCTCATATCCTATGGTCTCCCATGTATCTGAGATGTGTCATATCTATTCAGAGTCCTTTGAAGCTTCATCTGAGTCAGTCAGTTAGTCTTGTCTCCAGAAAGGATTTTGCATCTACAACAATGCAATCAAACATCAAACACAAACTGAAAACAATCTATGCTTTTACATGCTTTTATCTCCTTGTATGCTTACTGATTCACATTGAGATTTTTGCATATTGTGTCCCTTCAAGCTCTTTGATGATGTCCTTTACAGGATTTAGAGAATGATGACTAGGGGCATAATCTTTTCTTTGTCTTCTGCTTGTATGTGAAAATCTAACAACTTTGGAAATTTTGGATTGAAATGGTGTCTGACTGTAAGAGCCTCTATCTTTAATTGGATGGCCATGCATACCTCAACCATTGATACCCAAAAAATTCAAGGAAGTTTGATCTAACTATTATCTTTTTGAGTGAGTTCTTTTCTCCTACTGTGAAACGCGATCTTACCTAAGGATGTGAATGATAAAGGGTCACTACAGGTAATTCACATTGGATTTAGAATGATCTCTTGACTGTTTGATGTGTTTGAATGCAAGGCATATTCAATTCATCACAACGTGTATGTTTTGATGCTTATACAAATTACTATATCAAAATGGACATGATATTCAGGTCATCCTGGCGCTTGTGCCTTGGTGCTTATATCTAATTCCGACATTCCGAAAACAAAATCAATATTCATATATCCATGATGGTTGTCATAATTAGTGGGTGTTGTATTGATTCTTGCGCATACAAATCGATCTTCATATGTCTTTGGTTTCATAGCTAGTGGGCATTGTATTTATTTATCTAGTTACCTAAAAGTTCAATGATGATAACAAATCGACACATGATCAGTGACTAGGTCCTAGATCTTAGGTTGCATTTCATATTGAATGTTTCTTTGCATTTTACATGTTTGCATGATCTCACAGTGGTTGGCTAAACTTCAATGCTTAAATGATTCTTTAAATCGCATCTTCAAATCTAACAAGAGTTGAATCTCACACGAAGGTTCCTCCAATGAAACAACAAGTAGAATCCTTTTTCGGGATCAAAATCAAAATCTGAGATCATTCATAACTACTTGCATATTCGACCTTCAATCATCACAAAAATCTAGTATTCAACTTAACTGATTATCTTACATCAGACTATCAAAATTTCAACTTGGTCCACCATGGTCAACTCATGGTCAAACCTAGTCAAAATTGGTCTTTTGGACCTCTAAACGATGCAGAATGCATTTTCGAACGTGTATAACCACTTCTCAATCAATTAACATGCTTCTGAACTATCAACGCTGACTTTTCTTGTCATATTTCAATTTTAATCCCGAAGGGGGCATGGACATAATTCAAAGTCTATAATCTAAATCTGAAATCATATCTTTATTGGAATCATATCTTTCCTCAGTAATCAAGACAACAACCATGTCTAGTTGTTGATTCATCAAAATACCTCATCACTCAGGGAAAATCTATCATTGCTTGGGGCATATCATATTCATCGTGATCCATATCAATCTGGTATTCTCCTAATCTTGTAAATTGTATTAGTTTTTTGTAACTATCGGTTCAAATGTGTTATTTCCTTGGTTCTTCAGTAACTGAAGGGTTTAGATGTGATACCTACGTGATTCTTCTAAGGACAATCGAGTTTGGAATCAGTCACTCACTTCTTTGCAATCATAAGGTTCGAAATCAGGTGTTTTGATGCTTTTATTTCATTGGTTCATCATTGCTATAGTGAACATTATCTTTGGTCATTCAGGACCTAATATCATCATATCTTTCATATCAGTTTCATATCCTTATCAAACACAGACTATCTTTGAACCACTGCGCTTCGCATAGTAATTCAAAGATGGGCAAAATGTAATACCCCAAAAATGGGCTATAGGTTCATTAACCTCCTATTTCATCACATTGAATGAAATTGACATCAAAGTCCTAACCTAAGGCACATCTGAACATCATCGAATTCTAATTGATTATCATAAATTCTGCATCAGGGAATATTCTTAGTAATATTCCTAATTATCCTAGTTATCTTTAATTTAATGATTATTTGGCGATAAATCACATTTATCCTAAAGTTGATTAATTGAATATGATGAATATTTAATTAATTGATTTAATTTTGCCACTTAATTATTTAATTGAATTTAATTGTATTTATTCCTAAGTATTATCATTTAAATTTGACAATAAATCAAAATTTCTATCATTAATTGATTAAATCCTTATTTAATTAATAAAAGCAAGTTGTCATATTTGATGATATTATTTTTGAATAAAAGTTTGATTAAATGATTGATTAACCCATAAATCAATTGTTTTATTTTTCAAAATCAGTTAAGTTGAGAATAAATCACTTTATTTATTTATTAATTCATAATTATCCATGTGCACAATCAAAGAGCAGTTAAACTCCAAATTAGAAAATCAATGTAAGTTATTGACTTTTTGGAACTCAACATCATTTTTGAGTTTTAAAGTTGATCTAAACTTCTAATTTGAGTTAAAAAGTTGTTTTTGCATGATTTGCATATTTTTGTGAGTCAATTATCCCTTATTTAAAAATAACTCAAAAATCAACCTGAGTTATTTGAGTGATTTATGGCTTTTTTTCCCATGCACCTCCAAAGCCTTGGATTTCTATAAATTAAGGCTTTAGCTCTTCACAAATCATCTCTCAAATCCACAAGAATTACATAATCACGCTGTCGAATAGGAGACTGAAGAATCATCTTTGCGAATCCAAGCTTTGTGAGATCAATATTGCATAGTTTTTCATATCATATTAGTTTTCATTTGTTAGATCATTTAGCATATCATAGCATATCAGTTTTTACATATCATAGATTCATATCAATTTTCATCATATCATTGCATAGAAAATTGAAAAAATAGATTAATTGCATTCATATTTCATATCAGTTTTGCATTGAAATCCTTCGTTTAGGTGTCGTCAAGGTCACTAATCTCGATAAAAATCTGACAACATCATACTCCCACCTATTAGAAGGCAATAAATCACCTAGTTAGTTTAGCTTTCAATTTATTGCACGATTTCATTTCAGCTAACCTCTAATGTTTTACTGAAGTGTTGTGTCTACAGAATAGGTACAAAATTCACACACACAGGATCGAATGTCACCTGGGGAGTTCACTGGACATTGTTGCCATTGTCAAACAAATCAAAATTGACAAAATATCAGTAGGGGACTTCTAGTTGTGCAAGCCTGAGAATGATTTCTCATTAAATACAACATCGCGACTAGGAATAACCTTGTGAGTGACCGGATCCCACAACTGAAACCTAAACTGATCTTCACCATACCCCAAAAATATTCATTTCTTAGATTTAAAATCTAAGTTTGTTCTATGCTCTTTAGGAACATGCACATAAGCATCATAACCAAAGATACACAAATGAGAAAATGAAATTCTCTTACTAGCCCATCGCTCTTCTAGAATATCAAAATCCAGACGTGACGAAGGAGCTCGGTTTATTAAATAAACCACTGTATTACATGCCTCTACCCAAAATTCCTTCCCCAAACTAGCATTAGACAACATACACCGAGCTGTCTCCAAAATAGTTCGATTCAACCTCTCATCTGCTCCATTTTCTTGAGGTGTATATGGGATGATTTTAGTGCATCAAATACCGTGATCTGCACAAAAATGATCAAACTTCAAAGAGAAAAACTCACCACCATTGTCCGTTAGTAGACATTTTATCTTTCTTCCAATCTGATTTTCCACCATATCCTTAAAGCTTTTAAATTTTAAAAATACTTCTGATTTCTTATTCAGCATATAAACCCAAACTTTGTGAGTGTAATCATCAAGAAATGTGACAAAATAATTAGCACCACTGATAGAAGTTACCTTCGTAGGATCGAAAACATTGAAATGAATGAGCTCTAATGGAGACGATTTCTTCTCATGGCCCGTCCTTACGAAGCTGGTGCAATTTTGCTTGCCATAAAGGTAGTACTCACATAATTCCAAATCAATCAATTTTAAACTCAGAAGTTGGTCTCTTCAAAGCATAGCTTCAAGACCTATTTTGCTCATATGACCGACCCTCTTATGCCAAAGTTTGGCATTGCTATCCACAACTGTCATGGCTGCTCCCACTTCACCATTACACTCTAATGTGTATAAACTTCCAATTTTCTACCCTTTTGCTAAAATTAATTGACCTTTGGACACTTTCCAAGAAGCTAAATCAAAACTAACATTGCAACCTTGTGTATATCACTGACTAACAGAAATCAGATTACGCTTAAGTGTAGGAACATGCCTAACTTCTTTTAAAATCCATTTGCTTCCATTTTTTAGTGACAATAAAATATCCCCTTTGCCGACTATATCACATTCTTTATTATCCCCAAGAAAAACTTTGCCAAACATACCTTCATGGTAATTTGTGAAAGCACTCTGACATGGAGTTGCATGAAATGAGGCACTAGAATCAAGAACCCACAAACTTGAATCAGTGTCACCAACTGCAAGTACCAAAGCTCCATCAGTTGCAGCATTAACACCAGCATTGATAACATTATTTTGAGCCCTTTTTTAGTTCCAACATTACTTCTTTGTGTGCCCAAATTTTCCACAAAACCAACATGTGCCATTTCTTCCTCTCGATTTTGAGTGATGACTCGATCTGCCTCTTCCATTGTTATTGTTATTATTTATTCCTCTCTCATGACTTCGGCCTCTATTTCTTGTGCTCACAGCTATTAGAGCACCATCGAAAGAGGGTTCTTGATGTTTTCTTCGCATGTCTTCACTAAGTAATGTGGCTACGACTTCATCGAATTTCAGCTTGCTCTTGGCTGGAACTAAAGTGCTCAAAGCCATTACAACTCCTTCCCAACTGTTTGGAAGTGAGCATAATAATAAGATCACCTTTATCTCATCATCTAATGTGATGCCAACCGAAATCAGCTGAGTAACTAAAATATTGAACTCATTGAGATGATTCGATATCACTCCTCCTTTCATTTTCAGATTATATAATTTCTTGATGATGAATACTTTGTTTGATGTTGAAGCTATCTCATATAATGAGGATAACTTATCCCATAGCTCTTTCATTGTTAGCTCTATCGAAACATTGAAGAGCACGTTGCTTGATAAAGATAAGAAAATTATTGCCTTTTCTTTTTGATCGATCTTCTCCCAATCTTCATTTGACATTGAACCCTTTCCTTTCATTTTTCCAAGTAATGCGAGTTGAAAATCTTTCTTGATAAGAAGAGATTCAATCTATACTTTCCATAATCCAAAGTTCTGCCCTGAGAAATTTTCAATCTTCCATTTGTCTGCTTCATCCATGGTGCCTGCAAAACCTTACTGATTTCCAAAAAATCAAACGAGCTTAACCAACTCTGATACCAATTGTTGAAAGTAAATTATAGACCCAAAACTAGTTAAAGAACCAAAAATAGAATAGAAAACAAAAGATAAAAAATGCAGAGACAAGAGACACAATGTTTATAGTGGTTCATCTAGCTATTCTAGATTACATCCACTTTCAAGCAAGGCAACTATCTGTATTGAAAATATGTCTGTTACAATTACAGCAACAACTCTCAGCTCATAGCATTTTAACATTGCATGGTCAAGCATCTGCGAAAGTCGGAGAATAAGTGGTTACAACAATAGGTGAAGATTGGGCTTCACACACTACCATAGCCGTTACATGGCATAGGCATTACAATGATGTCTTTGTATCACACAAAATCATATTTATCAATTGTGTTCAACTAATTGAGATACAATACTTTGACTAGATTAAAAGTTTAATATTATATTATTTATTGTGAACCTTGATGTGCAGTAACTAATCAAAATGACTTAATTATATAGTAAAAATAAATAATTATAAACATTAGATTGCTGGAAATCGAGGTGGATTCCAAAGTGGTGGTGGAGGCTATCAAAAGAGGAGTTAATGCAGGATGGAAGGCTAGCTCCATTATGCTAGAGATTTGTGAGCTTCTCAAAAACTTCCAGTGTTGGACCATAGGCCACACGTACAGAGAGGGGAACTCAATGGCTAACTCGATGGAAGCCATTGGCCTAAAGAAAACCAAACTCAACAGTTGGAGAGGGGTCAGTGAACTTCCCTTGCTGACTCAGCAACTCATTGGAGGGGAAATGAATATTACCAATGACATTTAAAATGGGCCAAGCTTTCATATTTATTATGAATCCTACCTTGATCACGTGCTAGCATAATCAGGTGATTTTTGTGATTATGAAAGGGAATAACCAAAACCCCATAAAGAATAATAATTTCCTTTTATGCGTGTGGAGAAATATTTATCTGAATCGTCGAGCTTACTTGGCGAAAAAGGACATTAAGTGCAGCCCTGGTGGTATTGCTAATAATGGTACCTGGAGATCTATTAGACATTGTTGTACGGAGCCCGTCTCTCAAAATTTCACCCAA
Organism: Chamaecyparis obtusa; assembly: GCA_027943335.1. NCBI lineage: Eukaryota > Viridiplantae > Streptophyta > Pinopsida > Cupressales > Cupressaceae > Chamaecyparis > Chamaecyparis obtusa. The sequence continues at coordinate 265,813 of BSBK01005667.1, forward strand.
GGCCAGCCTTTTGTGTATAACCCTTCCTCAAAATGGCCAAACCAAAACAACTAGTTTTTTATTATCTGTCAAGAAGCTTGGCTCCTTGGTATTCTAGATATTCTGGCGCAAGTTATGCAGAGTATTGACATGGGAGGCAATACCCTTCATATTGAACTAGACAAAATTGATGTGGCCATCACTACCAACCCTTTGGTGACCCACTATTGCAGAGAGAGCGGTATCTGAGGATTTATGGAGCACATGAAAGGTGGGCACAATGAGTGGATATCCAAACAATTCATCTCTTCCTGAAATAATAGGAATGTTTCAATTGGTGGCATCCATTTCTAGCTCAATGAAGAGGTCATTTCTAAGGCGATGGATCTCTCTATGAAGGGAGGAAGTATAAAAAAACCATTCGGATGCCTAACCCTACTAGTCTCAACCAATTTTTCAAGGAGGGAGAGAATCCTGTCAAGAAACAAGGGGGTTTCAGCTGTGAGGAGCTTTGGGAGTTCTGGCCCATGCTGTGCCTAGTAGTGATGAAGTATTTCACTCTAGAAGGTAAGTTTACGGTGTTCTACTACTACCACTTACCTTTTCTAAATCATATTAGAAACAAGGACTTAATTTCCATTCCCTTCTACCTTCTGCATTCTATAGAAATTAATATTTTGGATATTAAGGAGAACCCTAATAAACCAATCCCTATCCTCCATCAGGGCTTCCTTCTCTTCCTTTACCATTTCCACAAAGCTATATGCCCTCTGCCCACACCCCCCCCCCCCTAATTATCCATGAAGTGGTCTAGGAGGATTCCCCATCCAAAGCTGAAAACCTCACCCAATCGACCTCCCATTCCATCCAGGTTATCCAGGAGTCTGATCTTGCTCCTAAAGAGGGTAGAAACCATAAAAAATGTGTTAAAAATCCTTTCAATAGGAGCGATGAGTAGAAGGAGTCTCATGTCTCTGAATCCTTAGAGACTAAAGACTCGAAGGAGTCTGATAGTACTCCAGAGACTAAATGAAAGCTTAGAAAAAGGAAGATGATAGAGAGTTAGGTCAAGTTGGAGGTTGACTTAGGTGGCTCTAGTCGTCGAAGGTCTAATAGGATTGCGAAGGAGAAGTGTAAAACCAGAATTCTTGAAGCAACCTCTAGAGAGCAGTCCCTGTCTGAAAAAGACTCTCATTCCACTGAGTCCATGAAGGGCTCCTCTGATGATCAAATGAGTCCTAGTAGGACAAGTACCAATGCCCCCCCCAACCCTCAGCATACCATGGAGACTCCCCACCCTTCCCCGCCTCAGACCCTATCTCATGACCACCAAAACAAGCCCCCCACTACTGAGCACATTCCTAAGACTCTGGCTAGCAAGGACAAAATTAAAGGCACCCTCAAGATGAGGTTTTATGATGTGGACAAGGAGATTACTGACATAAAATAGGTCTTGTAGGAATTGAAGCACCACTGTATGATGACTAACAAATTTGTGTTGAAGGGAATGCATGCTTCGGCTTTGACCCTTTGCACTATGCAGGAAAAAATGGCGTGCAGCAGTCTATAAGTGGATGAGGACAATAAGGATCTCTTCCTGTTCCTATAGGAGGAGTGGGCCAGGACCCTGATGTCCAAACATCAAGGTGGAAAGAACTAGCTCTAGTGCTCATGAGGTTTTTATTTTTTTCTGCGCATGGCCCTCAGTTCTCTTATTTTGTTTCAGGTTTTAAGGTTATTTTACCTAGTCCTTGGTATAGCCCTATGTGGCTTATTACTATTATTTTAATTGCTACTGTTCACTTCAGATACTGTGGTTTAATTTTTTGGAAAAGTACTATGGTTTTTATTTTTGATAGAGGTAGATTAGAATTTTTTTGTTCTGTTGTTAAATTGCTCTATAATGCTCTTGACTAGGGCCATTAATATGTTGTTAATGTGCCTCTAGTCCCCTTGTTACTCGGGCCAGCATCCTCTTGCTTCTTTTTTCTATCAAAAACATATTATATATGTTTAAATATACCCATAAAATAATATATTAAAATAATTTTTTTTCGTATAAGTAATTCATGATACTTTAATCTCACTTGTGATCTTAATTAATATGATTCTACATCTTTATCTCCCACTTTTCTCTTCTTCATAACGCATCTCATTGTCTTTTCATAATATCTTTCCTCTTATCATTTATAGAACATTTAATTAATTTATTCTAATCAATTTTATTTTTTCTTTATGGTAGTTACATTTTCATAGTTTATTTAGATATATTAGAGGTACTTTGAGGTGATTTAGGTGGTACAAAATAGATATATGAATCTAGACTCAAATCATATATGTGGTACTTCAGAACATTTTATTTCTTGCCAACAATGATTATGAATCTCAAGCTCAAGGTTTTTAGCTAGGAGATGTCAAGGATGATGTGATTTGTAGCTGAGCTTAGCCCTCTCAATCTCCTCTACCTCTGCTCATAGGCTTGGATACTGTTAACATTTTTTTTTAACTTGATCTTGCCTAGGTATTTGATATTTCAAATTCAACTGGATAAGGAGTGAAAGTTCATTATTAATAGCCTAGTTTAGGCATTAAAATTCAGGTGAATTGGCAAAGGGAAAATGCGACGAAATAACATAGTAATCAACACTAGTAATGTAGATGGGGTTGTTAGAGATCAATATTTGAGTAGGAATCTAAATTAAAAAAATGTGCTTTGGATGCTAGAAGCTTCACCTATTGACAGATGATCTGTCATTCTCCTATTCTAACCAATCACTAAGGGCCCGTTTGGTAGCGGGAATTAGGAAATGATGGATTTGATCAAATGCTAGAAGTGGTCAAATCATGGATTTGATAGTTCGGTTTTTTATTTCTCGATTATGTTTGGACCATTTGGTTCCACTTTTTGAAACTGGAATTGGAATTTGAGTATGATTTTTTATTTTTATTTTTTTAAATTGTTTTAATGTTTCTGAATTTAATAATTCATTTTTATTAATGGAATTGAATTTAAAATGGAATCACAAACCATTTTAGGCAGCCAAAGTTGGTGGTAGGCAACCAAGTTACAATCACTGCAACCAAAATTTGAACAAAATTTGACAAAAAATTTAGAAAATAAATTCAAGAAAAAATTCAAAAAAATAAAAAATCAATTTAATTTTTTTAAAAATTCAACAAAAAAATTTGTCAAAAAATTCCAAAACAAATTTGAAAAAAAATTTGGCAAAAACTTTAAATTTTTTTCAAAAAAATTCAAAAAAATGACAAAGTTACAAACCACCCAAACAAATAAAAAATAAATTAAATCCCTCCCCACACAAATAAAAAATTAAAAAATTAAGTGTAGAGATGAAAATTTTTAAAATTTGCTTTCCCCCATTCAAATTCCAATTCCACCTTTTCAGATGGAAGATGTAAATGCTCATTTTTGGTCAAATGAGCATTTACATATTCCTATTCTATTTTCATATTGCACTCCCAAACTGAAGATTCGACGAAATGAGAAATAACAAATGCCAATTCCAGGCTAAGAGAGGCACTAGATTCCGTAATCATAATTTGATTTGAAATGCTTTCTCTCAATGGGAAGGATGGAGAGAACGTAAAATCAACAGTTTATTATTTTCATCGCCATGAATTCAAGTGGAGATATGTCTATGAGAAAACTATATTTGTAGCGCTTTGTTAGGGTACTGAATGCCATTGATCAAGGTAGTGAAGAAAAAGTTGCAAGACCAGCTTGCAATATTAAGTTGGCTGTGGATTTATCCCTTGCTCTCACTGTAAACCACAGAGCTTGGAGCCGCGCAATTGTCAATAAAATCTCTGGAGAAAAGCAAAATAGGCTTGCACTCAGAAAAATCATGCGGCTCAAAAAGTTTCAAGGGTTAATTTCTCACAAGGCCAGATGTCATTCTTGTTTGAAGCGAGCCCATATGATTTGGAATGGAATTAAGAATAAGCAAAGTAAATCATTATACAAGCTGCTATGTTGCAGGAGAATGGGTTCTGCAAGGTAAGTAAGAAAGTTGCAAAGCCTGATGCCTAGTGGAAAATTAATGGATCCTGCTTGCGAAGAGAAATGGTCAATTACATGGCTTCTCTTAAAATATAGGTAGATGTTCTCAAATTCCTTGTCATTTCTACCAATCATCCGGAACACCTAGTATGATATTTTTTGTCACTATAATTATACAACACACTGCAAGAGAGAGAAATGTCTTATTGGCGCATTTCTAGGGTCAGTATAGATGGTTTTTCTTCTACAAAGGACACATATTGTTTCATTTTATGCCCAATATGGTATTTTATATTGTCAAGAATTGTAGCTCATTCTTCATTGTAGGGACTTCAAATGTTGAAAGTTGGATCTAGCTTGATTTTCTTGAAGGGTTGCATTATTTCTTTAATATCCTTTCTATTGGATTTGAGGAGCAAAAGAAAGTCAAGAAACTAAGTGTTTCTACACCAGTTTCATTAAATAAACATAAGATCTTATAATCAGCAACAAGACACCATGACAAAGTATTGCTCCAACAAGACAAAAACTATATGTTTTCATTTATATACATATAAAAGATACATGGCTTTTCAGAATCAGAACAATGCTCTGTATATTAAGATTCATAAGTTGAAAATATAAAAGCAATTACAATCCCAATATTAGAAATAGAGTAGAGCATATCTGGATATAGATCCAGATTGTTGACAGCTCCCAGTGCCAAAAATAGGGCCAGGAAAAAATAGAGCCTGATCAAGAAAAACTGCCTAAAGTTCAGCCTCATGTACATACCAAAAAGAAGAAGAATCTAGATATATTTACAATTAATTAAACATATACAGCTACAAATATTTCAAACACATGTCAAATAGAGTAGCAGATGTCAAATGGTGGCATTGGTAAAATATTACAAAAACAAAATTGTAACACCTGTTGCCTCAAACAAAAAAAAACCGATTGTATGCAAAGGAGAGCACGAGTCACATGTGGAAGTTAAACATTAACATCTTCAATCTCCCCCTTAATGTTTAAGGAAGAAACCCCCATCATTTGTCGTAACTTTTCAAAACTTTCTTTTAGAATAGCTTTAGTAAGAATATCAGCAATTTGATCGGTGCTTTTGCAAAACTTTAGCTCAACCTGTCCCTCAGTCACAAGATTTCTAATAAAATGGTATCGAATATCAATGTTTTTTGTTCTATTGTGGAACATGGTATTTTTAGTGATGGAAATTGTTGAGCTGTTGTCACAATGTATGACAGTTGGTTTCTCTTGCTTTTGTTTCAAATCTTCTAAAATTATCCTTAACCAAATTGCTTGACAGGAAGCTGATGCTGCAACAATGTATTATGCTTCAGTTGAGGATAATGATACTGATGATTGTTTTTTCGAAGACCAAGAAATAGCACCTGAACCAAGACTGAGCATAAAACCAAAAGTACTTTTTCTATCATCTATAGAACCAAACCAGTCACTGGCTAAATATCCAATTAAACCAAAATTATTTGAAGGTGTATACAAAATTCCAAAAGAATTTGTACCCTGTACATATCTTAGAACCCTTTTTATAGCACAAAAATGAAGTTTACTAGGATTTTGCATGAACCTTGAAAGAAAACTAACAGTATACACAATATCTAGTCTTGTAGCTTTTAAATACATAAGGTTGCCAACCAGACTTTGTACAATGTTGCATCCACTCTTTTAGAACCATCCTCTTTAGTTAATTTTTCACTCATGACCAAAGGTGTCTTCATGGCTTGACAATTATTCATCTTAAACTTTTTGAGTAAATGATTAGTATATTTTCCTTGTGAAATGAAAATACCATCATGTAGTTGTCTTACCTGTATTCCAAGGAAATATTGCATTAAGCCTAAGTCTGTCATTTCAAATTCATTTTTCATGGAAACTCTAAACTCCTCTATTAACTTTTCACAATTTCTTGTATAGATCAAGTCATCAACATATAAACATATTATGAGTAACTCACTTGTACTCTGAAACTGTACATAGAGTGTGGGCTCACTTTCACTTCTCATAAAACCATTTTTCTAAAAATAACTATCTATTCTACTATACCAGGCTCTAGGTGCCTGTTTGAGGTCATAAAGAGCCTTTGTTAATCGATAAACCTTGTGTTCTTGCCCACCAATCTGATAACCAAGTGGTTGTTCTACAAACACTTCCTCATTTAAATAACCATTTAAAAAAGCTGATTTAACATCAAACTGGTAAACTTTCCACCTATATTCGGCTGCTAATGCCAAAACTGCTCTTATAGTGTCTAATATAGCAACCGAAGAATATGTCTCAAAATAATCAATAACTGGTTGTTGGGAATAACCCTTTGCAACTAATCTTTCTTTATATCTTTCAATAGATCCATCAGCTTTGTATTTAATTTTGTAAATCCACTTCAGCCCAATAACATCTTTTTTGGGTGGAAGATCAACTAGCTTCCATGTTTCATTTTTTTCAATTGAAGCAATTTCTTTGTCCATGGCTTTAATCCATACTTCCTATCCTAGAGCCTCCTCAAATTGTCTTGGTTCAACTTGAATATGTGAAAATAAAGCAAAATTTACAGTTTCATCAAGACTAGTAGTGCCTTCATAAATTTGTTTAAGACTTTTTACCTTTCTTGGAAGAGGACTAGAGCTTGAAGACGTAGAAGGTAATGAATATGAACTTGGTGGAGGCAGCACGAATTGAACTAATGTTGGGACTAAGTGAGGAGGTTGGAACATCTAGTTCCAATTCAATAGTTACATGCTTTTCCTTGTTCACATTATCATTACATTTCCAAGCTTCATTTTCATCAAAGATAACATCTCTACTAATAATTAGTTTTTCATTGGCTGGATTAAATAAGCGATATGCCTTTGTGTCTTCACTATATCCAATTAAAATACATTTGACATTTTTTTCATCAAGCTTTTTCCTTAATAGATCAGCTATGTGAGCATAAGTAATACATCCAAATACTCTCAAGTACACAACCCTAGGTTTTCTTCCACACCATGATTCATAAGGTGTCATATTTCTTACACTTTTTGTTGGACATCTATTTAACAAATATACAGATGTAGCAATAGCTTCAGCCCAAAACATGTTTGGTAGACCCTTAGCTTTGAGCATACTTTTGGCCATTTCCACAATAGTTTAATTCTTGCATTCAGCAACTCCATTTTGTTGAGGAGTATAACTTGCAGTTAATTGCCTTTAGATCCTATTCTTTATACAAAATTCTTGAAACTCATTAGAGGTGAACTCTCCCCCTCTATTTGAATGTAGGGTTTTGATGGGATAGCCAATTTGTTTTTCTACTTTAGCCTTCAATTGTTGAAAAATGTTAAAGTATTCTAATTTTTCTTTGATGAAGTAGACCCAAGTCCTTCTGCTGAAATCATCCACACAGATTATAAAATATTTATTTTTACTAAGTGACAATGTTTGTATTGGGCCATAGCTATCGGTATGTACCAATTCAAGTGGTATCTTGGCTCTTAAAGATCTTCCTATTGGGAAAGAAGCACGGCGTTGTTTACCAACAACACAACCTTCACAAACTTGATCATCGTGTGAGATATGTGGCAGTCCTCTTACCATTTCCTTTTGGGAGAGAAACTTAAGTCTTCTAAAATTTAAATGTCCATATTTGATGTGCCACAACCAAGCGATTTGATTATTATTATTTTTGTCATAAATAACACAGTTTCTATTTTCAAATAAGGTAGAATATCACTTTTCAACTAATTGTCCTATACTCAAATTATGTGCTAATCCAGGTACGTACAAAACATCATGTATATACCTTTCTTGACCTTGTTTGGATTTTACTACAATTGTCCCCTTACCCATGTCTTCAACTTTGTTATTATCACCAAGACACACTTGTGTTCTAATTGAATCATCCATATTTATAAAGATATTTTTATTTCCAGTCATGTGGCTACTACAACCACTATCCAAGATCCATACATTCTCTTCTTCTTCATTTGTAGCACTATAGACCGGAAACAAATTTGTATCTGATTGATCTTCTTTTGCTTCATAATAATGTGCATTTTATTTGGTTTTTTCTAGCAGTCCTGTTCATAATGCCCAAACTTTTTGCAATAATGACATTGTACATGTGATTTGCCAAATTTTTTACTATTTTTTTGTGTATCTTCTAAATTTCTTGGTCTAAAAATAATTTTTGTTTTGTGCACTTCTAGCTCCTCTATAAAAATTATTCTTTCTCCCTCTTCCCCTATACCTTCCTAGATCCTTATGAAATGATTCTTTTGATCCTTTTCCCTTTTTCTTTGAAATATTTATATTAGTTTCAAAAGCCTATTCAATTGATTTTTCTGCAAATCTATTCATTCTTTGTTCACGGGTTTGAAGAGAGCCCATAAGCTCATTTATGGAGAGAAGGCTTAACTCCTTTGACTCTTCTATAGCCACAACCACCGTATCAAATTTTGGAGGGAGACATCTAAGGAATTTTTCTACTACTTTTTGATCCATCAAGTTTTTTCCATAGGACCTAATTTGATTTACTAAACCCATCACATGAGGAAAAAATTATTGCATGGGTTCTGACTCTTTCATGACCAGATTTTCAAATTCCCTTCTAAGCATTGTCTTTATTTTATCTGTTCCTTGATATGTATTTTGTAACAAATCCCAGGCTTGTTTTGATTTTGTGGTTGCAACAATTCTTGGGAAAATTGATTCATGTACAACCTATTGAATGATAAACAAGGATTTTGAGTCTCTTATCCTATTTTCTTTTAATTGATCTTTATCTGCCTGACTTAAGGCTACAAGAGCTTGAGCATCTACAGGCTTTGGATATCCTTGTTCTACCAGTTCCCACAAATCTTGGTATTTAAACAAGCTTTTCATTTTTATACTCCAAAAATCATAATTGTCTCCTTTGAATACTGATATTTGAGGTTGGGTTACACTTGTACCATTAGCTATCATAGTTTCCTTTCAAAAACTATATTCTCAACTGGTGTCTTCTCACAAAACTCTCACAACATATGCCCCTGCAATTCTGCAAACAACTCCTTTATACCTCTACTAGGTTGCAGGTCAGCAAATTAACAAACTTCCTTAAATTCTTGTATGCTCTGATACCAAATGTTGGATTTGAGGAGAAAAAGAAAGTTAAGAAACTAAGTGTTTCTACACTAGTTTCATTAAATAAACACAAGATCTTATAATCAGCAACAAGACACCATGACAAAGTATTGCTACAGCAAGATAGAAACTATATGTTTTCATTTATATACATATAAAAGATACATGGTTTTTCAGAACCAGAACAATGCTCTGTATTTTAATATTCATAAGCTGAAAATAGAAAAACAATTACAATACCTAAATTAGAAATAAAGTAGAGCATATCTGGATATAGGTCCAGATTGTTGATAGCTCCTAGTGCCAAAAATAGGGCCATGAAAAAATAGAGCCTGATCAAGAAAAACTACCTAAAGTTCAGCCTCATGTACATACCAAAAAGAAGAAGAATTGAGATATATTTACAATTACTTAAACATATACAACTACAAATATTTCAAACAGAATAGAGTAGCAGCTATCAAATGGTGGCATCGGTAAAATATTACAAAAACAAAATTGTAAAAGTTGTTGCCTCAGACAAAAAAGAACTAATTGTATGCAAAGGAGAGCACGTGTCACACGTGAAAGTTAAATATTAACATCTTCACTTTCTTATCCACCAAAGATCCTAATTAGAGTCTTCAAGGCTAAAATCTACATTAGGAAACGAGCTTAGAAATTTTAAGAATGGTATGGTGATATACCATTAGTTGCATACATTTCATGAGGTTTTATTTCCTTCGCCAATTGTGTTATGCAGTTGATGTTTTCATTATTCTCAATCATCTTATAAAATTGTTGGTCTTGTTAATGTCACAACGTTGTTCTTATTAATTTCACAAGCAATATATAGAAAAAGATATTGTGTCAACACCATATGTTACCCTCTTACCGAATAGAATAGGTACTGGTGAACCCAAAAACATCTCTATTAGATGACTTGCTCAAATTCTCTGTTAATATAGTGAAAGCAGTGTTGCATGAAAACTTGACTTATCAATGCAGCCATGAATGACCAGATTCAAGTAAAGAAAAAACAAGGGAGGAAAAGGCTAATTATCTAGTCCATATGGGTTCACGAACGAGTGGAATATGCTTATCTAATTCAAGCATTTTATGAATGATAGAAAATTAGATCTTTGTCTATCCACACATGATGATGCTATTTTCTAATACCTAATTTTTATTATTTTTATTTTTGATATATAGAAAAAGAGATAGTACTTTATTCTTTTTTAGTTATATATTTAATATCTAATTGACATATAGTTATACATTTATTTTATTTATATGTTTATTACATCTTTTTCCATCACATTTGTTTGTACATTTACTCTAATATTGTTATTAGTCATTTGAATCTATGTTCTCAATTGTCAGCTAAATCATCTCACATTTCAAAACCACATTAATATCTCGTTAAACCATTTTCAAACCAACTTTCCAACTAAAAACTTCCCAATCAAAAGCAATTGTAATGATTTTGCATTGCATTGCTTAAAAAATAAGAAACACACACATATATTATTACTAAGAAAAAAATATGCATTAAAAAAAAATCTATATCTTACTATCTTCTTTTCATAAGAATATATTTCAATATTATCTTCTTTTATTATGATATTCTATCTTTTTTAATGTTTCAGAAAATAAAAAAATAAAAAAAAGAAGATAAATACTAATAAAATTATCGATAAAAAATATATTTGTAAATCTATATTTTACTATTATTATTATTTATAAGAATAGCTTTGAATGTTTTATTTTATTAATCTATATTTTTTAATATTTCAAAAAATAAAATAAAATAAAAGATAAATATTAATAAAATATATTAGAATTAATTATATTATTGAATAAGAAATGAATAAAACAAATTAAAATGTTTATCATATTTTTTCTTTTAAAACAATAATTTGAGATTATCATACACATACACTAATAATTGTGTTTTTTACTTTTAAAACAATAATTGGTTGCATACACTCTATCAACAAGGTCTTCGTACTTTTAAATCTCCAATCCTATCGATTATGTAATTTTCACATTTTATTTTACTAGCTCTTGCACCTAATAGAGGTGCAATGGTTACGCTGATAAAAATTATTCCTTGTTTTTTGAGTTCTACTTCATCTTGTCTTTTTCTTTTTCTTCTGCTCCTTCATCTTTCTCTTCTTCTTCTCCTTCTCATTTTTGTCTCGGTCTTCTCCTTTTTATCTCCTCCTCCTCACCCTCTTCTTCTTTTTCTTCTCCTACTTTTCTTTTTCCTTTTACTCCTTCCTCTTCCTTTTCTTCATGCTCTTTTTCATCTCCATCTTCTTTGTTTCTTCTTCATCTTTTCTTTCTTCTCTTCCTTTTTCCTTATGCTTCTCCTCCTCATTTGTTTGTAATAAACATTAAATTATGTTGTTGCAACAATTGATGCAAGCCCATCACCATCTCTTCAAAACTGAGTGTCAAGGCATTCTACCAAACAACCCAAGTAGACACCAACAGAAAAGAGTACCTCGTCACAATCTTCAATAAATTTTTCCATCCTACGAATCCTTATTTCAATTAGATATATGCATGGGTTTGTGTCCCAAATCTTTCTTTAAATCAGTTTAAATAATGAAGTGTTAGGCTAACTGATTAAAATTCAACAGTCTACTATATAAAATGGGTTCAAAAATTTTAATCTAATTAGTGAGGTTTGTATGCATGCATATTTCTAGTTTCTGAATCAAAGATGCTTATGTTTTTTCTTGTGATAGGTTGCATTGAAGAGTTTTGGAATAGCATCTTCTTAGCTTGTGGTGGTTTGGAGAGCCTCCTTGCCATTTCCATTATGGGAATATCCAGCAATCATGGCATTCCTTGATACCAAATCCTTACAGGCTATATTATCAAAAGGCTACGTTGCATAATCTATACTCCCACATTTGGCCTACACAGTAACAAGAGAATTCTCCATGGTTAAAAATAACTCATGTCCAGTTCCAATGATATGAACATGGAGCTACTTGCCTAGTTCTAATAGTGCAAGGATACAGATTGGGTTTAACATCTATCAAACATTTGGCAAGAATCTATTATTTCAAAGGTAAACAAATTGGGTTTAACATCTGTCCACAACAATTTCTAGAATAGTTTCAAGGCTTCCTCACTATAACCTTTCTGAACAAAAATAGCAATTAAAGCAGTCCACTCAGATAATCTATCAAACATTTGGCAAGCATCTCTTATTGCTCCACATTTGGCATACATATCAACAACGGTATTTCCCACAAATGAATCTATACAAAATCCAGTTGTAAATACTTAACCATTAACAATTATACCATGTACCGGAGAGGCCAAGCTCCCACAAGTGATTAGCACACTCACTAATGCAACATAGTCTTGCTTCATTTTTGCCCTCCGCATTCTACAATACAGTCTTAGAGTTTCTTCACTAGATTGATTTTGGGCGTATCCCACCATCAAGGTAGTCCACGATACTGCAATTCATTCAAGCATTTTGTCAAAAGTTAAAGAAAATTAAATGCTACAAAAGAGAAAACATTCAAAGATAACGAATAACATTTCATTTCATCTAAGTTGGGAAAAAGTGTTACCTTTTGGAGGAGTTCCCTTGAATAATGGTAGCAGATAGGAGATTCGTACTTTTATATTTTTCCAAGTCTTACGTTCCATTCACCAAATACTTACGATTATTATCTTGACATGCGATATCTCTATATATACTTTGCATAAGAAATCTTTGATAATGACCAAATAAATATAAAAGTTTTGCATATAAATAAAAAAGAGCACTACCAACAAACACATCAGATTCGAAACCAATTCTAATAATATATCCGTGCACCTGTTTCCAGGGTTGGAAGCGAAAAGGCTTGCACATGAACTCAATGCATTGGAAAACGTATATTAATTTGGCTTCATACAAAACTGGACCATCTAGGAAAAAAGCCTCAAGGTGGCCTCATTATGGCCTTGTTGATCATACCCGAGCAGTCCAAGCTACCACATCTCTTGTGGGTATGTGCAAGATCATGAGGGGCCAAAAAGTGGCGATGTGAAAAGTATTTACTTTTCACTCGTCCAAAAGTGCATGAAAACACTTGTTGACTTTTTAGTAGGCTTGGGTGTCACTACACCTGGGAAAACTTGACACCAAAGCATAGGCCTAATCGAGTACCCGATAACTGTGGCATAAATCCGAAACCCGCGAGTCCTTTTCTTCATTTCTTTCCACGTTTTTCTTTGCCAAAATGGCTTGATATATCATATAACCAATATATTTTTGGATACCTGATTTTGGAAACAATAAATTTGACTCCCGAGCATATTCGATATGTAATTATTTGTATATTTTTATTATTTTATTTCATTTTCATGCTAAATGTAGCATTTTTTTAAAAATAGGGTTTTGTATTTATATTTGTAATAATATATGAAATTAGATTGAAATTTAGATTTGTGTTTTATTTAATTAGGTATGGCTGACAACAATAAAGAAAATAACCCTCTCGCACCAAATAATGATCCCGAAAACAATCCCCCATATCTAAACCCTAAATCTTTACAAGATTTGATACAAGAAAATTTGAACACAATACGAGTTTTCCAAAACACGTATCAAAATATACCTACATTAAGTCCCATGCTTACCACACTAAATACAATTGTTGGAAATATTGACACACTCATGCAACAACATAATGTTGCTCTTCATTAGCGTGATGATATGCATGCCCAATTTGATGACGGGCTTGACCATGATGGGATTGTGACCCTTAATATAACTAAGGAAGATATAGCCGCCCTTTTTGTCAATCCTAAAACCGGAATACCAGTTGACCCCAAAAAGCCCAAATTATCAATAAAATGGTGCACAAATGAAGCAATGTGCACAAACTTTTGGGATCACTGGTGGATGGTTTTTGATAAACCACCCCATAGCAATTTGAAGGTCCCATTTTATTTCATTAAAAAATTGTATGCTGAGTTTGTGCTTGGGCACCATGTTGATTATTGGAGTATGAGGTCCAACATGGGCATAGGCGGAGGAGCTCCTCAGACTAAGCCATTTTCCCAGCACCGAAAGGCCACTACCTTTGTCCCCCCCACTGATGTCACACTCCCTCCTCCAGTGCAGCATCCCGATATCATTGCAGAGGTTGCCTCATAGACTATTAGGGCCATTCATTTACTAAGTGATCAGTTGATCATGCAGACTAGGTCAGTGTTGCCTCCTGGTGTGGATGATATTGGTGCATCGACATCTTGTCAGAGTTCACATGTATGTGAGCCCCATATGTGCATTATGTCCAGGCATATGTGCCTCAGACTGCTTACTAATTCTGATACATATCTCTTTCATGTTATTGATGAGGAGGATACAAGAGACATAGCTGCAGAGGCTGCAACACCTCATGGAGCATCTACATCTCATGAGAGTGCTCAGGAGGTGCATGTAGAGCCATATACGGTAAGAGTAAAAATTATAAATAAATTTGTCACATGACTTATTTAATTTAAAAATAATTTATTTATTTAGATTATTTTTAATGATTGCATGCACTTATATATATATATATATATATATATATATATATATATATATATATATATATATATATATATATATATATATATATATATATATATATATATATATATATATATATATATATATATATATATATATATATATATATATATATATATATATATATATATATATATATATATATATATATATATATATATATATATATATATATATATATATATATATATATATATATATATATATATATATTCCATTTTTGTTCAGTTGCTGACATAGGAGGAGGTGAGACAGGTGGCTGAGTCCACACTTTTGGCCATTTCATTTGGCCTTGATGACTATACGGTATATTATAAATTATGTACCCATTAATTTTTATTTATATCATTTGGTGTACATGCTTAAATCTTTATCAATTAGAGCAATAAAATTCATACATTTACTTATATATTGTCATCTGATTGTGTTCTTGCAGGGTATAGCCGATGTCAATGGGGGGCACGAGGGGGTTCCTTCATTAGGTGTTGACAAAGGAAAGGTAGTTAATTGTTTAAGATTAATTATGCATGCACATGTATGCCACTTGTGTGTAGTAATAAATATTTTACTTGCACTTTATTGTATAGGGTGTGGCTATTGATGATGTCCCGACAGCTTATCGACAGTGTAGGGTTACAT
The DNA here is from genome assembly GCA_027943335.1 of Chamaecyparis obtusa. Lineage (NCBI taxonomy): Eukaryota > Viridiplantae > Streptophyta > Pinopsida > Cupressales > Cupressaceae > Chamaecyparis > Chamaecyparis obtusa. The sequence continues at coordinate 281,148 of BSBK01005667.1, forward strand.
GCATCTCAATTCGGAGTGATAGTCGGATTGTATGTAGACTTTTACATATTGTTAATTGTATTTTGTAACCAAGGTTTCTATGATGAAGTACATTTATATATAATTGACAATCTTTTTACTCTCATAGGTTACTCCGAGTGTGATGGAGGGCCCACGAGAATCTTTTGTATCTTTGTTGACCTAGCCCACCATTCCAAAGGAGGGATCATCAGATGTAAGTTTTAATTTTAGATCAATCAATTTGTAATTTTATTATGCTATCATCCTATTTTATAGATTTATTACTCTATGTTGCACCACTCTACTGATCTCATTATTGCAAATATATATTTATAGGTCACAGTTGGTATTGTTGGCATGGTCCCTTCGCTACCCAAGACTTATGCTAGGACACCTATTCATGGTAGGCAATCAAGAGACCAGGTATAGATATTTGTATTCAGTTATAATTTTAATTAAATTAGTGTTTGAATTATGAACTATATATATATATATGTACAAATCATATAAAGTAAGCAATCTAACTTGGGTTTGAACTCATTTTTTATGCAGGATCAATCAGAGCCCAACATTTCTTCAAAGAGGCTACATTTTGATGATCCCCCTATGGCATAGGATGTAGTTTTAGTTTTGTGGTCATTTAGAGATGCCACTTCGCACATTTTGAGATGGCATATATGCCACATTGTACACCTTAAAACATTGATTTTTTAGACATTTTGAAATGGCATGTGCCATATTTGTATATGGAGATACTTTTGATACATTTGATACTTTGTATATATAGAACATGTTCATTTATATGTTATATTTGCGTCATCTTTTGTATATACATATTTATTATTCATGTTTATGGAATTGAATGGTGAAGTTATATCTTGACTATAATTATCATTATGATTGAAATTATATCTTGTTGAAGTTACATTTGTTTTTCTTTACTCTGGAATACCCTGTTCATGTAGATTATTATGTTTGAGGTTTAACTTCTATAGATTTCCTATGTTCTTATGTTTCATAACATTATATATACTCACTTAAGCCACTTAGTACTACATTGTTTGAATATTATGTATATACTCACTATGTATATAACTCATCATATTGGGGTCACTTGAGTCACAGAAGATCATTGCCCAATCATGCTTAGTGCACCTTGGGGTCACTTGGATTGAGCGTGGTCGTGAGCGTTCCAGTGACTCCATGGGTGAAACAAGGTTGTCACTAGAATTTACCTGGCCAACTGGAGCTGATGGAGAAGATGGTTTAATGTAATGTCAAACAGTTTGAAAGATACGTTGCTGAGCCGCTTTCAACTGACCCTTACTACAAGTTTTGGCATCGACTGAGATCGCCTTGCCAAATACAAATGAAGTCGAATTGCCCAAAACTGAGGGAGGTTATAGTAGATCTTGGAAACATGATCTTGTAGCACCTAATAGTTTTTTGATACCTCTCATGAGCTCCAAGATACGAGCCCTAGAAGATCACTGCCCAATCGTGCTTAGTGCACCTTGGGGTCACTTGGGTAGAGCATGGTCGCGAGCATTCTCGTGACACTATGGGTGAAATGGAGTTGTCACTAGCATTTACCCGGCCAACCAAAGCTGATGGAGTAGATGGTTTGATGCCAAGTCAGACGGTTTGAAAGATATGCTACTGCACTACTTTCAATTGACCCTCACTACAAGTTTTAGCATCGACTGAGATCACCTTGCCAAATGCAAATGAAGATGAATCACCCAAAACTAAGAGAGGTTATAGTACACCTTAGAAACAAAATCCTGTAGCACTTGATAGTTTGTTGATACCTCTCACGAGCTCTGAGATACAAGCCCTAGAAGATCGCTGCCCAATCATGCTTAGTGCACCTTGGGGTCACTTGGGTCGAGTGTGGTCAGGAGCATTCTCATGACTCCGTGGGTGGAATAGGGTTGTCATTGGTGTTTACCCGGCCAACCAGAGCTGATAGAGTAGATGGTTTGAAAGATATGCTACTGAGCCGCTTTCAATTGACCCTCACTACAAGTTTTGGCATCGACTGAGATCACCTTGCCAAATGCAAACGAAGTCGAATCACCCAAAAATGAGAGAGGTTATAGTAGACCTTAGAAACACGATCTTGTAGCACATGATGGTTTGTTGATACCTCTCATGAGCTCCAATATACGAGCCCTAGAAGATCACTGCCCAATCATGCTTAGTGCACCTTGGGGTCACTTGGGTTGAGCATGGTCGTGAGCTTTCCTGTGACTCCATGGGAGGAACAAAGTTTTCATTGGAATTTACCCAGCCAACCGGAGCCAATGGAGCAGACAGTTTGATGCCAGGTCAGACGGTTTGAAAGATATGCTGCTGAACCACTTTCAACTGACCCTCACTGCAAGTTTTGGCATTGACTGAGATTGCCTTGCCAAATGCAAATGAAGTCAAATCACCCAAAATAGAGAGATTATAGTAGACCTCAAAAACATGATCCCATAGCACCTAAAATTTTCTTGATACATCTCATGAGCTCTGAGATACGAGCCACGAAAGATCGCTTCCCAATCGTGCTTAGTGCACCTTGGGGTCACTTGGGTGAGTGTGGTCACGAGCATTCCCATGACTCCATGGGTGGAACGGGGTTGTCACTAGTGTTTACCTGGCCAACTAGAGCTGATAGAACAAACAGTTTGATGCCAAGTTGGACAGTTTGAAAGATATGTTGCTGAGCCACTTTCAACTGACCCTCACTGCAAGTTTTGGCATCAAATGAGATCGCCTTGCCAAATGCAAAAAAAGTTGAATTGCCCAAAATTGAAAGAGGTTATAGTAAATCTCAGAAACAAGATCCCATAGCCGCTAACAATTTGTTGATACCTCTCACAAGCTCTGAGATATGAGCCCTAGAAGATTGCTTCCCAATTGTGCTTAGTGCACCTTGGGGTCACTTGGGTCGAGGGTGGTCGTGAGCATTCCCGTGACTCCATGGGTGGAATGGGATTGTCGCTAGCATTTACCCAACCAATTGGAACTAATGGATTAGATGGTTCGATGCCAAGTCAGATGGTTTGAAAGATATGCTACTGAGCCACTTTCAACTGACCCTCACTGTAAGTTTTGGCATCGACTGAGATCACCTTGCCAAATGCAAATGAAGTCAAATTGCACAAAATTGAGAGAGGTTATTGTAGAACTTGAAAATATGATCTCATAGCCCCTAATAGTTTGTCAATACCTCTCATGAGCTTTGAGATACGAGCCCTGGAAGATCACTACCCAATCGTGCTTAGTGCACCTTGTGGTCACTTGGGTCAAGCGTGGTCACGAGCTTTCCTATGACTCCATGGGTGGAACGGGGTTGTCACTAGTGTTTACCCAACTAACCAAAGATGATGGAGTAGATGGTTTGATGCCAAGTCAAATGGTTTGAAGGATATGCTACTGAGCCACTTTCAATTTACCCTCACTGCAAGTTTTGGCATTGACTAAGATTGCCTTGCCAAATGCAAACAAAGTTGAATCACCCAAAACTGAGAGAGGTTATAGTAGACCTCAAAAACACAATCCTGTAGCATTAATATTTTTCTGATACCTCTCATGAGCTCTAAGATACAAGCCCTGAAAGATCACTGCCCAATCGTGCTTAGTGCACCTTGGGGTCACTTGGGTCGAGCCTAGTCGCGAGCGTTCCTGTGACTCTGTAGGTGGAATGGGGTTGTCAATGATGTTTACCCAGCCAATTGGAGCTGATGGATTAGATGGTTTGATCCCAAGTCAGACGGTTTGAAAGATATGCTGCTGAGCCACTTTCAACTGACCCTCACTGCAAGTTTTGGCATCGACTGAGATCGCCTTGCCAAATGAAAATGAAATTGAATCCCCCAAAACTGAGAGAGGTTATTGTAGAACTCAAAAACATGATCTCATAGCCCCTAATATTTTTTCAATACCTCTCATGATATCTGATATATGAGCCCTAGAATATCACTACCCAATCATGCTTAGCGCACCTTGGGGTCACTTGGGTCTAGTGTGGTTGTGAGCTTTCCCATGACTCCACGAGTGGAATGGGGTTGTCACTAGAATTTATCCACCCAACTGGAGCTGATGGAGTAGATGGTCTGATGCCAAGTCTGATGGTTTGAAAGATATACTATTGAGTCGCATTCAATTGACCCTCACTGCAAGTTTTGGCATTGATTGAGATCACATTACCAAATGCAAACAAAGTCAAATCACCCAAAACTAAGAGAGGTTATAGTAGACCTTGGAAACATGATCCTATAGCACCTAATTCTTTTTCATTACCTCTCATGAGCTCTAAGATATGATCCCCGGAAGATCGCTGCCCAATCATGCTTAGTGCACCTTGGGGTCACTTGGGTCGAGCGTGGTTGCGAGTGTTCCCGTGACTCCATGGGTGGAACAGGGTTGTCACTAGCATTTACCCTACCAACCAAAGCTAATGGAGTAGAAGGTTCGATGCCAAGTTAGATGGTTTGAAAGATATACTGCTGAGTCACTTTCAACTGACCCTCACTGCAAGTTTTGGCATTGACTGATATCACCTTGCCAAATGGAAACAAAGTCAAATCACCCAAAATGGAGAGAGGTTATTTTAGACCTCAGAAACATGATACCATAGCCCCTAAGATTTTATTGATACCTCTCATGAGCTCTGAGATAAGAACCCTAGAAGATTGTTGCCCAATTGTGCTTAGTTCACCTTGGGGTCACTTGGGTCGAGCGTGGTCGCGATCTTTCCCATGACTCCGTGGGAAGAACAGGGTTGTCACTAGTGTTTACCCAGCCAACCAAAGCTGATGGAGTAGAGGGTTTGATGCCAAGTCAAATGGTTTGAAAGATATGTTGTTGAGCCACTTTCAATTGACCCTCACTACAAGTTTTGGCATCGACTGAGATCGCCTTGCCAAATGCAAACAAAGTTGAATCACCCAAAATTGAGAGAGGTTATAGTATACTTTGGAAAAATGATCTCATAGGACCTGATGGTTTGTCAATACCTCTCATGAGCTCTGAGATACAAGCCCTAGAAGATCGCTGCCCAATCTTGCTTAGTGCACCTTGGGGTCACTTGGATTGAGCGTGGTCGCGAGCTTTCCCGTGACTTCATGGGTGGAATGGGGTTGTCATTGGTGTTTACCCAACCAACCGGAGCTAATGGAGTAGACAGTTCAATGCCAGGTTAGACGATTTGAAAGATACGCTGCTGAGCCACTTTCAACTAACCCTCACTGCAAGTTTTGGCATCGATTGAGATCACCTTGCCAAATGTAAATGATGTCAAATCACCCAAAATTGAGAGAGGTTATTTTAGACCTCGGAAAGATGATCTCGTAGCACCTAATAGTTTGTTGATACCTCTCATGAGGTCTGAAATACAAGCCCTGGATGATCGTTGCCCAATTGTGCTTAGTGCACCTTGGGGTCACTTGGGTCGAGCGTGGTCGCGAGCATTCTGATGACTCTGTGGGTGGAACAGGGTTGTCACTAGCATTTACCCAGCCAACTAGAGTCAATGGAATAGATGGTTTGATGCTAGGTTGGATGGTTTGAAAGATATGCTACTGAGCTGCTTTCAACTGAGCCTCACTACAAGTTTTGGCATCGAATGAGATCGCCTTTCCAAATGCAAACGAAGTTGAATTGCCCAAAAATAAGAGAGGTTATTGTAGATGTTGAAAACATGATCCAGTAGCATCTAAATTTTTTTTGATACCTCTCACGAACTCTAAGATACGAGCCCTAGAAGATCACTGCCCAATCATGCTTAGTGCACCTTGGGGTCACTTGGGTCGAGCATGGTCGTGAGTGTTCCCATGACTCTGTGGGTGGAATGGGGTTGTTATTGGTGTTTACCCGACCAACCAAAGCTGATGGAGCAGATAGTTTGATGCCAAGTTGGATGGTTTGAAAGCTATGTTGCTGAGCCGCTTTCAATTGACTGTTAGTGGTATGTTTGAAATTTGAACTATAAAACTAATCATGATTAAGCTTGTGAAATTTGAACTGTGAAGCTTATTATGTTTGAGGTTTAACTTTTATAGATTGTTTGAAATGATAAAAAATAATATCCTTAAAACATTATAAACAATAATCAAACATGTAAGAATTCAAACCATGCAAATGACATAAGTAAGTGACATGTAAGATCCCTTCTTGGCACTATTGGCCACCCATACATGATTTTGGTCATAAGTCCTTATCAAGAGTTTTAGGACATTTAACTTTTAAATCAAATTGATTGTTACAAATTGCCACTATAGGCTTCAAAAGATCTCAATTAACCATTAAGGATCCTTTTGTCCTTCTATCTTTGATTGGATCCATGGTGATCGTAGGCATCTTCATAGGTGCTCCTACACAAGTTATAATCCACATACAAAACCAAGTTTATTGACTCAAAATACAATCTAAGAAAGGTGAAATTAATGAATTGAAATTAAGCTTAACAAACTTAGAAAACAATGCACTAAGTTAACTTATTACCTAGTCAAGTGTTCCTGAAGGGTCATCTCTTTGCTTCAGGGTCTCCAATAGTGCTTCATGATCAATAGTACTAATAGTCCAAAGTTCTTTTGTCTTTGGTCTTCCTTGATGCTTTGACAACTTGACATTTGTTTCTATAACAAGGTGTGAATACATGAGAATAGTTTTGTGCTTCTCATAGTCTTCAAATGCGAGAATTCCATTCTTTCTAATCATGTATGTTCATAGCCATGTTCTCACAACAACAACTGAACTAGTAGGATATATGAACCCATCACCATCTATCATCAGTTGTACAAGCTTATGTTTACCTTGTACACAACATGCTAACCAATAATTTGACCTCTCATCATTCCCCTGTAGTGCAACCAATGCAAAAGCATTTCTTGGCATCAGAAGATCTAAAAGATGGTCATAGTCAATTGAAGTGTCCATGTCATCATTTATTATAGAGAGTGTCAAAGATAAAGGATTTAGATATTGTCGAACCCATGTATCCACCCACTCGCTTGACTCGCAATGATCCCAATCATACTGAAAACACATGGGGCAGAAACAAGCCAACTCTCATGTCCAAATGGTCCATGTACTACTATTGGAGCTTTGGAATGAATGCATTTTTTAGGAGTCTTTCACTGTTTGACAATCCAATCTATCTCCTATAGTTCCCTCCTTAACCAACCAAAAGAATCTATGCACTGTAGAATCAAGAGTCCCCCCCTGTGACAATGCTAAAGTACACCAATCAACAATAGAATGAGCATCAAGAAGTACAACACCTAAAATCCTCAATTGCTCCTTAACTAGAGATCTCTTCACACACGCACCTCCTCCATCATGCTCCCCTTTCCCATGCCCTGACTCAAAAAAACTCCAAATATGAGGTACACCTCTCTCCACATGCATTCTACACAACCAATAAAACATTCTGGCATTCTTAAATTGACCAGTGCAATTATCCAACCAAATGAGATGCCTATCCATAGCAATACCATTTTCCTGCAAGAAGTCAAAATAGTTCTGGAAACAATGTTGAACAAACTCATGAGAGTGAGACCTGTCATTGCTCATATAAAAATGGTACTCTTTGATTATCTTTCACTCATCTTTTGTGCTATCAGGAGAATGTCTATATGTGATGTGTACAAAAATAGCAACATGAATGGAATTGTAATATTGAGCTTGAGTCACATATTAGGGCTGCAATGTATAGTTCTCCGCAAAGTCTACAATGGATATAATAGTTCCAATGGTGAAAGTGTCCTTACATGTCCTGAATTGTTGATCCAACCATTGAGACCTATGACTATGCCTTGCATACTTGTAAAAAAGATTTGTCTTGAAATCTGAGATAAAATCAGCAACATTGTATTCTTTTGCAACTAACTCACATCTAGAGCCTTCACCTCCACTCTTCAATGTATATTTCACCATTTCATATACCTTTTTTGGACGAGTGCCTTTCCAAAATTGTGTTCCAAACCCTCATGAAAACATGTTCTAAACTTGGACAAGCCACCACAATCTAGGCACTTGGCATTTAAGCAATTTTTTTTATAAAATAAACAACCATCATCTCTATGACATAAAAATTGATCTAGCAAGTCTCTTGATTATTTGGGAAGACCACTTGCACCACAATCCTCTAGCATTTCATTAATATGAAAAGTAGAACAAATGGACTGTAATAATTCATGATGCATTGAAAACTCAACATGATATTTGCAACAACATGTATTCCGAATCTTAAGGGGTACACAATAAAATGGCTTCACGGATTCAAAAGACCTTTCTGATATTTTCAATGTTGGATGTGTCTCACAAATTTTTTTATACAACATTGTTTGACTTACCTCCACATAATGTTTAGGATTTGGAGTGCGGTATTGATTGCCAACTCTCAACTTCAAGACATCCTTCACATTTGGTGACACTCTTGAGTTAGCATCCCAAAATTGTTGAATTTCATCCTTGACAACATCTGTTAGCTTCTTATCAAAACATGGAATTCTCCCACCATAAGCCCATGTATCAATTTGAAGTGATCATCAAGTCTTTCTCTTCTTGCAAGTGCTCTACCCAAAGTTTTACAGTCTATATTGAAGTCAACACAAGTTTGTCTCATCAAACGAGCCTTTCTCAATTGATGACTTACTAAGGAGGTTGTAATAATCCTCCGAGCAACTCTCTTGTATTTTTCTCTACTAGTCTTCCCAATGCTATTGAGAGCATTGAAAAGATTCTTCACAACAATGGTATTTCTCTCCATTTTTTTGTTGACACGAATCTTCAATTTCAAAAGCACAAGTCTCATCTTTTGCATCTTTAACAACTGCACAAAAATTTGACATTGCTCAACCAATGTCTTGTTTCCAAAAAATTGATCATAAAGTCTTGAAGGCCACAACCTAACGGTTCTATGTGACCTCTTTCCTTCCCAATTATTCATAATGTTCTCCTCAATTTCAATTAACCATTTAGGTCTTCTTGAAAGCCCCAAATTTGAAGTTTGATTATCTTTATTGCAAGGGACTTCATTTCGCATATAATTTGGAGATGTGTAATGTTCATGTGGTTCTTGTGCAATATTTTCATTCCCGAAGTCTACATTTTCAATCTCCATCTGTACATTTTCAAATTCAACATCCTCTTCACTTACAACTATATTTACAAGGTCTGATTGATTAATGTTTAACATACCTTCTCTCCTTCTTCGGTGATTTTCCTTATCCTTTTCCCTATATGCTTGAATTTCTTTATCCGTCAGCTTCCTCTTGCGTTTAGCCTTTTGACAACTGCTGCTTCCCATGGTGAGACCACAAGTCGACAAAAATCAAACAATGGGCCCCAAATCACATTTTATTTTCTGCAACGCGTGAAAAAAGTATAAAATCTCATGATTGTCTGGTCTGTGGGGACAGGGAATATTTTGGTCAAATATTACCTATCAAAAATTGGGTATCTAATTTCATATCGGGTACCCGATATTCCTAGGCAAATGAAAAAATTTGAACTTTACATATATTAATGTATATATATATATATATATATATGTAAGAGGCATATGATATATATAATGTATATATTATATATATACTAATGTATTATATACTAATTTTTATTTTTCATTTCTTCTAGATCTTTAAAGGCGGCTAGCTAAATCTTTGTATTAAATGTTAGGGAATGCATGAAAATAATATGATTCTGAGCACGAGCATGAGTCCCTACAAGGGCATAGTTGTGCCTTTTACAGGCGTCGTAAACCCTAGCTATGCAGAAATGGAGGCTTTGAAGAATAGTTCACTGGAGGTGGATTACAGAAGCAAAGGGCAAGACAATCACTCTATTTCCACCACCTGTGGCTGTGAAATGGTATCTTTCCCTTCTTTTTCAATCGGAACGCTAAATTGCAAAGGTTCTCGAAATAGATTCTGGTTGAACTGGACAATTGTACCATGCTTGTTGATAATCCAGCAGCTCAATAGAGTCATTGGGAGGTTAAACAATAACAACCAGATGGATCTTTGAACTGGTCAAAGATTATGGAGAGCAGGGAAGGGTTTGGTAAAATGAGCAGTTGTACTGGAAATTATGCAAGTGCCATAGAATCGACCACATTAATAAATTTAAAGAAGAGATCAATGGTGGTGCGACATTATGAAGAAAGCCTTGCCATTTCGATGGCGCAGCCTCGATATTATGAAGAATGTCTTGCCACTTCAATGTCGGCACCGCCTCTATCTCAGAATTTCACCATTGCTTCACATCAGTACTATGAGATATGGTAGGGATTGCGGGCTTTTGCAAAGCATAGTCTGTCATAAATTCTATATAAATCATCATCTCTTACAGTATTTTTCACGTTTCTAAATGACTTACTCGAAGAATTTAATTTTCACTGTAATTTTGGCTCCATGAATTGTCATTTTGCGCTTGGAGAGAAGATGTGGATTGCAAGAATTTGAAAATTTTAGTTTATCTCATTTTCTTTCTCTGCCATTTCTGACTAATAAGGCATACTAGGACCACTAGGGAAAACCCATGACCCCTTTTGACACATTTGAATGCTCAAGTGTGTCTTAAGAGGTCTTAGGACCCATTCAGACACACTTGAGCATTCAAATGTGTCAAAAGGGGTCAATTATCATTTTGCGCTCTGAGAGAAGATGCGGATTGCAAGAATTTGAAAATTTTAGTTTATCTCATTTTCTTTCTCTGACATTTTTGACTAATAAGGCATACTAGGACAACTAGGGAAAACCCATGACCCCTTTTGACACATTTGATTATCCTAACACCCCTTAAGAGACCCTTGAGCATTCGAATGTGTCAAAAGGGGTCATGGGGACTCCCTAGGGGTCCTAATGCATGATAAGGTGTACTAGGATCCCTAGGAAGTCCCCATGACCCATTTTGACACATTTGAATGCTCAAGTGTGTTCGAAGGGGTCCTAAGACCCCTTAAGACACACTTGAGCATTCTAATGTGTCAAAAGGGGTCCTAAGACCACTTAAGACACACTTGAGTGTTCAAATGTGTCAAAAGGGGTCACGGGGACTCCCTAGGGGTCCTAATGCGTGATAAGGCATAGTAGGACCCCTAGGGAGTCCCCATGACCCCTTTTGACACATTTGAACATTCAAGTGTGTCCGAAGGGGTCCTAAGACCCCTTAAGACACACTTGAGTGATCAAATGTGTTGAAAGGGATCATGGGGACTCCCTAGGGGTCCTAGTACACCTTATCATGTGTTAGGACCCCTAGGGATTCCCCATGACCACTTTTGACACATTTCAATGCTCAAGTGTGTCTGAAGGGGTCCTAAGGCCCCTTAATACACACTTGAGCATTAAAATGTGTCAAAAGGGGTCATGGGGACTCCTTAGAGGTCCTAACATGTGATAAGGCATACTAGGACCCCTTGGGAGTCTCCATGACTCCTTTTGATAGATTTAAATGCTCAAGTGTGTCGAAAGTGGTCCTAAGACCCCTTAAGACATACTTGAGCATTCAAATGTGTCAAAAGGTGTCATGGGGACTCCCTAGTGGACCTAACATGTGATAAGGTGTACGAGGACCCATAGGGAATCCCCATGACCCCTTTTGACACATTCAAATGCTCAAGTGTGTCTGAAGGGGTCCTAAGACCCCTTAAGACACACTTGAGCTTTTAAATGTGTCAAAAAGTTTCATGGGGACTCCCTAGGGGTCCTAACATCTGATAAGGCATACTAGGACCCCTTGGGAGCCCCCATGACCCCTTTTGACACATTTGAATGCTCAAGTGTGTTCGAAGGGGTCCTAAGACCCCTTAAGACACACTTGAGTTTTCCAATGTGTCAAATGGGGTCATGGGGACTCTCTAGGGGTCATAACGTGTGATAAGGCATACTAGGACCCCTAGGGGGTCCTCATGACCCCTTTTGTGACATTTGAATGCTCAAGTGTGTCCAAAGGGGTCCTAAGACCCCTTAAGACACACTTGAGCATTCCAATGTGTGAAAAGGGGTCATGGGGACTTTTTAGGGGTCCTAACGCATGATAAGGTGTACTAGGACCTCTAGGGAGTCCCCATGACCCCTTTTGACATATTTAAATAGTCAAGTGTGTTAGAAGGGGTCCTATGACCCCTTAAGACACACTTGAGTGTTCCAATGTGTCAAAAGGGGTCATGGGGACTTCCTAGGGGTCCTAAGGCATGATAAGGCATACTAGGACCCCTAGGGAGTCCCTATGACCCCTTTTGACAAATTTGAATGCTCAAGTGTGTTCGAAGGGGTCCTAAGACCCCTTAAGACACACTTGAGTGTTCAAATTTGTCAAAAGGGGTCATGGGGACTTCCTAGGGGTCCTAATATGTGATAAGGCATACTAGGACCCCTAGGGAGTCCCCATGACCCCTTTTGACACATTCGAATACTCAAGTGTGTCTGAAGGGGTCCTAGCACCTCTTAAGACACACTTGAGCATTCCAATGTGTCAAAAGGGGTCATGGGGACTTCCTAGGGGTCCTAACATGTTATAAGGCATACTAGGACCCCTAGGGAGTCACCATGACCCCTTTTGACACATTTGAATGCTCAAGTGTGTCTGAAGGGGTCCTAAGACCCCTTAAGACACACTTGAGCATTCAAATGTGTCAAAAGGGGTCATTCCAGATTCTTTAGTGCTTCTAGTTGATGTAGAGCATCCTTCAACACACTTAAACATAATAGGATACATCTGATCCAGTCTTCATTTCATTATAAGAACAATTTATTAAATGAATCTCACAAGATCAAACCCATCATTGATTAGAAAACAAAATAATTCATTGTCAAAACTTGTTGTCCACATTGCCATGTTTTACAGATCAGCACTCAAGCATCTGTAACTTTTGTTCTGAAACATATCATCAAAATACCTTTGGTGAGTTTGTTTAAAATTATGATAACCAAAACATATATCAAAATCAGAAGGATCCAATGGTTAGGTAAAAATTTATTATCTCTATACCATGACCCATTTTATGTCATTAAACAGAAAGTTTATTTTCCCAATCCGCCTAGGGCATCATATAACTTTCACAATACATAACCAAATGAAACCAAACCAATTCCAAAATCATTTTTACTGATTCTAGTTTCCAAATATGTAATCCATTTATTTTTCCAATATATAAATCATTATACCATCACAACTCTTTTCCTGCAACTCCATTGAAGAGGGTTTAAAACCAGTCTTCATTAAAAACATCATAGATTACACAAATAATCATAAAATTGAACCAAACCAAAAGGAAATGAAAGATTAATCAAATATATTTCCAATGAATATAATTAGAAATATTAATTCTTCTATATTTTTTTTTACCATACATTTCAATATGACTATTCTCAGAAATCCTGAATCTGTAAATACTATCTTTCACCAAAAACCTCATAATTTCCTCCAAAGTTAATAAAAATTGATCAAAAAAAAATCATAAGAAAGAGGATTCATTCAAAACACTTTAAAATAAAAATCCCTTTTGTGAATTTGTGGAAAATTAGGATAACCAAAACATATATCAAAATTAGAAGGATCCAACGGCTAGGTAAAAAGTTATTATCTCTGTACCGAGACCCATTTTCTGTCATTAAACAGAAAGTTCATTTTCCCAATCCGCCTAGGGAATCATATAACTTTCACAATACATAACCAAATGAAACCAAAACAATTCCAAAATCATTTTTACTGATTCTAGTTTCTAAATATGTAATCCATTTATTTTTCCAATCTATAAATCATTATACCATCACAACTCTTTGCCTGCAACTCCATTGAAGAGGGTTTAAAACCAATCCTCATTAAAAACATCATAGATTACACAAATAATCATAAAATTGAACCAAACCAAAAAGAAATGAAAGATTACTCAAATATATTTCCAATGAATATAATTAGAAATCTTAACTCTTCTATATGTGTTTTTATCATGCATTTCAATATGACTGCTCCTAGAAATCTTGAATCTGCAAATACTATCTTTCACCAAAAACCTCATAACTTCCTCCAAAGTTAATAAAAATTGATCAAACCAAAATCATAAGAAAGAGGATTCATTATAATATCTAACCATTATAAATATACAAGGTTTCCAAGCTGTACATGGCCATACAAGGCCTGGAAACAACAACTTAACAAAAAACCACCAATCAAAATGAGAGATTCAAACTCACTCAATTGCTCCAAACTATTCTCCCCTTTCTCTATTCTCTCCAATCTGATTTTGTTCACCCAATAAATCATATTTATACATATTTAGGTATATATAAACCACCCAAATACCCTTATGACCTTTCATCTTCCTTTTGACAACTTTTGATGCCTTTTTGCATTGTTTCATGCTTTACAACTTTTATGCATTTTGACAACATTTATGACACTTAATAAAAATGACTCCACACTTTGTAAAAACACCCTAGACATGTCCAAATAACCTAATTAAGACCTTTTACATGATTTTTAGCCTTTTCATGGCTTTTTTAATACAAATTTGACGTTCTGACCAATCTAGGTCTTGAATGACAACTGAATGACAACTTCACAATTTTATTGCCCTTAGGCATTACAATTGATTCCATTACATGGAATACCACATCCAAACATATGGATTTACATTAAATAATTAAAATATCCTTATGTCTAGGTGCTCCTGCACCACTAGTGAATCCAAATTTAGTTCTTATAAAGATGAGATGTTAGTGAATGACTTCTTGCTAATACTACTCTTCCACCAGATCCAAATTTCAATCCTTTTGTGGATCTACAGGCTCAATCGCGAGCCCACAGGATTGGCCAAGAGAAAAATGTGATTATATATCAACTGATTACAAAATGTTCAGTTGAGGAGAAAATATTGCAACAATCAAGAAGAAAATTGACTATGGAAAATCTAGTTATGAATTCTATTAAGAATGAAACTATTAAAGAATTGCATGAATCACAAACCATGAAAATAACCTTCTGCAACAAAGAACATTCAAGCTATAGAATTTATTAACTTTGAATTTAAATGTCTTATCAGCATTCATGGAAGAGACTTCATTAGCATCCATGGAAGAAATTTCATTAACTTTAGACAAAATCATCTAAAAAAATTCATTAACTTCAGGCGAAATCATTTAAGACAGACAAAAACAAAATCGTATTACTCAGAAATGGCAGAGAAAGAAAATGAGATAAACCAAAATTTTCAAATTCTTGCAATCCACAACTTCTCTCCGAGCACAAAATGACAATCCATGGAGCCAAAATTATGGTGAAAATTAAATTCTTCGAGTAAGTCATTTAGAAAGGTGCAGAATATTGTTATGCATGCTGATTTATAGAGAATTTATGATGGACTATGCTGTGCAAAAGCCCGCAATCCTTGCCATATCTCAGAGTACTAATGAGAAGCAATGGAAAAAGTCTGAGATAGAGGCGGCGCCGGCATTGAAGTGGCAAGACATTCTTCATAATATCGGGGCGGTGCCATCGAGACGGGAAGGCTTTCCTCATAATATCACGCTGCCGCTGATCTCTTCTTTAAATTTATTAATGCGGTCGGTTCTATGACACTTGCATAATTTCCAATATAGCTGCTCATTTTACCAAACCCTTCCCCGCTCTCCATAATCTTCGACCGGTTCAAAGATCTATCCAGTTGTTCTTGTTTAACCTCCCAATGACTCTGTTGAGCTGTCCGATTATCAACAGGTGTGGTACAATTGTCCAGTTCAACCAGGATCTATTTTTGATATTAATATATAATTAAATAATATTTAATGTAAAATGTATATTATATATAATATTTAATATATATAATATATAATCGAATATGTAGTTTTTAATATTAATATATATTAAATAATATTTAATGTAAAATTTATATTATATAATATTTAATATATAATTGCTATTATAAATAATTAATATATCTAATAGATAGTTTTTTATATATAATATATCATATGAAGGATGTAGAAATGGGAGGGAGAAAGTGGAGGGAAGGGAAAGTGAAAATTAAAAATTTGGTCATCATTTTCGGGTACCTGATTAGGCTCGGTATTGCCTTGCGCACCAAACCTACATGGTCAACTATTGAAATGTCTCAAATATGTGTTTTTCCCCTATTTCTCTGAGTTCCAGACTTCGACAATGTAGCTGATGACTTTTTTTCACCCAAATTTGATAAAACAAAAAGGGTATTTTAAGGATATTATCAGCTTTCTATCGATATAATTGTTGTTAAATTTTGAATACAGTAAGTAATTATTAGTTATTTTCTAATTGAGCTACCTCTAAAGTGTTGATTTATATACTGATTGAAAAATGACTATAACTTTCAAACGGTATAACATTTTTGAAATCCAAAAAATGTGTCACATTCTATGCTTTGCCTACTATAAGAAATGTTTTTTTAAAAAAAATTTTGTAAAGTTTTGAATGAGTTAAGGTGGTCAGACATGGAAGTTTTTTTATTCTGAAAATGTTGTAGCAAAAAATTCATAATTAATTATTTTTTTGGAATAAAATTACAAAAAAAATTGTGTCACATCCGGGCATGAGTCTACTACTTATATATTAAATCTTATAAAAAAATATTATCATTTGATCATGATTAAGGTGGTCAGACATACACCTACTTCTTATTTGTTTCTTGAAATTTTTGTACTGCTGTATTGAAATCTGTACTTTTCACCAATTATATTAAAATTTTTTTAGAAAAGGGCTTGTAGTTTAGAAACTACATTCAATTTCCTACAGATTCTATTCTTACAACTTTTTGGTATTAGGTTGATAGCTAGTTCAAATTTTCATGTCAAGTTGACTAACCCTGATTTGCTGATTTTTCATTGCCACTTTTGGGCATAGTTTGGCCCCTCATGATCTTGCACATACCCCTGTGGGCATTTTATCAAACACCTTTCATGCTCTCTCCAAATCTCCAGTTCTCGTGTATCTGGTAATTAAACTATTCCAAGATGATATGTCTCGTTGAGAAAAAATTTCAAACACATGGCATGCATCCACAATGCTTCCACACTTGACATACATGTCGATGAGGTGATTACCCAAGAAACTGCCCAATGTGTATTCATTGAAAATCAAATGGGCATGAGCTTGCCTGACATCCGTGAGAGATTTTGGATAGATGGAATCCTCCAATAGACGGACATAAGATACCAATGTTAATTGCTTCATCTTTTCCATCATTGTTACAACCCATTGCTAGACAAGTTTGTTGGATGCATGTGCAGGTATGTATACTTGTAAGCTAGGTTATACACTTCTTTCAATTCAACAATAGGCTAACGATGCTCGTTTATATAACAAAAAAATAAAGAATGATATGAAATAATATAAACCTGCAACTGGAATTCAATGAATAATATAATAGGAAAAATAGGTTCTAGCTTTTGAAACACTGCATGTATTTGAGGAGTGTGAGATTTTCATATACTGAAGTATTTGTAGACTCTAAAGTAGATTGTATTGTAAAATATAATTAAAGATCATTGAGAGACTGCTGAAACTACTGCTCCATCAACCGCAATGACCTGGTACATATTGACAAATTCACTCCCCACTCTCCATGTTGGCGGTAAAAGAGGAAGAGTGGTAGTTTGTTAAGCATAGACCATTTAAAAGTAACGACCAAAATATATATAAAAAATTATGACTAATGGAAAATTTGTTGCAAACTTAAAAAGTGATTAGTATTTTTTTCCGTATCAGACAATTTCGTCCATGGGCGATGCCCACAATAAAAAAGCCTATCGGCTTTATTATTTTTTTTAACACAAATATTTATATTTTTTTTAAATATCAATTTATATTGAAATGCAATACGGATAAACAAAAGTATGAGTATGCAATATCTCTTTTAGAAGTGGATCAAACATGTGTTATAAAATTATAGATTTGATCAAGTATCTATAGCTATTTATTTTTTGTTTTAGTACATTACACACTATGTTGATCTTTTGGTAAACTTTTTGATTAAATGTGCATATCCTTATTGATGGTTTTCCACAATTTAGAAAACTATTCATTCTAATTGGCTAAAATATTAGATTAATAGTAGAGAAGATTGTAGTTGACGACTTGCATTTTTTTATTGGACCATAAACAAAGACATGTATTCAACTAGCCTTACTCTCTTTGCAATAGGCAAACTTTGAGGAATGAAATTAACCCTTGCACATGAGGATCAATTAGAGGGAACATATGATCTTAAAATTTTATACACTTGAACCACAAACCATGATTGCTACTTAATTTCATGCCTCCTCCTCTTTGTTTTCAAGTTTATACATATTGTATTTTCTTGAATGTTTCTAGTTTGAATTAAGCTTCTGTAAAATCATTTCTAATAAATTATAATTGTTCTACCACTAAATCATTGTACTCCATAAAATAACAACTAATTACATAATATTATTCATACACCATATTTGGTGTATGTACATTTTGCATGCATCTCTATCAAAGATTTCACAAGTTCACTTGTCTACAACCCATAAAACTTTCCTTATCTTGACAAATGCTTATGCTATGAGTCTTCATACTCAAGTCTCTCACAATGTTTGAGGACATTCAATTTGATATTATTTCATGAAATATATTTTGTACATGACCTCTAATTATTTTTATGAAATGATAAATACTAATAAAAGATATTAGAATTAATTTAATTATAAATTATTTTATTAATATTTTAACTAATATAGAAAATTAAATTTTTATATAAAAAAATATTTTTATATTATTTTATTAAAATATTTTAACCAATATAGAAAATTTAAATTTTTATATAAAATTTTTTTTAATTTATTTTTTAAATTTAAATTCTACCTATAGTTTCTTATCGGCTTATCCCTTGAACCTTCCTAGGTGCAAGTGCTACTTAATATATAATTGGTATATAGTTATACATTTGTTTCATTTATATGTTTATTACATCTTTTTTTATCACATTTTTTTATACATTTATTATTATATAGTTATTAGTCATTTGAATCTAATTATTTACCAATTTTGAAACATCTTGTACAATTATTGGATAATTAATCACTTTGTCTTTTTGTTTTAAGATGACGAAACATATATTTGGTGCAATTTGATGACATGTTCTAGTACTTAAAGACATTCAATATGCTCATTATAAGTCATCTATAATAAATCTATTTCTTCTCATTGTAGAACGTTGAAAGAATAATTAATAGTGATAAATTAATTTAGTGTTTTAAAATGGAAAAGGATCTACATACATCATTCTCAAGCCCTTATTAGTATTGAATTTTACTACAATTTTACAAAGGTTGAGCTAGGATAACTTGTCTCCTTATAATATAATGATATCATTATCAAGCTACTCTTTAATACTACCAATCAATAGATTATTAAAAGTGGTAGAAGACAAAACTTGGCACACACTTGACAAGTAGAAGAGTAAAATTTTAGTATACACAAGGGAAACTCTAGAGTCAAAATACAAGTTTATGGAGATAAACTTGTCCTTTAACAAAATGTAGATTCAACAAAAAAAACTAGATAGCCAATTGAAACATAGACATCACTTCCAAGCATATTATTATTTCATATCAAATTTATTTTTAAAAATAACTAAGAAAAACATAAGTAAAGAAAAATTAAGGTTTATGTACAAGAATGGTTTTTAAAAATGAGAAAATAAATAAGAATAGAGAATTATTGAATTTATGTCCCACCAAACTAAACATGTTTTTTTTCAACTTATTTGAAAAAAATAGAGAAGAAAATCCTATACAAGTGGATGATATTGCTTAGGAGTTGAGAAATCTTAGCCATGCACAATGAATTATGAGTTGTGGACAAGTTCAATGATAAATGTTAATTTTCCTTTGCTTCTTTCTTGATTTTTTGGGGTATGCTTTTAATTAGAAAGTGGGAAAGGCAAACTAACATCTCCACATCACCATTATACAGATGCAAACTAAGATTGAAATATAATGGAAAATAAAGACTAATAGTATATATACCATTTATTCAGTTCCCCACCATAGATAGACAAGAGGAAGACTTGATATTTTCCTTTCAAATATACGAATGACCAAAACTCAAATATTTTGGGACAAACATATGCATAATTAAATTGAATACAAAAGCATTAAAGAACAATTGTGATAGTTCAAAGGTTTACAATTAGAAAGAACACATTTAAACTTAAGTATCTAATGTATATCGCTTCTTTCTTTAAAATTCAAAACAAAAGGCTCAAAGACAATTTAGCCCCGGTACAAAATCAGTTTCTACTCCTGTAACTGAATCTTGAAAGTCTAACCATAGAAATCCTTTGTTTCCTATGATCACCTCTTCATTGTCGAGCATGTATTTTTAATGAAAGGAAATAACGAATATTCTCTTGGATACTGCACATACAATGATCTTTAGCAAGATATACATGAATACATTTTGATGAGATCGTAATCTTTATCATTATCGACATGCTTTGTATTGTCGGCAGGAAAAATCAATTATTCCATCGATATTTCTTATCACATAAGACCTTTCACAAACCGCCTAGACTCTATCAAAAAATAGTCCATCACTAAGAATGAACAAGGGTTATATCATATCGATAAGACCCCCTCACCACTGCAATTCCACCGTTGACTATTCCTCAGCAAAACAAGATGAATGTTACACCGATAATGACTTTTTCGATGTAATTTTTCGTTCCATAGACCACCATAGACACCCTGATAATCGTTCATCAACAAGATGAACCACTTGTCTGGTCGAACTCCACTATTGTTAGAGAGAGAGAGAGCTTGGTATGCAACTAAAAAAAGGGTGTTTTACTTTTCTCCATTGACTTTTCCAAGACCCAAGTTACATGTCTTCTTCCAAAATGTATTTTTCAACTAGAAAATAATATCGTCAACCCTTCGAATCTACTTATTTCACTATTTTCTATAGCTTGTCAAAGTCCGACACATAAAATGGAACTATCCATAATTATTTATTTTTGACATTTCAATTTGTTGTTTAGGAGTCTACTAGATGATCTAGAACTTTCATTGGAACAAATAAAGTATGATGGTGCCTTCCAATGTGATCATATCAAATCTAAGCTGAACTTCCATCAGGTTCCAACATTCATTTTGGAACTGCTCTTGAGGACCGCCAATGGTTCTAGAACCACTTCTAAAAGTTGAAAGTCTAGGATTTTTAATATTTTCATCAAGCTCTAATTTGTTTTTACCCTTCTTCATGTAAAATGTTGGGCCTTTTTCTTTGACTTTTCCAAGTTCTAGAAAGAGTGTCAAGATCCAATGTAGAGATTTGAACTTGACAAAGGCTAAATATTTATCAAAGAAACATCAACTTGAAGGGTTCCACATGGCTTTTTCAAGTTTTACAAGTGTTCAAGAAGTGACTAAAAACTCTGACCAACTTGATAAAAGACTTGAACATCATTTAAGCTTGAAAAAGGACAAAGAATTGGAAAATGGGGCGGGAGAGGAGGAAATTTGGCAACAAGTGAATATTAAATTTATGGATTTCTATTTCATAGACAAACTCATGCACTATTTTGTGAGGGAGATTAGAATCAACGCTTGATACATGTCAAAAAGAATCAATGGTCAAATAAGATTGTTCTTGTCTCAAAGGAATTTGGTTTCTTTTTGGACCACAACCTATTTATAGGCTTTAAAAACACATAAAAAAAGATAATTGACAAAAGAAAAAAAAACATTCATTTTCCTTTGTCTTTTATTATGGAATGGGTATTGAGGAGATAAAACAAATAGACTATAGGATGCTCACTCGTTGAATAAAAACAAGAAAAAGAATTGAAAGAATGTGTAATATTAACAAATACTAGAAATGCAATATATAAGATGGCTAGGTGTGGAAGCTAAGGGTCGGAGACTTTTGTACTAACCAAGAAAGAATATAGAATATAAGTGCTCTATACTGTCACAACACAGGGATTGAATTTATAATTTAATTATAATTTGATAAGGTTTGGATTTAGAGATGGAGTAAAATATCATAATTTTGGTATTTTAATTAAGCTAAAGTAGTTTCTAATTATTTGTTTTAGGAAAGATTTTATTCAATTTTTTTCTACTCTTGCATTAATTTAGTATTAGAGCCATAAGACTCTGAGAGTGGTCCACCAAGACCTGCAAGTGAAGAAGTTGCAAAGAAGCTTGTGTAGGGTGTTGTGGGTGAGGGAAATAAGACTTGAAAAGTGAAAGTTTAAAACCATTGATTGGAAAGGTGATAAATATGCCACCTCAAAGAGGAACGCCCAAAATAGAATAAGTGTTAGAATGATTTGGAGAAATAATATAAAATGATATCAAAGATGATATAAAAAATGAGGTGATATTACCTATCAAAAATAGGGAAGCTCTGTTGAGAAAAGAGGAAAGTGAAGTTGATATACAAGAAAGAGAAGAATAGCAAGTGGATGTTGGAGAGGAAAGGGTTTTTAGAGCTATTTTGAGAATCACAAAGAGAAACATAGTGGATATACCAAAAATTTGTGAAATATTAAATGTGAAAGAGATAATAGATTGCATAGGAGAGTTGGAGGAGTATTTCAACATAGAGGAAATTAGAGACCATAAAAGACAAATAAAGCTCTAACCAAAAATAAAGGGGTATACTATACTATGGTGGAAAGGACTACAAAGAGAATGGGTTGTGAATGGAGACCCCTAGATAACAAGGTAGAACCAAATGGTGGAAAGGTTGAAGCATAAATTCATTCCTTGAGATTATGAAATGAATTTATTCAAAAAGTTATAAAATCAAAAAATAGAAGACATGAGTGTAAAGGATTATGTCGAGGAGTTATACAAATTGGCCATTTTATTAGGGAGAAATGAAGATGAGAGAGAAAAGGTATCCCAATATGTAATTGGTTTCTAGGGTTTTATTTTCAAGATGAGACTATGATAAGGATCACTTTGGTGGAAGAAGCATATCAGTATGCATTAAAGGTCGATTATGTTAGGAATAGTCCCAAGAGATAACTAAGAGGGGGGGGATGAATCAGTTATCTACAAGATTCAATTATTTATCCAATTAAGTATAGAAGAACATTAAGCATAAACACAATATAAGAACACTTAACACAACACCATAATTTTGGCTACGGGGAAACCCAAATAGGTAAAAACCCTGGTGGGAATTAGCACCCACTATAAACTGCACTAGAGTATAATTATCCCTGTTAGAAGATCTTACAACCCTATTAGGAGTTGATCTTTGCATTACATTAAGTACAGTAACTTGGTCAAAGGTCAGACCCTGTTAGGAGTCTTTTATAATTAATCCTATTAGGGGTGAGGACACACTGCTCAAAGGGGTAAAGGTTGCAACCTTATGTTTAATAGATACACACTATATCTAGATCTTGGTGAACTACGAGTTAGATCTGCTATCTGGATTAGTTCCAATTAATAGATTACACTCTCTTCTTTTTCACATAGACCTTCTACTAATGCCTCATTACTTCGCACCTTCTGCTTTGCTCTTATCTTTCAAATATCTACCATACTTAGAGATCACAACTTGACCGACTATAAGTATCTTTCTCCAAATGATATAATCAAGTCGGCCTATTTAACTTCCTTGAAATCATATTAGAGAAATAATATAACTCTTCAACAACATCTCCAATGGCTATACTAAGCACGCAACACTAATTACGACTGTGCAACTCCATATGAGTAGACATGTCACTTCACACTGTCGGCTCCACTAAATTAACTAATAATTTCTTCTCATCCTGAAATACGTTACGCACTCTTAACCAAACATTCTTAACTCTTCTCCAAACACACATATCCAAATGATAGGTGCAACTACTACAACAATAAAAACAATGTTGGCTCCATCAGATAAACTCAGGAAACTGTAATTGTTAACTAGAAACATCATAACTCAACCTGTATTGGACAACTGACTCTACATCCATGAACATAGCATCATACAGATATCTACAAAATAAATATAAGCGTGCAAGTCTCCATCACAACTTTACTCCAATTCACATACATAACTCTTCCTGGGACCTATCAGGAACACTTACTAATACAAACAACTATATTACTGTCTTCTCTCAGAATCAACCTCTATGTCTATGATATCATGTTGATAACATATATAGGAAACATATACTCAAGGCTCTGTCCATCAGGCTTTCAAGAATGCTACTTACCATATGTTGTCATCAATGACAAACATACATTTAGCACTGGCTTGCTGGAAAATCTCCAACAATCTCCCCCTTTGGCACTGATGGCAACATATGGAATGAAAAACACCATCAATCCAAATTTACAATTATTTTATAACATTCTCCATTTCCTCAACAAAACTCCCCCAAGGATGAATCATCCATCTATTGTTGAATGCTTTGAATATCAACTACTATATCTCCTTACTATATACTCCCCCTTACTATATCATCTTCTTGCTAAATAATCATTCCCCCTTTCTAGAATAAAACAAATTTTTTTTTTTCATGACTATATAATTACTCCACCTTTGACATCAATGAAAAAGGGCACCAAAACAAATAAGCACTAGTACTACTCCTAAAGTAGAGTAGTCAACCATTCATCAGTCACTAAGGACTGATGCACTCCTGCAAACACTAATCAAATTTAGGGAAGGGAATTACTCACAACTTCTCCCTAAGCTACTCAAATGTATCCTTTGGTAAAGGCTTTGTGAATATATCTGCTAGCTGATCTTTTGTGCTCACATAGTCCAATTTTACTTCTTTCTCTGCAATTTTCTCTCTTAGGAAGTGATATTTTATCTCAATGTGTTTTGTCTTTGCATGCATCATAGGGTTCTTTGACATATTGATAGTGCTATTTTTATCACAATGAATAACAATAGGATAATCAATCTAAATTCCAAAATATTTTATCATCTACTTGATCCACACAATTGTAGAACAATTTAATGTTGCTGCTACATACTATGCTTCTGCAGTGGACTGAGAAATGCAATTCAGCTTCTTGCTTGTCCAAGTAACAAGCCTATCTCCAAGAAATACTACTCCTCCTAAGGTACTCTTTCTATCATCCATGCATCTTGCCCAATCTGCATCTGTATACACATGAAGTTCTACATTTTCTAGATTAGTATACCATAAACCATAGTATATAGTTCCTTTCAAATATCTGAATATCCTCTTTACTTCCATAAGATAACTTTGTTTAGGTTCTCCTGCAAATCTTCCAACTATACCAATTGCATTAGAAATGTCAAGTCTAGATTAAGGTATATGAGTTTACCAATCATAGACTTGTATAAGGTTATGTATACTACTATAGAATCATCTTCTTTTGAAAGCTTGCATCATGTTATCATAGGGGTACTTACTGGCTTGCAATCATCCATCTTGAACTTCTTCAATATCTTTTTCACATACTTAGACTGATTAATGAAAATACCTTTGTTTGTCTGTTGCACATTCTGTTCCAAAAAGTACTTGATAAGTCCAATCATTCTCATTTCAAATTCCTTCTACATCTCTTTAGCAAATTCTGCACTAAGCTTGTCATTATGATGCAAGAGCATCCTAGGATTCTTGGCAACCCTATATCAACCAAAAATATGTTTTTTTTGAAAGGCAGATTGGTAGTTTTGATCTTAGTTGGTGAAGTATTTGCTCAGTCTTGGAGCATGGTTGCTCAGTTATAGTATTTCTAGGGTGCTCGGTCTCTGTTGAACACTCGATAATTGAAGGCATCAATTCTCCTGGCGCTCAATGATAACTGCGTTGCTTGGTGATGCTCGATGTGGTCAGTTCACTAGCGCTTGATTATTTCTCTGTGGCTTGGCAAATAGTCTTACTGACTGGTGTTCTTGAAGATTTTCTTTGCTGACATGGTGCATTTATTATTGGTAGCTGATGTCACATTCTGCTATGTGGATCTAGAGGTCGACATGTTTAATTTAATAATTATAAGGCTATTTGAGAGCTAACTTGTATTGCATTTAATATTTGTTTGTAAGAGTAAATTGTTTCATCCAGTCGACTTGTGGCTGATGATTAGTATTTAAGGAGTGTTTGGGTAGTTTTTTAGGGATGGAAGTCTGGGGAATACAAATAGAAGTGAAGTTGTGGAAAAGATCCTATGAGATCTTGCAGATCAGATTGATTTCTAATAGTTTGTGATAGCAGAGCTAGTGGTTGAGGTTTGGAGACAAGGAGATTTCTTGGTGGCTTGTGAGCACAAGTTCAGATCTACCTTAGAGTTTCCATCAGTTGTTGATTGTCTTAGAACTGGACTACCTGGAATCAGACCAAATCTTGTTGATCTCTCAAAATTTATTGCTTGATTGTATTTGGCCATAACCGGGAAGGCCTTACAACCTGACACATTGCATGTAATTAGTGAATTTATGAATAAAGATTTTAGTTCTCTTTCAGATCTAGTGTTATTGTTGTTTAATTCCATTGTGTCGTGGTCTGGCTACAAGTTTGAATAGTCCTTAATTGGATCCTCCATCCTTGATTGCATTAAGTGGTATCAGAGTGAGTTGATCTTGAATGTGTGGGCAGATCGCCGAAGGAGAGGTAGTTTACACCAGGACATTGGATTGAAGATTCCTCCAAGGAGAGCTTGTGAGATCTTAGAGGAAGAACCTGATGGAGAATTCAATCTTGATGATTTTAGGGCTTTGCAGAAACAAGTGCAAGATCTGCAAGAGGAATTGAGAAAGAAGACTACCTTGAAGAATGAAAGTGATGAATCTAAGGAAGATCATTTTGAAGAAGCCATAGAAGAATCCAGAGATCTAGAAGAAAGTAGAATCTTGAAGGCTATGTCTAAAATTGGGAAAAGACCTAAGATTGAGGTTTCTACATTTTATGGAAGCCTTAGGCTGGAAGAGTTGATTGATTGGATCAATGAGATAGATGAGTACTTTGAGTATGAAGAAATAGAAGATCCTAATAGAGTTAGATTTGCAAAGACTAAAGTGAAGGGTCATGCAAATATTTGGTAGAGAGAAGTTCAGTTGGAAAGAAGTAGGAGAGGAAAGGAAAGTATCACTTAATGGAACCGAATGGTTGACAAGTTGAAGAAGTAATTCATTCTGGTGGATTATGAGTTAGACATGTTTAAGAAAATGTAAGCCTTGAAGTAGAACAACAAATTAGTGCAGGAGTATACTAGGGAGTTTTATAGAATCCTGATTAGGACTCGTCATTCTAAAGCTGATAAAGATAAGGTTGCTAGGCATGTTTATGGTTTGAGACCTAGTATTCAAGAAGAGTTACTATTCAGATGACAACAATAGGAGATGCTTATCATATGGCATTAAAGATTGAAGAGAAGTTGAACAAGAAGTTTGAAGGAACACAAAACAATAGGAATAAAGGTGGTAAGACTGGTGAAACAGTTGCTGAAAGTAATGTGGTAGAGAATCCTAAGAAGACTGATGTAGGATCTGGCAATGGTCAAGTCACTAAGAATTTCAATACTGGACAGAGAGGAAGGTGGAAAAATGAGTTCACTGGTACTTGTTATCAATGTGGTGAAGAGGGTCATAGAAGTTTTCAATATCCTAAGAGAAGAGTTGCACTAACTGCTGAAGAAGACATTATGAATATTGCAAAAAAAGGTGAGTTTCTTATCACTAGGAGGTTAGTTGTGTGTGTCCATGAACCAGTACAAAGAATAAATTTGTTCAGAACCAGATGTAAGTGCAAGGATAAGGTATGTAATGTCATAGTTGATGGTGGTAGTTCTAAAACCTTTGTTTCAGAAGAGATGGTTAATAAATTGAATTTGGAAAGAAAGAAGCACCCTAACCCTTATCAGGTTAGTTGGATACAAGATGTGTCTAAGGTTAGGATTGAAGAACAATGTTTGGTTAATTTTCAAATTGGATCTTATCATGATGAAATATTGTGTGATGTATTGCCTATGAATTCAGAGATGTGGGTGATACCAAGTTGATTGAGGAGTCTGGAGAGGATGGGATTTATCAAGGTAATAAGCTGATCGGTAGTGGAAGGGATGGTTAGAGTTGGTTGTTATTAGTTGCAGATAGGAAAGATAAGAAAAATGGGAAGCAGGAAAACTTTCTGTAGGGGACAATGGATGAAATGAAGACAACTTGGAATGAAGGGAAAGAGGAGATATGGGTTAAGAATAGATATGGCATACCTGTTCTGATTCCCTTAAGATTTTCTTGATTTCCTTATAAGAAAATCTTCTTTACCTAGGGTGTCTGATGCAAGAGCATCCTAGGATTCTTGGCAATCCTATATCAACCAAAAATATGTTTGTTTTGAAAGTCAGATTGGTAGTTTTTATCTTAGTTGGTGAAGTATTTTCTCATTCTTGGAGCATGGTTTCTCAGTTATAGTATTTCTAGGGTGCTCGATCTCTATTGAACACTTGGTAACTGAAGGCGTCGGTTCTCCTGACACTTAGGGATAACTGTGTTGCTCGGTGATGCTTAGCTTGGTCAGTTCACTGGCGTTCAGTTATTTCTTTGTGACTCAATAAATGGTCTTACTGATGAGTGTTCTTGAAGATTTTCTTGGCCAACATTGTGCATTTATTATTGGTAGCTGATATCACATTCTCCTATGTGGATTTAGAGGCTGACATGTTGAATTTAATAATTGTAAGGCTATTTGAGAGCCGACTTGTATTGCATTTAATATTTGTTTGTAAGAGTTAATTGTTTCATCCAACTGACTTGAGGCTAATGATTAGTATTTAATGAGTGTTTAGGTAGTTTTTTAGGGATAGAAGTCTAGGGAATACAGATAGAAGTGAAGTTGTGGAAAAGATCCTGCGAGATCTTGTAGATGAGATTGATTTCTGATAGTTTGTGATAGCAGAGCTAGTGGTTGAGGCTTGGAGACAAGGAGATTGCTTGGTGGCTTGTGAGCAAAAGTTCAGATCTGCCTTAGAGTTTCCATCAGTTGTTGATTGTCTCAAAACTGGACTAGCTGGAATCAGACCAGATCTTGTTGATCTCTCAAAATTTACTGCTTGTTTTTATTTGGCCATAATCGGGAAGGCCTTATAGCCTGACACATTGCATGTAATCAGTGAATTTATGAATAAAGATTTCAGTTCTCTTTCAGATCTAGTGTTATTTTTTTGTAATTCCATTGTGTCGTGGTCTGGCTGCAAGTTTGGATAGTCCTTAGGGTATGTGCAGGATCATGGTATGCCAAAAAGTGGCGATGTAAAAAGGAAGTCCTGATTGATAAACTCTTTGAAAAAAAATTGTAAATTTCAAATAATATAACATTTTTGAAATCTGAAATATACATCACATTCTATGCTTCACCTAATACAATAATAGTAAACAATTTTTTCAATTTGATGAAGTCTAGACTAAGTTAAGGTGGTCAGACACAAGAGTTTTTATATTCAAAAAAATTTATAGTAGAAAAATTATAATTAATTATTTAATTGGAAAAAAAATATAAAAAAATATGCATCACATCCGGACACGAGTCTACTACTTTTATCTAGAATCTCATAAAAAAAATATTATCATTTGATTTTGTTTAATGTGGTCAAACAAACACCTACTTGTTATCTTTCTAGTTTTGATTGATAGAGTTATTGAAAAATAGCTATAACATTCAAACTGTATAACATTTTTGAAATCCAAAACATGTGTCACATTCTATGATTTTCCTACTATGAGAAATTTTTTTTTGAAAAAATCAATTTGATAAACTTTAGACTAAGTTAACATGGTCAAACAAGAGTTTTTATATTCTGGAAAAGTTGTAGAAGAAAAATCATAATTAATTATTTACTTGGAAATTTTTTTTAAAAAAATATGTGTCACATCCGGACATGAGTCTACTACTTATATCTAGAATCTTGTAAAAAAATTTATCATTTGATTGTGTTTAAGGTGGTCAAACATACACCTACTTCTTATATTTTTCCTGAAATTTTCATACTACTACATTGAAATTTGAAATTTTCAACATATAGAATAAGTGTTTTTCAAAAAAGGTCTAGTATCTTAGAAACTAAATTCAATTTTCTATAGATTCTCTTCTTGCATATTTTTGATATGATATTTATAACTTGTTCAAATTTTTATGTCAACTTGCCTAAACCTAATTTTTTGAATTTTCATTGCCAGTTAAGGGCCTAGTTTGGCATACCATGATCCTGCACATACCCCTTAATTGGATCCTCCATCCTTGATTACATCTAAAAATACCTTTGTCTATCTGTTGCACATTCAATTCCAAAAAGTACTTGATAGGTCCAATCATTCTCATTTCAAATTCGCTTTGCATCTCTTTAGCAAATTCTGCACTAAGCTTGTCATTACCACCAAAAATAATGTCAACAACAAATATAGAAACCAACAATAATCCATCATGTGTCTCTCTTATGAATAAGTTACAATATTCTACTCTTTTCTTGAATCCAATCTTTGTCAAGTATCCATCAAATCTTTCATACCATGCTCTAGGGGCTTGCTTAAGTCCATAGAGGGCTTTCTTTAATCTTCATACCATATCAGGTCTGTTTGATAAAATAAATCCTTCAGGCTATTCTATGTAAACTTCTTCCTTCAACTCTCCATTCAGGAATGTTGACTTGACGTCCATCTGATATACTTTGAAGTCTTTGATTGTAGCATAGGCTAGAAACAACTTTATTGCTTCCAATCTACTTACAGGGGCAAATGTATCTGAATAATCAATTCCTTCTCTTTGTGCATATCCTTTACATATTATTCTTGTTTTGTTTCTTACTAATGTTCCATCTTCATTCATCTTGTTTAAGAATATCCACTTGGTTCCAATTGCATTCTTATCACTGGGCCTAGGGACCAATTCCCATGTGTCATTCTTAATTATCTGATCTAGCTCTTCTTTCATTACTTCATGCCAATCTAAATCATTACATGCATCTTTAACACTTAAAGGTTCAATTTGTGAAAGTAAGCATACCTCTTCATTAGCTATTGAAATTTTTGCTTTTGATCTTGTCATGACTTTGTTGTTATGATCTCCAATGATAACTTCCTTTGAGTGGTATCTAGATGTGAATTTATGAACATTAGGTGTGACTCTCTCATATGTCTTTTGTGATTCTTCTTCACTTGTTTCAAGGTCATTGAATAATATATCAATATGGTCAAACATTTCATCAACAATTATTTCTCTATTCATAGGACTAGGTTCTTCTTCAATCATAGGTGCATAATCATGATATCTCTCTTGAATCATAAACTTCTCATTAATCTTTACATATGCACTTTCAATAATCTTCTTCAATCTTAAGTTAAAACATCTATAATCTTTTCTTTTAGTAGAGTAACCAAGAAAAATACCTTCATCACATCTTACATAAAACTTGCCAATAGCTTCATCTCTCTTGATGTAGCACTTGCTTCCAAAGATTCTAAAGTATTTTATTGTAGGTACATTCCCAAACCATAGCTCATAAGGTGTCTTGTCTACGTCTAGCCTTAATTAAATTATATTGATTGTATAGACTACAGTATTGACTGCATCTCTCCAATAGGTGTGTGTGACCTTTCCTTCAATCATGATAGTGCGTGCTATTTCAAGTATGATCCTATTTCTCCTTTCTATAAGTCCATTCTTCTAAGGGGTTCTAGGTGCACTTAGCTATCTCTTTATCCCATGTTCTTCACAATACTCATAAAATCTGTCA
Source organism: Chamaecyparis obtusa (assembly GCA_027943335.1). Taxonomy (NCBI): domain Eukaryota; kingdom Viridiplantae; phylum Streptophyta; class Pinopsida; order Cupressales; family Cupressaceae; genus Chamaecyparis; species Chamaecyparis obtusa. The sequence continues at coordinate 312,866 of BSBK01005667.1, forward strand.
GAGGTGAATTCTCCTCCTCTATCTGATCTCAAACATTTTATCTTCAATCCAGACTCATTTTCAACCTTATCCTTGAATATTTTGAACTTCTCAAAGGCTTCTGATTTTTCTTTTAAGAATGCAACCCACATCATTCTCTAATAATCATCAACAAACAAAATAAAGTACCTTTCACCATAGTATGATCTTGTTTGAGTTGGTCCACATAGGTCTATATGCACTAGGTCCAATTTGTTCATTGTCAAATTATGCTTTCTTTGCAATGAATTCCTCACATGCTTTCCCATCACACATTCCTTGCATATTGTATCAACTGGTTTTGGAATGCTAGGAAGGTCTCTTACTGCCTTTACATTGCTTATCTTTACTATGTTCTCAAAATTGATGTGACATAGTCTTTTGTGCCATAACCAACTGTCATCTACTTTAGCAACAAAACAACTTTCTTATGAATTAAGCTGAAAAACATTACCTTTTGTCTTTGAACCTAATGCAATCATTTCTCCTTCCTTATTATTAATGATGCATTTATTGTCTTTGAATTCCAACTGATATCCTTTGTCAAGCAACTATCCAACACTTAGTAGGTTATGCTGCAAACCATCAACATAAAGAACATCATCAGTGTTGTTCTTTCCATCCAAGGTGATAGCTCCTCTACCTATGATATGTTGGAAAGTTGGCTATATTGATGTATATGACTTAGTATAGTTTTTTCATTATGGCAACAAAGTCATATAGTAGTTTGGAGTCAACGCATTTGATGGGAAGATCAGAAATTGGCTAAGTGTTGAAGACTGGACAGTGTACAGATTTCCTAAAGCTTAGAGCATCAATGCACGTGCGTATGACCGAGTTGTGGTGTGCATCCTGGAAGATAAGTTGGTTAGACTATATTCATGCTTATTCTGTGAGTGCATGATCAGATATGCAAGTATGACAAAGTTACAGATAGTTGAAGTTACACAGCTAGTGTGTGCTAGAGAAGAACAGAGTAAGCAGCCGACTGTTAGCATTTTGATTTGTGGTTATATTCTAATATTGTAAAGGCTATGTGCCTATTTTAATTAGGTTTTTGACATGTAAATATTTTTTTTTGTAAACATGCTTGAGCCAATTCAATTGGAAGCGTTGTATGTAATCAGTTAAAGGGCCAACCTAGTTATTTATTTTGTATGCACATATAAATATGAGATGCGCCCATTGTAATTAGTATGGAAGTTGATATAGAGTTGTGATAATAAAAGAAGAGTGCAAAGAGACTATAAGATGTACTAGAGCTTCACAAGAGGTCAAAGCATCAGCGCATCAAAGGAACTAATCTGACAAGCAGTGTCACAATGATAGTTCATCCAGTAGATATAGTGTGTATCTGAGATCAAAAGGTTGTAGCCTTCACCACTTGAGCACTGAGCTCTAGGATAGTGCATCCACACCCCTAATAGGGTTTATTGTAAAAGACTCCTAACAGGGTCTAACCCTTAACAAGGTCTACTGTACTTAATGCATTGTAAAGAAACTCCTAACAGGGTTAAGGATCTTCTAACAAGGATCATAAAACACTAGTACAGAATATTAGTGGGTGTCAATTCCCACTAGGGTTTTTACCTATTTGGGTTTCCCTATAATCATATTGGTGTTATGTGTTGATTTCATGTTTCATGTTTATGTGGATGTTCATTTCAGTACTTAAGCATTTAATTTCAGTTTAAAGATTAAGTGAAAAGATAAAATACAGTGAACACTGATTCACCCCCCCCCCCCCCCCCCCCCTTCTCAATGTTCCCATTCCTAACAATTGGTATCAGAGATCTGGTCCTTATCAAATAAGTTTAACCACTTGAGGAGATCATGGAAAAAGTAGAAATGAAACATCTAAAAAGAAATATAGAAGCTACTCTTGATGACCTAGACAAATCTGTAAGGGAAATTGAAGAACTAAAGGAAAAACTTAGTGATGCTCAATTAGTCATCAAAAGGCTAAGAAAGGATTTGAAAGAATGCTCTACCAATGATCTAAGGATAATGGTCAAGAAGTTGAATGAAGAAAATGCATCCTTGAAAGAACAGCTTGAAGAATTTGATGATGAACTGATTAACAATCAGGAAGTCTATGAAGAACAGATCAAAGAGAACCTTCAACTCAATGAATAATTAAGGAAAGAAAACATGGAAATCTTAGAGCTAAGGAACATCAAAGAAAGCTTGGAATTTGAATTGAAAGAAGCTAAGAATCAAATTGATAAATTACACACTAGTTCAGATTTGATAGAATCTTAGTTGTATGCAAGAAGAGCAAAAGCAGATACTAGCTACATTGGATACAATGAAGCACAAAATCAGATTGATAACATGCGAGCAAGAATGAAAGCACCATAAGGAACCTCAGAAGATAAAGAGATTGGAAGTCAAACAAAAGATCATATTGAACCACCTAAGAATGAACACAAGCCAGTAGACCACACTTGTTATGCATGTAACAAGCATGGACACATAGTGAGGAACTATACAGAGGTAAGACCTTTTAATGGATACTATTATTCATGCAATAAATTTGGTCATAGAGATATGAATTGCAAGACAAGTCAAAAGAAAAAGACTCGGTATAATCAGAGAAATCAGAATCGGTCAAATGAAAGTTCTCAGAATGTTACATGTCAAATATGTAACTATAATGGTCATTCAGCTAGACAATGTACAATGGTGACCCATGTCAATGCGCCAAGGAATATAAGGCCTCCAATCATTTGTCACTCTTGTAAGAAGGCTAGACACATCTCAAAGTTTTGTAGATCAAGGATGCAAGGTCAGGAAAGCCCAAAGAACCAGTTTTGGATCCTGAAGGAGAAATCAATTTTGTGAAAGCTTCAGAGGATGTGAGCTTGATTTGGTCAAAAGCAAAGAAGGATAAGGCTAATGAGAATGTATTGGATGCATCCACAGTTGACACACCCTCTACATCTAGATGAATGGTCCTTAGGGTCATAGGGGAGCTAATTTAGCTCTAGACCCCTGCGTGGCTGGTATACTCACTCTCGGAGTATGCACCTTTGGACTTAAGCTTTTGGAGACTAGTAGAACCTATGTGCAAGAGTGCACTAACTAATTTTTTGTAGAATGAAAGATATAAATTTTCAAGTGACAACCTGGTTTACGTGACAAGCATTAATGGCATATTTTCTACTTTAAAGTACACAGAATTTTGTCAATCTCTCATTGCCAAATTCAGAGTGATTGGAGAGCATAAGAGCACTAGCAGTTGATTGAGAAGGATTGTAGTTTGATTCATCAAGTGACTTGTTGTGCATTTGATTGGTTGCAGAAACCCTAGTTCATCATGCCATTCAGAATCTCTTGGAAACCTTTGAGAAAGTGTTATACAAGTAAGTGATGGCTACTCCTATAGTATTTGATGTTGCAGAGAAGAAAAGATATGTATTTAAGAGGCACCCATTCAAATCCACTTTAGATGACCTAGAAGGGGCATTCTCACACATGCCCATGGGTGCTATGCATGTTGAGGACATTAGGGCATACATTTACTGTAAGAAAGAACTAGCAGGATTGGATAGATTAAGGGCGCACATGGAAACAATGATGAAACTAGATAAAAGCTTCATGGATGAGTATGTGCAATGGAATAATCACCCTATAGTGGAGTATGCTATGACATATGAGTTCTACAAATTAGAATGGATCAAGATTCTACTTAGTAGGATTCATGATGACCTATTTTGGATAGGTGAAGTACTAATCAGGATTACAGGTGACCTAATTCATGAGATTACAGGCCTCTCAAAGATAGGTTTCGTCCTTCCAATGGGTAAAGATGTGAGGAAACTTGTTGAGAAAACTTGTAAGTCAACAAGTGATAGGCGTGGGATGACCATAGAGCCTATTGAGCAAGATAACATCAAATTGATGTCCATGATACTAGGTTACAGGTTCCAACACACCAGCAGGGTGAGCAGTGTGTCTGTGGCCACAATTCTTACAGCTATAAGACTTTTGAAAGAGAATGGAAAGTTAAATATATTTGAGATCTTGTGTGCATAGTTAATTGATAACATTAAGACAATCAAGCATGATAAGACCAAGATATTCAGATTTGGGTCTTTGATCATATATATGTACTTCCATATTGTTGGAAAAGTGTCTAATTTGTACCTAGACAAATCTATCCCCACAATGCCACATATATCTCTCAAGGCATGTAATAAGAGTACATTAAAGGACTACATGACACTAGAGTTGAAGACTTTCAAGGCTAAGATGTAGATGAGGTACAGAATTCCAGAGAAGATAGTTGAAAAGTACAAGGATAGTATTTGTTTTATGGTTGAGACTGACACAACTTGCATGGAGGCTATTGAACCAAGGACATAGTGGATTCATCCACTTGGATATGAGGTTGATGAACAAGTCCTAGAAGCATATGCAAAAGTATTTCTTTCAGCCCCTAAAGACCCTAATGAGCCAAGATGGGGAACCTATGTTCAAAGAAAACAAAAGACGTTGATGTAGTCTTGAACAGTGCTGCAACTAAAAGGAAGGTTGCCAAGGTTACCTCAGAAATATTGAGAATTCATGGAGTGTCTCAAGAAGACCTGGACAAAGAAAGGGAAGAGAAGATTTTTTTGAAAATTGAGAGCGCAACAAAAGCAAAGACATAATCAGAAGATCCTAAGCTTAAGAAGGTAAAGATTGAGAAGTCTAATGTTTAGAAGTGTAAAATTGATGTTACTCCTTCTGCACCCAAGGAAACCATTGACCTTAATACTCCTCCTGAGTATAAGGAAATGCCTAAGAGGAAGAAAGAAATCAGCATTGGTCATCCATCCTCGAGAGTATCAAGGAACATAAGGAACACTCAAGCACCTCATGAAGTAAGTTTCAAACCTAGTCTCAGTGTGCTAAGTACAAGAATCATTGATGAAGGCAAGATTGATAAAGTAGAAAATTTCTATGAGAAATACAGTGAGATTGAAAAATCAGAGATGCATGGAATGATTGTCAAACATATGTTGAAGTTCAAAAAGACAGTTCTAGAACTGAAGACTATGATCCCTGATAATGTATGGAACATCTTAGAGTTCCAAAAGAGACAAGCTATTAAAGAGGATATAAGGATAAGAGAAAAGATTCTAGATGAAACTCTTCCTATATGTTCTCTAGAGGAGAAATCCTTGTTTTTAGACTTGGTGAAGCCACATCTTAGAACTAAGTCAAGGACTTTACACATTATGGACAAGAACTATGATCTTGTTGCTAAGGAAACAAAGAAGGAATTTGAGAAAGTTTTCATGAATAGGCTCACCTATTGTCTGTGCCCCAATAGGCTCACAATCTTCTTCAACAAACTAAAAGTTGTAAGGAAGAAGATGACTCACCTTTTGTCTGTGCCCCAATTTTTATGATTTTCTTACTGCAAACTTCACTGCTTCTTTTCTCCACAAGCAAATGACAACCAATATGCCTTATAGTTTTAATTTATTAACATGGCTGATAAGGATCCTGAATAAATCTTTGCAAGATGGTTATAATAAATGCATTTATGAAGAAATGATTGATACGACATATTAAGTCTTCCCTCATTCAATTTCATGTTAAATCAGCACAAGTTTCTTGATTCCCCAAAACTTCTTCTAATTATCACACTCTTTGTAATAATGACCCCCCTTTTCATGGCACCTCCAGTTGTCATATCCTAAATTTACATGCATGTACTGTTTCATTAAATTCAGTAACCTCGTATGGAAACTCTCCATAATTGATTTGATACCTACGTTTCTTGGAAAGGAAACTTTCCATGGGGTGAAAGAACAAACCTGCCGAATATTCCATCTGTTGGGAATTACACTTTGAACTTGAACTTGACAAGGTTCAAAGTTCACGTTCAACTTCACAAAATATTGACATACTGACCATTAAAACTGACAAACAGGGACACTTTTATAACTCATAACAGATCATTAACTTGAACTTGAACTTGACTAAGTTCAAGTTCGGCTTCAACATAGGACTTTCACTAACCAAAACTAGAACCGAGATTAAGGAAAAGTTGAGGGTAACAGAGATAAAGGCTATCACTCATTCTCCATATTTAACCCCAGTCAAGGATAACCTTTAGAGGATATGAGAAAGCCTTCAGTCACCAGTTTTCTAGATCAAGAATGGTTAAGATACTTGTTGTGCTCAAGATAAAGGCAATAATCTGACAGTGGGTGTAAAGCCTTAAGGGAAAAGTGCTCGAAAGATAATGATTGCGGGTTTGCGCTAGTCATCTGATGGAAAGACTAATAAGAAGGTGGGTCCTCATGCCAAGTATTGATGATGTGCTTGTTCCTGATTGGTTTCCAATAAATGATGTGGAAAATAATTCTTTAAGTCAAGTAAAGGTTTTATTTAATTTATGTGAGCCACACGATGTGCTTGTAAGGACGAAGATTGATGACTACATTTTAAACTAGATCATTTAACCATTGCGGTCAGGATTTTGAATAGTTATGGGTTTTTCAGCAAAATGGAGTTTATGAGATAGAAGTGACAAAGCTAAATCTAATTCTATTCCAGGACGGTTACAAGTGAGAATTTATTTGTAAGATGCAGGTGGTCATCTTGATCTTATCTTCTTCCTAGAGTGCCATGTCTGTTTAATGCAAAGGATTGATATTCATCTAGGGTATGGTGGTTGTTAGTAGTTTCCATGCCCTGATATATGCAAGTCTACTAAGATGGTCCTGGCATTAATGTTTTGCCTACAACAAGAAATCTTCCAATTTTGTAATTGTAGTTAGCCTATGTTGATGAAACCCAAATAATTGTACAATCAGATTTGATCTGATCCTCCTGGGTTTCTAGGCTTTCCTATTTTTCTTTCATTTCTTGTTGTGTCTGGTGGTTGAGGTGGATGTAAGACCTAATTTTTCCCTAAATGATCCCAAGCTTTTTGCAATCCTTTTTAAGGATTTCCAAGATCATTTAGAAGGGTTCCAAATTCTCTATAATTTTCTCAGAGTTGGTAAATATTGGCCTTTTCTCTTCATATAGGGTGTTTCATGTTTCCTCTCTGGTTTTAGATGAAAATATGTTTTGTAATGGTTTATCTTGTAAATGTGATTTTAGCACTATTATATTGTTATCAAATTATCTCCATTTGCTTCTTAAATCTTATGGGTTAAAGCATCAAGGGTGCTTTGGTCTCTTCTGTTGTATGTTTGCAAAGAGTTATTTCAAGGGAATAAATGAGATTTAGGATTTTTTTCAGATGTGTATGAGTTGGAATATCAAGGGTATCTCAAACTTGTCTTTCAGTGGATGTTGATTAGTGTATTGCTTATTTCTGGGTTTCTTCAAAGGGGAGGGTTAAATTCTTTGAATAGGTGATTGCATATCTGAGTACAAAAGTGGATTCTTAAGTAGAATTTGATCAATGGTGTACGATTGATGCAAGGCATCAACATATTAGACTGTGTTGTCTCCTTGTTTCATAGATTTTTGTTCCAATGTTTTATTTGACTCTGTTTCCCATTGGATAAGGCACTGGTCTATGATAGATTTGGAGTATTTCAAAGATCCATTCCACCGAAAAACATAAACAAAAATTTTTTTCCTTTTATGTTGATAGGAGTTAGTAGTATTTTCTAGTTTTCAGACTTACTCTATGTAAGAGGGATATTTCACAAGATATGGTCAAAAGTCATTGAGGTACTTGTTACCTATAAGTTTGAAAACTATTCCAAAGTCATATACCTATAGGCTTGTTGTTTTCCATAAGGATTTATGTGTGTGTAGATGAGGTATACCCACCTGAGTGATGTGGAGCTCAAAGTGAAGAATCTCTTTGTACCTTGTCAAGTTGGCTTTCTCTTGTCTCTTTTCTACTGGTGGTGGTGAGTTTGTATGTTCCAAGTTCTTAGTCCCACAGCTTGGTCTCAATTTCCCACCTAGGAAAGGAGGTTGCAAGAAAAAACACCAACACCTTCAACACTATCCCTTCACCCTAGGGAATCACCATTTTACTTTGGACATATTTGACCAATTTTGACTCAATGACTCCAACTATTACATCATTTGATGATATAAATGTACATGGAATTAAGAAAATACAAATGTAAGGATCATACAAAATAAAGATGATACAAATATAAGGATACAAAATTCATGGTAAGGAATCACAACTTTTGTACTTTACATGGCATTAAGATGATACAAATGTAGGGATACAAAATTAAATATGTATTTATAATCAAATGGTACAAATTAGGATATACAAAATGTGGGCTCTTAATATTTTCAAATCAGCCCCATGGGAAATTTTATATTTCAAATTTTGCATCTAATATGCATGATGAAGCTTATTATTGTTTATATATACAAAATTTTACATTTAAATATGCACATTATAGTTGATTGTTGTTTTTATATACAAAATTTGGCATCTAAATATGATCTTATTATAGCTCATATGCACATAGAATCATATACAAATTTTCAATATCATTCTACCATATTATAGAATCATTCATCTTTATGGCTCAAAATCAATCAAGTGAACCTTCTAGTTCAGCTCTAACCCTTATTGTGTCAAGTATTACCTCATGGTCAAATTCAAGAACTTTCCTCAAATTCTTGTTAAAAGGTCTACCATGATATTTAATCAATTGAATATTTGTTACAACAATAAGGTTAGAGTAATGAAGAATATGTATGTGTCTCAAAGTCCTCAAATAACTAGGCACTAGAATTATTGATAGGGTACCTACATTTTATTATAAAAATAATTTAATGCCAATATCAATACAAAGTGTAATAAATTGAGTTTAAGAGGTCTCAATACAACTTGACACAACAACAATACCTTCTAAGACATGTTCCCATCGCAACAAAAAAACCTATTGGGTACTCAATACTCTCTCCATCAGTAATTATAGTTGTCAATTTGTTTATGGCCTCAATACAACAACACAAAAGGTAATATGTTCCTTCTTCATTGTTCTCATTTGCAATGACTGCCTATACATGACCTGCATTTAGTAGAAGGCTATAAGTTAATACCAAAATCAACATAAAGAACTAATAAATTGATATTAAAATGCATACAAGGTGAGAAAAAGAATTCACTAAGTAATAAATTGATAAATTACCAGGTTCAACTAGGTCAGATACATGTTGAAAATCCACTAATGCTTCCATCTAGTTTAGTTGTAGTTCTTGAGGAAGTTGATATGTATATAGAGTTTGCAAAGGTCTATAGGACCATTGGTCGACCCACTCTTTTGATTCACATTCATCCTACAAAAAATGCATACGAAAAGAGAAAAATAATCCAATCTGTCTAGTATAAATAGTTAATAATGTTTCATTTGAAATTCTAAATGAATGCATGTCACTTGATCCTATAAGTTTAAAACAATACAAATAGTTTTCAATGTTAGATTCACATATTAACCAAAAAGTTATGGCAACCATAGACTTACCTACATTACCTAGTCCCATCATAGAATTACACCATTGTACAATTATTTCTCCATCTATTAACATTGCACCACCTTCATACTTCAATTCCTCTTTGGTAAGAGCTCCTTTCACACATGCTCATGCACCATCATGTTCTCCCTTTCCATGATTTGCCTCAGTGAAATTCCAAAAATGTTTCACACCACTTGTCACATGCATCCTAGTCAACCAGTAGAACATCCTTGCATTCTTAAATTATGAGGTGCAATTGTCTAACCATATTAAGTGTTGGTTGTATCGTATAACTCTTTCCCTTAAACTATCATAGAAACCTTTAAATAATTATTGCACAAACTCTAAGGAATGTGTACGATCATCGTTGTTATAGAAGTGATACTCTTGATGCAGAGCATCATACAAACCATTTACATCATCTAGGATCTTGATGATCCAATCTTCATTTAATCATTCAAATAATTTGAAAAGAGACAAATACTATCTTCTTTGACAAGATCAATCAACAACAAAATACTTCTTTGCTTCCTTTAACAAACAACTTCGATTATGTCCCAAGTTTCATAGTTTTCAAAGATTGAGTTATTTGACCCAATAAAACTCAAAATCAAAATTTCTGGAAACAAAAAAGTTTGTAGATAACTGCAATAGCTATCACCTCACAAAATCTTAAGGTCTAAGGACCCTATTTGATTCCTCAAACAATTATTTTTTTAGACTGAAAATTCTGATTCATATCCCTATCATAATTCAGAATTAAAATACCAAACCCTGCCTAGGGCATCTCATATCTTTCTAAAAAAAAATCCAAATGAAACCAAACAAATTCAAAATTTATTATTAATTATTTTAGTTTCCAAATATGTAAGACATTTATTTTTCCCATTCATAAATCATTCTACAAGCACAAATCAATTCCTGTGACTCCAATGTAGATCTTTAAAAACCAATTTTCACTCAAACGTACATAACTCTCACAAATCTGAATAAAAATGACTCTAACCAAAAGGAAATGAAATTTAATTCATATATCTTTCCAATTAATAGTATTATAGGACTTAACTCTTTCATATGCATCTTTACCAAACACTAAAACATGACTGTTCTCAGGAGATCTTGAATCTGCAAACAACAACTTCCACCAAAATGTGCATAACTTATTCATTTCTTTCTAAAATTGAACCAAAATAAAAGAATGAGAAAGAGGATCATCCTTCTATCTATCCATTACTATATTACAAGGTTTCCAAGCCGTACATCTCTGTACAAGGCCTGGAACCAACACTAAAACTGAAAACCCAATTAAAATAACAACAATAGAATGCACCAAAAATGTATCAAATTAATTCCTCCTCTCAAATCTGATTTGGTTCAACCATGAAATTTTATTTATAAGGTATTTGGTAGGTTTTAACTTCATAACCAACTCCTAGACCAACCATTTACCTTTTTACATCAGTTTTGCAATGATAGCAACTTTCTCAATGTTGCATTTTACAACTTTTTATGCAACTTTTACATTTTTGATAAAATGACTTTAAAACTTTGTCAAACCTCTCTATACATATCCAAATAGAATATTTAAGACCTTTTATAATTATTTTACCCTTCTGTGGGTCTTTTACACAAATTTGACCATGTAGACCTAAACATGACCTATTTGACAACTTGAGCAATATTGTGCACATGCTTACATTTCTTGCCAATACATTTACAAATAGATTCAAAATGAATCATTACATCATATAATTTACTTTAAATGACTCAAAAACCTTATATATCTCATAGTGACCTTTATGATTAGGTGCTCTTGCACCATACTACTGGCCTTGAAAATTTTCCAAGTCTCTTGGAAAGGTGTGCCATAACCTGCAAAAAATTATAACAAAAATCTTCATCTTTACCTTCCTTTTCCTCTTCATGCCTTTATCACCATCATCTTTTCCCTTAGGGACACAGGACTGTCCTCAAAATCATCTTCTCAAATACTCCTATCAGTGGAGCATTAATGGCTGCAACTCCATGGTGCCTTGTCAGTCAGAGATCCACCTTTACCATTGCTACTTCAAAATCACCACAAACAACTCTCCCATATGCGTCACCTAGGAGTCCTCATCTTTACCTCTCTCCCTAGTCTCTTGGTAATCAACTAGACCACTCCTTGGCCTTGGACCTTCTCTTGGCCCTTTAAAGACTTCCATTGTCTTTACACACAACCCAACCTTCACATGCAGCAAGATGGATGAGCACCTGCAACCAAAACTCATCAACAAAACAAATACCAAATTCCAAGGTCTTGGTGTGGATTGCCTCCTCGGCACTCTACCCACACACTCAAGATCTTCAAGCTCTAATACCAATCTGATGCAGAGCATCATACAAACCATTTACATCATCTAGGATCTTGATGATCCAATCTTCATTTAATCATTCAAATAATTTGAAAAGAGACAAATACTATCTTCTTTCACAAGATCAATCAACAACAAAATACTTCTTTGCTTCCTTTAACAAACAACTTCGATTCTGTCCCAAGTTTTATAGTTTTCAAAGATTGAGTTATTTGACCCACTAAAACTCAAAATCAAAATTTATGGAAAGAAAAAAGTTTGTATATAACTACAATAGCTATCACCTCACAAAATATTAAGGTCTAAGGACCCTATTTTATTCCTCAAACAATTATTGTTTTAAACTGCAAATTCTGATCCATATCCCTATCATAATTCAGAATTAAAATACCAAACCCTGCCTAGGGCATCTCATATCTTTCTCAAAATGAATCCAAATGAAACCAAACCAATTCCAAATTTATTATTAATTATTCTAATTTCCAAATATGTAAGCCATTTATTTTTTCCATTCATAAATCATTCTACAAGCACAAATCAATGCCTATGACTCCAATGCAGATCTTTAAAAACTAGTTTCCACTCAAACGTACATAACTCTCACAAATCTGAATAAAAACAACTATAACCAAAATGAAATTTAATTTAATTTATATATATTTCCAATTAATATTATTATAGGTCTTAACTCTTTCATATGCATCCGTACCAAACACTGAAACATGACTATTCTCATGAGATCTTGAATCTGCAAACAACAACTTCCACCAAAACGTGCATAACTTATTCATTTCTTTCTAAAATTGAACCAAAAAAAAATCATGAGAAAGAGGATTCATCCTTCTATCTATCCATTACTATATTATAGGGTTTTCAGGTTGTACATGTCCGTACAAGTCTTGGAACCAACAATAAAACTGAAAACCCAATCAAAATAACAACAATAGAATGCACCAAAAATGTATCAAATTAATTCCTCCTCTCAAATCTGATTTGATTTGACCATAAAATGGTATTTATAAGGTATTTTTTAGTTTTTAACTTCATAACCAGCTCCTAGACCAACCATTTACCTTTTTACATCATTTTTGCAATGATAGCAACTTTCTCAATGTTGCATTTTACAACTTTTTATGCAAATTTTACATTTTTGATAAAATGACTTTAAAACTTTGTCAAACCTCTCTATACATATCCAAATAGAATATTTAAGACCTTTTATAATTATTTTACCCTTCCATGGGTCTTTTACACAAATTTGACCATGTAGACCTAAACATGACCTATTTGACAACTTGAGCAATATTGTGCACATGCTTACATTTCTTGCCAATACATTTACAAATAGATTCAAAATGAATCAATATATCATATAAATTACTTTAAATGACTCAAAAACCTTATATATCTCATAGTGACCTTTATGATTAGGTGCTCCTGCACCAACTCTCTTATAACCTTTATGTCCTCCTCTGTGCTATCTTTTGCATGCATGAATACTATCTGTACAAAAATTGTAACTTGTGAAGAGTAATAATACACATGTTGTACTTCATTTTGAGGTGTTAGTGTATAATTCTCTGCAAAATCAATAGTACAGAGTGTGAAAGTGTCCTTACACAACTTAAATGCTCATCTAACCACCTAGCTCTATGTCTGTGACCTATGTACTCATAAACTAGTTTGTCTTGAAACATCTTTATAAAATCAACTACGCATATATCCATTTTCACTAACTCACCCCTCTTTAATTCTTTTCCATCTTTAACATCATATGTGACTAACTTGTATTTTCCAAAAGAAACTAGTTCTTTCCCAATTTTGTGTGTGTTATTGAGATGTAAGAATCTATGCAACTTTTACAAATGACCACATATAGGACAAAATCCTTTCAAATGCATCATCTTATAATTAATGCACCCATCATCTCATTTACAAAGTACACTTGAAATTAAGTCTCTTGATGACTTAGGAGGTGCTTGTAGACCACATTCTTGCAAAACATTGTTAGTGTGCAAAGTACCACATATATAGCAATAAATCTCATAATACATGGAAAACTTAACATGAACCCTACAACGACATGTAGTATGTGCATGATTAATCTTAACATAAAATGGTTCTGTCATCTCAAAAAATCTTTTACTAATTTTAATCTAAGGAAAGCTTTCAATAAAGCTTTCATAAAAGTGTGTTTGTGTCATATCTAAATAGTGTTATGGATGTGGCTCATGATTTCTAATTCCATTTCACCTTCTAACAACATCTCTTTGGTTGGGTGAAACCCTTTTGTTTTCATGCCAATATTTATCATTTAATGTTCTTAGTGCATCAACAACAACCTTGTCCTTGTGTGGGAGTCTACCCGAGAATGCCCAAAGAGAATTATTTTTCGGATCCTCAATTTTCTCTCGCCTATCTAAAGCATGGTGTAATGTGGTTCTACTTATCCTTAATGACTTGCTAGTTTTTCTTATTAAACGAGATTTTTTCATTTTCTTTCCCATTATGGTTGATGTGAGGACACATCGAGTAACATTAGCATCTTTAGAGTGTGATTTCAAACCAATGGATTGGGATGCATCAAAAATATTTCTCACAATGGTTCTTTCACTATTATTTTCAGATGTTCTTAACCCCAAAATTTTCATTGTCTCTCTAAATTTTAGATTTTTAATCATTTCAACAACTAATTGGCATCTTCCACTTTGATTTAAGTTTTCAAAATAGTTATTCTAAATTCTTATAACCGTTCTTCTACATGTTCTCTTGGAAATTTTATCATGCATTGGCCTCAGAATATTTTCACCAATGTCTATTGTTTAAAACTTCAGTTTTCTATGAATTATTCTAGGTGTTAAGATTGGTACATTATGTGCATTAATCACATCAAATTCAAATAGTAAATCTTCTTCAATTTCATTAACATGTGCATTCATTACATCATTGTCAAATGGTCTATGTTCATCTCATTCATTAGGTGGATTCATCTCATACATTTGAATTGGTGTATGTTGATCATTTTGATTTGGTACATTCATCATATCAATTTCAATTGTTGAATGCTCATCATTTTTATTAGGTGCATTAGATGACGTACCTTCATGTAATCTCCTCATAAGCTCCCATTTTCTTTCCTTTGCTACCTCTCATTGTTCAATCATTCCTCTCTTGTTCTTTCCCATTGTTGATATTGATTTTCCTACACATAACATCATGAGGACAATCCACAATCAAATAGCATAAAAATAACAAATAAAGATTATTATATTATAATCTAAAGTAACCATGATAAAATAATTTCAAAAGAATCCAAAAAATAAGACAAATTAATCATTTCAAAGAAACATTAACAATAATATAAACAAAACCTGACTATTATTGTCCCAAAAAATTATGTGCAACAACACTGGGGCCTTCAAACAACTTGCACTACTAGCTTTTAGGTTGTTGGAACTCAAATATAAATATTTCCTCATAACCCATACGGGTTATGTAAAGTAATGAAAATGTTCACAATTTACCATAACCCATAAATGTTATGTAATCTTATGAAAATGTTCACAATTTCTCATAACCCATACAGGTTATATATATAGGTAGAGAGAGAGAGAGAGAGAGAGAGAGAGAGAGAGAGAGAGAGAGAGAGAGAGAGAGAGAGAGAGAGAGTCATGCATGTATGTAGATTCTAAGTTCATCAAACAAAATGACTCCTTTGACGAGTTATCAGATTCTAATGTTACATCTTCCCCTTAATTTGATTTCTTTTTTGTGAAGGTTTTATTAGGGATTCTTGTTTACATCCTAGGGTCATCATTTAAATAAGGAATGTTATCATATTACTTTTTCCATCTTCAAACTCTGATTATTTGATGTAATTCTAGTCAATTAAAAGTGATTAGAGAGTATTACTTTTTAAACAGAATTATAATACTTAGCCATTTCTTTATTTGGGCTTTGTAAGTTAAAGTTGTAATCAAATAATTAGAAATATTTGAGAGCTCTAAGATTAGTCAAGATCTTAAAAATCTATATAAAATTTCATCCTAATAATGCAAACATTGGTGGCTTTTCGCAACTAAGGAGTATTATCCTTTCTACTGTATTATCATATCATATTATTTTTCTAAAGATAATATTTTTTCATAAAAGGACTAACTACCAATCGTAGACAAAGCTGAAGATACAAGAATTGCAAGTATTCGAGATTTTGGAAGGTTTCAACGAAGATCTTTTATTTGGAATACGAAGATGTATTATAGTCGTGAGGGCTAACTTTGTCAACATGTAGCTGTTGCATGGAATATTGTAAGACCTTCATTTTTTATAGAAATGTAAAATAGACACTTAAATACCTATAACTAAAGTTTGAAGGTGTGGCTCATCATGCAACTCATTAAAATAGTATGCCTAGTTAAACAAAACTTAATCTAAAAATCTCTAGTAGTTGAATTTAAAAATATCATTTGTTATTAGTGGGTGATTGTATTTCTATACAAAATATGACATATATGCAGCTTAAATGGACCATATACCTATTAGTAATCATAAATATTTGTTATATCTAACTTTTAAATCCAACTCAAAAGGACCAATGCTTCAACACACAAAAAAAATTTGTTGTTATAAAAATAACACATTATTATGTAAAATACAACCTATATCCAACACAAAGGGACCAATAGTTGAACACTAAAACTTTTTGAAAATCTCACTCATTTCATGGAAAAATACAAGGTATTTATTGTGTTCACCTTTTATATTTGTGATATAACAAATTATTAATATGAAATATTCTAATGTATATACTTTGCTACCCCAATAGTTGTACACATAAGAATAGTATTTGTGCACTAAGATAACAATACTTGTTTAAGTGGCCATCTTATTTTATTAAGTGAGCATATTATTTTTTAAGTGACACACATATGATAGATAGCTATGATATTTTATTTGACACAAAAATTTATCTATTCATTTGTTAATGTTCTTTTAATATAACATTTATAGGTTCTCATGTGTTCAAGTATTGGTCCATTTTTATCAACATTTGGAAATTTTTTTATTTACATTTGGATTATTTAATCACAATATATAGTAAAAATGTGGTGTAAGACTCAATAATATATACACTAGTGAGTGATCAACTATTGGACCTGGCACAACTACTGGTCCCTCTCCCCTATCAATTTTTTTTTGATAAATTAAGATTAGTCTACAACTACAACAATGCCATATATAATTTGAAATAGTTCAGAATTGAAGTTAGTACATAATTAACAAGTGCCATGTGGTGGCTAGTACTTGCGGGATTTTATTATAAGTTTAGTTGTAGATAAATTTAAATGTATTTTATTATATTTATTATAAATATATGTAAATGTAATTCTAATATTAATAAATATATTTTAATTAATTATAAAATTTGATGATAATAATTATATTAGTTTAAATAATTTTAGATGTAGCAATAAGTAATTATTTTTTATTATAATTATTTTAATAATATAAATTAGAAATTGTACTTTATTTTATTTTATTCTAATGTTAATTTAAATTTTTTTGTAAGTATAAGAATAAGCTTTATTTCTAATATAATTATAAGTAAAAAAATTATAATTTCAATATATTATAAATAATATTTTATATTTATTTATAAAGTTAAACAAAGTTATTATTACAACTATAATTATAGTAATTTTATAACTATTTATAATTACAAATCATTTTACATATAAATTAAAATTAAAATTAATTATATAAATAAAGTCAAGTAGAAAAAAATAAATTTTATAAAATATTATGTCTAGAATGGGAGAAATCCATGTATAACAATTCAAATACATTCGTCCAATGACATGATAAAAAAATAATTTTTACATATTATAAAGTTAAAAATTTGCAATGATATAATAGTCCTTAACCTACCAGCAAGTATTAATAATAAAAAGAAAGCAACCCAAATCTAAATTTCACATGTAAATTTTAAAACGTAAAAAATAATTTTATACTACAAAAATCAACTAGATTCAATTTTAGACTATACTTTCAAATTAAATGAACATTGACACAAGACTTATAACTCTTAAAATTAATAAACACATTATCAAAAGATTTTGACAATATACGAACTATGTATAAAACATGATACAATTTTCAATACCTAAAACACAATTCTATGAGGGCCCGTTTGGTTGCACCCCATAATCGGGTTATGCCGCCCATAACCTGGTTATGGGGTGCAATACTCTGTTTGGTTGCCCTTTTTCAAAATGGGAATGTGGATTTCGAAACCCCCATTTTGCCCCAAAACGTGGATTTGTTCATTCCACCTCAGGATGTGGAATATCTTTCAAATCAACGGTTATGTGTTATTATCAACCAAATTTAATCTTCCCGTCGGGTCCAGGCAAGTCCAGGTTTTTGGTTTTAAACCCCATTTTATTTTTTGTCAGGTCCACAGATATCCATGTTTTTGGCGGACTCATATCCATGGTTTCGACAGTGTCTGCGTGTTCGTGTTCATCTTCGTCACAGCGTCTACATGTTCATGTTTGTGTTAGGTTTGCCACAGTTTGCAGATATTATTATCTGGGTTTCAAAATGGTTTGCAGATATTATTTCTTGGGGTTTCTTCATTGCATCGTCAAACTTGAACAGGTACGCAATAAGGGGTTTCTTCACTGTATCTGTTATCATTTTTATTTCTGCACAAATGTCGGTTCATAAAATATCTAGGGTTTTGTGGGTGTTAATTTATTTATGAAGACTTTTGGGTAACTGATTAGGGTCCTCAAATGTTTTGTCCACCATTTTTACTGCAACATCGTGTTTCTCTGTGCTCACCTTTGGTGCACTCTACAAGAAAGGCTTGCGCTTCTTAGGATAACTAGCCATCATTGAAATGATCTTGTCATATTCGTGATACTGCATGTTCTCTTTGACAATGTTGAGGGCGGTTAAGCCTTCCTTGTTCACGGCATATTTGTTTATCCCCTATATACACAGCAACAAACTCACCATCTACAAAATGAACTCACAAATTCAGTACATCTACAATGAAATGCAATAATTCCAAAAACATCTACAATGAAATGCAATAATTCCAAAAACATAGAGGATACCAACATGAAGTACTAGGTATATAAAGGATAGTTTTGTAAGGGTCTGTCATAAATTTTGTTTTTTTAAACAATTATGAGTTCCCATTAGACTTAAATGCTTGAATCTAAGTACCCCCAATTCTAAATGTAAATATACCACCAATTCTAAATATAAAATATAGGACACAAGTGGCCACAGGAGTTGAAGTTTCCAAATGTAAAGTTCATGTCAAAAGATTGGTAGTCTAGACAATGTATGTATCTATCTAAGAAGCAATGTTAGGGTTGCCCAACTTGTAACATGGTAAAACCAGGGCCCAACTGAGGGGGATGCCTGACTGGTGTCCCCAAACAAATAAAATTGACTACTAAGAGAAATGGATTATATTGGGCAAGCCTTATTCATGGTGAAGAAGCAGGGTCAGTGTCCTTAAATTAATGTTGGGTTGGTGCTTTGACAAACCCATCAGCCATTGAAAACCTTAGCAGTTGGTTGTCTAATTAATAATAGATAGTCTACCTTGATCTCCAACCAAGGAACATGGAGAATTAATTTCACATGATGATCTGAAGCTCAGGACTAGTCCACATAGGCCTTTCATGGGGATTGGTATGGGAGATTGTTTAGATTTTTTTACCCTGTAATAAGAAGACCAATATAAATTTCAGTTTAGTATCTTCTTTCTGTACTTTGCAAGAGCTGTCAATAGACTTTGCTTTCTGTTCACATTTACCCTCTGCTCATAGATTATTCAGCATAGGCTGGCTTGTTCCTTTTCAAATGATAACTAAAGTTATTGGCTTTTGTCCTTGTATGTGCTTTACAAAATCTTTTCATAGATACTCAGCCCTTTTTTATATCACACTTGCTCCCCTACTTTGACTAGAGCTCCCATTTATCATTAATCCCACCAAAGTCATAAACCAAAATGTAAGCAAAGATTAATCATGGATTTGAAAATTTGACTAACCAGTAAGGAACATTTGGATTCCAATCTTCTTCTATTGGCCATGAAAATATGATTGGTGTGATGCCTCACCTACTCTTCATTAAACTCTCTCATTTTAGCTGGTTTATTCAAATCTTTCTTCTTCTTAATCTTAATTAATATCTATGGAATTAATTACCATTCTTGTGATCAGAAATTAGGTAAATTTGCTAATCCATGCTTTTATAATCTAGGCTTATCTAGGTTTTTGATTCATGAAAGCAGCTTTCAAGATGTGGGAATTCCCCAAACATCACTCTCAGTCATGAATGATTGTTCCAATAAGTCTGTATTAAAACTCTTATTTTACTGCTGGATTACATAGTTGAATAGATCTTGTTATGTGTTCTATTATTATTTTATTGATATAGTTGAATAGATCTACGTAGTTGAATAGTACTTTGGATTACGTAGTTGAATAGATCAGTGTATGAAATCATTAAACACAACATTTGAGATTGATGTCAATCCCATGGAAACATTCTTCATGACTTGTCTTGCTCCAACTTCACATCAAAAACAAAATTACAATTTCCTGGATGTTTTCCTATTAATCACAATGTCATGATAAAGAACGTTACCGGCACGTAGGGAATAAGAAACATTTGGTACTGCTTGTGTAGACAAAGCTAAGCTTGGGTTCTGATAAAGTTACATTTACCCCTACCAAAAAATAGAGTGGTGGGCTTAAATTTCCAAATAGGTACAAAGCATAGTGAGCAGGTCATTTTCTAAACTTAAAATAGAAATCTATCAGCTCTTTGATAGATTGTCAAATTTGGAGAAAAAATTAAATTGACTATATTTTGTACTACAAGCCCAACAAAATTTGTGGAAAATGAAATTATATTAATTCTCTCAAGAATTCACATTCCTAGAATACGCACTTACATTTAGACCCCTTTTTTATAAAACTAAATCATTCTCTCAACTAACTATACCTTCTTTGATTTTGACCTAAAAAATGTATTCTTCACTTCAAAACAACATAAAATACTTGTATGTTTTGATATCATTTTCCCAACCTACCTATTAATCTCTTGCACCCATCATTTAAATTTATGCAATGTTATCATAGTTGTACTATATCATTTATCTTTAATTCTTTTTACAAAGGCATAAATTTGTTTTTAGTTTCCTCTCACACTACATAGAATGTTGCTACTTGTCATCATTGGAGTGGATGTGAAAATATAGCTCATCTTCTTACCTGGGCACCCAGCCATGTGTCGCCATGTCAAGCCTTAACCTCTAACCTGCATCTACCTTAGAGAGTTCACGACTAGCTGTCATCTTCAAGTCTCTAAAATGTTTTGTTAGCCTACTTGACCTCAAATACTGAGAAAGAACATTCTCTCCAACACTTTATGCTAAATTATTTTCTCTTAGTATTTTGAGTATAGTTGTATATAGATACATTCTTTTGTTTGCTATTCCCATTTCTTTTTGTATAATCAGTTTGTTTTGGTTTGTATTTTTCTCTTTCAATGAGATTTGGTGTTTTGGATTTACTTCAAACATGGTGAATGTTTAGAGGTAGAATCATACATCTGCAATGACACATAATTTTGTGAATCATTTTCACTGATAACATGAATGAGAAGTCTACTTCTTTAATAGGAGGAAATGAAGAGCAATATTTAGTCTCTTTTGATGTTATTGGATTTGGTGAATATGGAGAAGCACATGATCAATTTATTGTTAGTTTTTCATACTCACTTAGTTGAAAGTCTTCTAAGATAAAAATATTGTTCAAATCGATGGAGTTATCTTTCATATAGAGAAAATATTATAGCCCTCTCCTCATCATCAAGGGAGAGAGATGATTTTCACTTACTATAAGGGTCATGAGGAATAATGGGAGTGGCATCAAAATTAAGAGGATAGAATTAGAAATCATGCTCAAATAACCCACGAGACTACAAATTTTTATAATGGGGACACTATAGGTTGGATTTAAAGTGATAAAGATCATACACTAAGGTAGAAACACACAAACAACAATTTACAATATAGTAAGAAGATCCAACCCCTATAATAATTATAAAAATAGCCAAAAGAGAGAGATTATAAAGAAGATATAACATATACAAAATATCATAAAGATATCAAATGCGCATTATCAAGAAGTATCTAATAGAAAAAATGGAACATCCTCTAACGATGAAAACATGATCTTTCTCCAATTGAATGAAATTTCCATATAATGTAACATCAAAAGATAGCAAGATGATCCAAATACTACAAGAATTATATAGTCTCCAAAGTCAATTATAGTTGTTTGTTGTTCTTAACTTAACAATTGAGAATTTTGAGTATAGTTGTATATATGTATATATGTATGAATGTATGTATGTATGTATATATATATATATATATATATATATATATATATATATATATATATACATACATACATACATATATATACATACATACATACATATATATAGATATATATATATACATACATAGATATATATATATACATATATATAGATATATATATATACATACATAGATATATATATATATATATATATATATATATATATATATATATATATATATACATATACATACATAATT